>JABBOT010000004.1:11956314-12312922 GCA_016165875.1 Acanthopleura granulata | reverse complement strand
GCTTTGGCAACTATAAATCCTCTAACTAAAGATCCCTATTCTGCTTCTAAATCAAATATTGTCCTAGATAGCTCCACCATCGCGTATGCAAAAAGAGATTTGTGGCCATTGTGGAGTAACAACGCTTGACCATTTACGCATATATTATACACCATTGTAAAGGCAAATTATCAAGGAACAACAGCTATGTCAGTGTTATGTGAAAGGGATCTGTGGGTTTGAAGATCTAGGCGATGGAGGGGAGGGTCCAAGTGGTCACTAGCCTTCCACCACAAATATGGCAGTAGGGATGCCTGTAGGCAATACCAGTCAGTATGTTAAATACGCATACAGATGAAGATCATGTGGAATTCTCCAGAAATATGCACACTGCAGTTTTGGTGGTCTCACCTTCTTTCCTTAGTAGCCGCCTGGCATCAAAGATCATGTGAGCAATGTCAGATGACCTCACATGCTGCATCTTGAAGACATGTACCTTTCAGAAAAAAGTTGGCTTTCCTGTCCACAGAAAACAGTACCACATGCCCAGTTCTTGCATGCATTGAAGAGAATGTGATTTGCTGGTTAATTCCAAAAAGTTTATATCCATTCCCGGACATTCTGTAATGCAGATAATAACCAAACAAATATTTCTTATCGAACACATTTACTTGAACACTGATCACACATGTAGGCATGGATAAAAATGTGGTAAAGAGAATAACAAAACAGTTGCATGGGTCATGTCATTTGCCACCATGCCACCATCACTAATGGCAAGTTTGAGACGGTATTTTTTCAGCCCTGAATTTATTGCATTCACTTTTGCTTTGCCAAAAGATGGCCTGTGACGAACATGTGGTTTTATAAGACAAGTTGTAAAACGGTGCCATTTTTATTTGGAATTCAAACTTTCACGGTGCATCATAGATTCCTGCATTGAAAATTGGCTGTGACAACTAAGGCTGCTACTCAAAAAGTGTGACAATTAAGCACCATCAATACATCCTCCATCTACTCAAGACAACTCAAAACTAGGTTGTAGCTGACCAATAGTGAAAAAACAGTTGCTCCAACTAACCTCTCAGTGATATCCATCATTGTGGTTTGTGAAGTTATGAGTTTTTTTTCCGTTTTAGGAAAGCCAAGAGGACTGCGGACAGCTCGAAAGCTGAGAAACCACCGTCGTGACCAAAGATGGCACGACAAGGACTATAAGAAGGCTCACTTGGGAACAAGATGGAAGGCCAATCCATTCCAGGGCTCTTCCCATGCTAAGGGCATCGTTTTGGAAAAAGTGTACGTGTAACAATGGATTCCAGTGCTGTGTAACTCAGTTGAACCTTAAAACTGTCTATTCCAGAATTTACCCATATAGTTCACATGTCAGTTTTTATTTAAAATAGATAAAGAGGCATGTTTTGAAATGAATATCTGCCGTGAAGAGACAAGTACCCACCCTGTATGTTTTTTGTTTTTTTTTTAATTTCACCTATTCCAAAGGACATACTTTTGTTTTGAGCACATTTGTCAAAGAGTAAATGCTGGAGTCTTCATTGACTGTTAAATAAGGCACCTCTATAATTGGGATAGGTTGTTGATCTGTTACAAAGTAGTTAAGATTTGGTGTTGAAGTTTTTGGCAGAAAGCTTAGAGGAGAATGAGATATCTATATTCAGTTCAGAGAAGTTTTTTTCTGAAAGATATTTGTATACATGTATAAGTTGATGTTATTGGTATCTTTGTCTTAATGTTTTCTTCTCTTAGAGGTGTTGAAGCCAAGCAGCCAAATTCTGCCATCAGAAAGTGTGTAAGAGTACAGTTGATCAAAAATGGCAAGAAGATCACAGCTTTTGTGCCCAATGACGGTTGTCTGAATTATATAGAGGTAGGTCACTATTCTGGTTACTTAAATTGGTCATCGAAATGCCGAGTGGCTGGAAAAATGTGACATGGACGATGGGGTTGCAGTATCATTATGAAATGTATGCGAAAAATCAAACAACCAAAAAATATTCTGTGGAAAAAGAGTAATAAAGTGCAGGGCTCAATTTTAAGGATTTTTGCCCACAGGGCAACAAGCACAAGTTTTTGAGGTTGCCCGAAACAAAATTTGATTGCCTGGACAGATCCATACGTAACTTTTCACACAAAATTTGATATTTTCCCAACTACGTATGGAATACTCAAACAAGAAAGAACAAGCCCCCAAAAATATATCCCATGACACTCTGCACATTGCAATAATTTCACTGGCTCCAAGAAGCATGTCGTTGGCTGCTGTTAGACTAAAGTAACGAAAAGTGAGACCAGCGCATGAAGCCATTCGTGTGTGTATGTTGTTGTAACAGCATTGATGTCAAATTTAATTAAGTCACCCATCAAAATATCAAACCAAACATCACACACTGCTATATGCACAGTACATAATGTCATTAATTATCTCAGGTTATTGGTTGCAGAAATAAATCAATAAAATTTAATTTTGAAGTTATGAATTCCTTTTTCACGTTGTGAGTTTTGAAAAGACAGGCTCAACTGCCAAATTCACTATTCCACAAAAGCAATGTCACTGAGCCCTAAGTTAAAAACTGATCTGTAAAGACCTATACACATCTAAATCATTCATTGATTTTAGTTATTGACCAGAAAGAGGTCACAAAAACAGGTGATCAGTTTGGGTTATAGCCATACACAAGTTCCCAGGCCGCGTATCCTCACCGCTGTAGCTAAAGCCTAGTGCATTGAGTGCCCAGGAACCAGGAGAGCGCATAAATATCTAGCTGTGAAGGAGTGGTGGGAAGGCTGAAAATTCCCTTCAAATCTGCCTGATAAAATGTGGGGAAAGACATGAGCATTATTTGTTTATTTAAATGGGGCTTTGCTAACTTGAACACAAGCTTTATAGTGGCTAGTGCATTTATTGCATAGGCATAATCTCAAATGCTGTCATCAGGAAACATTGTCCCCACAGGAGTTCAGGGTTACCCATCAGTATCTGGCCGTAAACCTGATAGACTCAGCTGCTTCTTTGAATAGGACACCAGATGGCACCAAGTAGGTTTATGATCAGTACCAGATTGTGATGAGGACAGATCAGGAGGTAGTAGGGGGAGGAGAGAAACACCGCCTTAATCTATGGAAACTCAGTGGCATGTTTCTGTCATCATGTCTATGGTTGACTAGTGTCTTCCGTTTTGTTTATTGTCAGCGGTAATTTACACTTGTCCCATGGGCAAGTGAGACACATGTATGGTTGTTGGCAGACCATTTTAGTCTGAGAAGACCGGGTGACCATGAAAGCTGAGCCCTGCAGTGTAACCTCGCTATAATGCAGTAGTCCTATAGGCTACATCATTCTATAACAAAATTACATGGGGACCAGAATATGGTTATGTTCAGAGTCTGGATTATGAATTTAAACTATGTTTTATGAATGCAAAATATGCTTTGCTAAATGCTTTTTTCATTGCCAGTTTAATATAAAGGTGTGAGATTTTTATTACCTGAGGATTAATCTACTGTATGACGGTAAACCTGTCTTTACAGACTGAACACAAACATCTCAGCCTCCTCCCACAGAGCTAGCCTGGTATTGCTTAATCACTGAACTAATGCACCGTAATCCCCTAAAGTGGAATGTAGTTTTGCTCACGTGCCAGCGTTACAATTGAACAGAAAAGCATATTCACTGTTAAATGTGTGTTTTCAAGATAGCTGCATGAAAACTAATGCATTCAATTAAGGAAAGATGAAGAAAACCCATTCTCTAATGTTTGACTGACATGACTGCGTTGATCTCAACTCAGACATGTCAACATGCTAATCTCACCCCCTGTAGTTTCACAAAGTGTCCTAGATGGGTTTCAATGGGTTGACTAGTCTCACTGAGGAAAGAGAAGTGGGTTTCCATAGTATAACAGGTTGAAATATAAGCACTATCTACTCCCGGGCTGGAGGGAATTCCCTTTAGTCTGGTGGTAGAAGCGTGAACTCTAAATCCAAAGATCGCTAGTTCAAATCCCCAGCTGGTTAACCCAGTCGCATTAGAATATGATTTTAACATCACCATCATCTCCAGGAAGGGAGCCATGTACAAATGGTCCTGGGTTCCACCGGGCTGTTTCAAGTTTCTCTCTTGCCTAAAATAATGCTGGCTGCAGTCATATAAGTGAAATATATATATAGTACAACCTAAAACACCAATCAAATAAATAAATTTAACATCATCATTTGGGGAATTGGTACTGGTTAGTGTTTCATTGCTACTTGATATACTGTACAGATATCTGTTCCTCAGGGAAGACATTTTTGTCCACTTCATTCTTACATGGATTTTGTCCCTTTCATTTATGATACATTGCCAGATGTGTGAGTAAGAAATGTATGCAGTAATATGTACATGATCTCCGATGGTCACACTACAACTTATTCATTGTGTGAATTCTATTTTCCCAGGAAAACGATGAGGTGTTGGTGGCCGGGTTTGGACGTAAGGGTCATGCCGTTGGTGATATCCCAGGTGTGCGATTCAAAATTGTGAAGGTTGCAAACGTGTCCCTCTTGGCTCTGTTTAAGGGAAAGAAAGAAAGACCAAGGTCTTAAATTAGGCCCATAATTCTGTACCATGTAAGGGAGTACCCAGAATAAATCATGAAGAAAAAATATTCTCAGTTGTTTTATGTGTGTTAACTGGTGGGCACTTTCAACACATCCATAATCATTATCTTACTCGCCCAAAGAGATACAGCTAGAATAATTGTTAGTGATTGGTTAGATTTCATGAACGGACTTGAATCAGCATGCTCAGAGCACTTCTGAGGTGTTGGTTACAATTCCAAGTGATGAAAAGTTTCCTTGTAGAATCTTGGAAAGTGCGTAGATGTCAGAAATGAGGTTCAGTTGGTTTGAAGTTCCTTTTAGTAAGTTATGATTATCATCACTTTGGTGCCTGGTGTTCAAATCCAGACCCTTCCAACTGTGGCTTGAATCGAGGATTCCTCTCCAGTTGTACGTGGGAAGATCTGCCAGCAATCTGCGGATGGTTGTGGGCTCCCTCCGAGCTCTTCCTGGTTTCCTCCCATCATAATGCTGGACTTATATAATAATATGAGTGAAATATTCTTTCATACGGCTTGAAACACCAATGAAATAAATAAATGAATCAGAGAAACCATTTTGTCTGTTATTTGACAAAAGTCGATTTCCTTCGAGCGCTGTCAATATCCTCCACACATAAATATGACTGCCCTCATACCAATAACAAATTCTCAAACATGCAGTGCCAAAGACTGGCGTTCCAATTTGAATATTGTTAAAACAACTTTACTTAAAATCTTGTTGTCTCGGCTGGCCTAGCTTCTTCTATCTCGTAAATTTAGATGGTGACACACTTATTGGAAGTAACACTCAAATCATGTGTTACTCCCAAGATCTGGTATATTCACTTTTAAGAGGAATTGTCAGAAATCATCTGTTTTACCTTGCATGTAACCAGTGAAGTGACGTGTAAAATCAGTTGATTATCTGATCCTCTACCTGGCGAAGTGGTGATGGTTTGTCGAAGCTCTACACTATGTTCAATTCCCTACAATCCTGACTACTGCTGTATATACATGAAACATTTTAATCAAGTAACTGTCTATTCCATAATATGGGCTATAACCATTGATTGGATGAAAGTGTTGATGGATTGCGTATGGAAGAGCAAGTGTCACAACTTCTCTTACCTTCGCCTTGGTAGGAGGTGCCTGTGCACACCTTGACATTGACATTGTTCAGAGACTGCTAGATATTTTCATCATAATAGAGGAACAAGTGACAACAAAGGCCTATGTGTCCTAGAACTATCCAATATGCTTGGGATCTGGTTGCAAGTTTAGTAGCCACAATGGCACTCTGCTACTGTTTTGTAAGATGACCGGGAAAAAAAAATCAATTTTTTTTTTATTTTTTCTTGTTTCTTTGTTTCTTAAGCCAATACTGCTACAGAGAAATGTTGAGATATAACATTCAGCGGTCTTTCTCATGATAATTACTCAGGTGTGCAAGTTAATGAACAACATGTAATGGGAAAGATTTGCTTTGACGGTTTCAAGCAAGCATTAAGGACAGTGTCTAAGGCTTTGAAAGGGGGGACTCCAAGGCTGAGTAAGCACGCTATCGCAGCACAATAACCCGAAGCCTCCCACCAATGCGGTCGCTGTGAGTTCAAGTCCAGCTCATGCTGGCTTCCTCTCCGGCCATAAGTGGGAAGGTCTGCCAGCAACCTGCGGATGGTCGTGGGTTTCCTCCCACCATAATGCTGGCCGTCGTCGTATAAGTGAAATATTCTTGAGTACAGTGTAAAACACCAATCAAATAAATAAATAAATATATAAGGATCTGAAAGGCCGGAGTCAGCTGTGCTTTAGAGCCGTGTTGATATGTACGTGGCTGAAACATCAACAAATAAATCATTATAAAAAACTTGTCCAAGTTGGTTTAGTGTTAAGACCAAGGACACTTGATCCCTTGCCAGATTTTAAAATAACTCAATCTAGATCACACTGGGAAAACTTGTGCGGGCTGCGGAACAGTTTTCATTTTTCATTATCATTATTCGGTTACATTTCAATGACAATCTCATGTCTTGGGAAATTTTCTGGGAAGGGGGAGGAGTATGAAATGACGTGTGGGTGGTGAAGGGACCCAAACAATCAAGTACGACACGAGAATGGTATCACGAGTGATCTCCCATCGCGATGAAAGAGGGCGCTGGATGCCGTCTGCTTACACATGTCATTTCACCAGCGTGTTGAAAGAAAGTGGAAGTTTGCCTGTTTCTGAAGAGTGAGGCGTCTAATATCATTTATCAACCTTTGGCTAGGACTGAATAGAGTGATTCAGAAGCTGAGGGTTATAATTTCTTACCATGGGTTTTCAATAAGTGCATGTCTTTTCTCACTTTTCGGTTTACCTGTACTCACACCTTGTAGAAACCCCAGTTTTCGTTACCCAAATGAATGTCAGTCTCCGAAAAAACTGTAACAACTTACAATATCAGACATATTTAAGTGTTTTTACATGCATTATGTTGGCCTATGCTGCATGTGGTCACACGCTGTGCCGTCAACGCCAACTTTCTTCATTTAGGCGTTATTCAAGGCTGATTCGAGAGAATAACTTCTCAGCTTCCATGTTGTTATCACAAATCCAAGTGTAACTAAAACCATGTTGACCCACAGTTTGAGCATACAAGGTCATTCTCATGCTCAGTCAGGATACTTACATTGGCGTTGACGGCCCTCTGGGTTCAGAGCCAAAGTAGGCACACATGTAGTAATCAAAAACAGCAGGGGTGGACACTTCTGTGGGCAGGTTTGTGGAGGGGCGGCTACATGGCCGAGAGTTTAGTTTGCGGATCCTCTCACCAATTTGGTCACGGCAAGCCCTGCTGGTTTCCTCTCCACTTGTATTTGGGAAGGTCTACCAGAAGGATTTTCTTATGAACTCTGGACGAGTTTTTTTGATGTTATGTCACCAGGCCAATGGTAGCTAGGAAAGTGTGGCTACTATTTCGATCTTAGTTTAGCAACAGAGTACGATTAATGCTATATTCCCAAACTCTGACTGCAGAGTGAAAAAAAAAAAATGACCCTCTTGGTGAAGTGTTCACTTTCTTTAAATGTCTGGATGATGAGTGGGCAGCCTGCATTTTCAAAAAACTTGATCAAGGCGAGTAATTGTAATTTTGGTTGGATTCTATGTGGTAACTTGACAGGACAAAAAAAAATCAGTCTGCTTTTTAAACCCACAGGTGTAGTTTCAAGATGAGAACTTATCAAGAAGAGTTGAAATACTTGGAGAGAATAACTCCAAATAGCTGGAGGATCAAGAAAGACTTTGTCCCGAACATGAAGGTATGTCAGGTTGTTGGTCAGTCATAGATTGTTAGCAGCAATGCGGATTCTATCGTTGCGAGTTGCAGCACATTATCACAAGGATTCTGACCTTGCAAGCTTTACTTAAGCGCCTTCTTCGATTTTTTAAAAGATTAAAGTTTTCATTTATCATCTGCCCACGCTTTGATCCAGTTGAAAGTTATCACTGGTAGATTTTCCAAGTCACATTAATTTTCACAGTGATTACTGACTGTCAGACAAAGTCCACAGGAAAATGAAAAATTTGGGTGTGCAAAAGGGGTCTTTAATAATCAGAATAATGCGACTAGCTCTCTTAACTTGTCTCCCACGTGGAAGTGGTAAGCAGAGGTAGCAACTTGGACGCTTTGTCATTCTATCATCCAAATGCTTTCCATTCACTAATATCCTTAAATGCTGTTAATAATTGCTTTCAAATGTTGATAGATGTATGACATCATCAAGAGGTTATCTGGGATTGACTTGTAAGCATTTGTGAAAAATTTCACATTCTTCCAACGTGGACAGTGGTTTACATAATGACATCAGTGAGTGACATCTGAGAGGGGTTTTCATCTGTGTACACAAAATATTTGTGTAATTCAACTTTGTCCACTCAGAAACTGTGTGTCATCCACTTTCAGTTTTACAACACGTTGTAGTAGGGTAGTACGATACACGGTAGTAGGATAACTGAACAGATATCATAATGAATCATCTGTTTTATACTATAAGAAACATTGTCCAAAATGTGAAATTCATGTGAGGTCAATTTTTTCTTTCTCATTGAATGCCATTTATAAGTAGATTTGATCTTGGTTTCACTGGAAACGTGGTATAGATAGTCTGAATTTAAGTGTACTGTACCAGCTGTTGTCCAGTAAGGTGACACATTTGTTCTGGTATAATGCCTGCCACCATGAAATAATCCCATCAATGAATACATGTAAATTATACGAGATATTGAAATTATTATTTGAAATGTGTAAAGTAAAGGTATTTTTAAATTATGAAGAAAGTTATTAATACATCGTAATAAGCATCAGCTGTAACTGTAATAATTAAAAGTTGGACCAGTTATGTTACTGGTTAAAATAATCTTTCAGATATTGTGACCTGGAATGTGATGGTGTTGTGTTGACTGATTTCTTTTTTATTTGTGAATATGTTGTCTTTTTCAGGTGGAAGGTATTTTCTATGTTAATGACAATCTGGAAAAGTTGATGTTCGATGAGCTGAAAAATAGCTGTCACAACAAGGGATTTGGAGGATTCCTGCCAGGAATGAAGCAGATTGCTAATGTAGCTGCCCTCCCAGGAATAGTCTCGGTAACCTGTTTAAAACCACAATCCCTCAGTTATCAAGTACAAAATACTGAAATAGTTGTTGAAACAATTTGATATTGTGAAGTCTGGGAGAAGAGTTTTAACGGAGAAGGCATGTGTTCTTGTTTTTGAAAACATGAATTGCAACTTACATGAAATTAGAAGTTATATCTGCTAATAGTTACATGTAAGCTGTGGTAGAAATTAAGAATTAATCATTTGTGAGTATATTAAAACAATGAATTTAAATGTAAAACAACCATATATCTTATATCTGTGTAATACTCTGAGCGTCAATGAAAAATGAGGTTTATTGAATGAGTGCTTTGGTTTTTGGATTATTTTCAGAAGTCAATTGGCCTTCCAGATGTCCATTCAGGTTATGGCTTTGCCATTGGTAAGTGGAGCCCTAAATTTCTTCAATCTATATTCCATCTGTTTTCTTGACGCAAAGTGAAAAGTTTGAAGTTACAGTCTGTGATGAGTCTAATTTCAGGTACAGATGATTTGCTATTTGTTGTTAGGAAATATGGCAGCGTTTGATATGAACGATCCTCAGGCAGTTGTCTCCCCTGGAGGTGTGGGGTTTGACATTAACTGTGGTGTCCGACTACTCAGGACAAATCTTCATGAGAAAGACGTGTTACCTGTCCGAGAACAGTTGTCTCAATGCCTTTTTGATCATATACCTGTTGGTGTGGGATCTAGGGGAGTCATTCCTATGGGAGCAAAGTAAGTGAGATTTTTGTGAATATATCCCACACCCCCCACCCACCCCCAAAAAAACACACAGAAAAATTAATTGTTCTGTGCTAGTTAAAGACAGGTAAATTTAGGGAATATGATTCCATCAATTCTTTCATTTGAAAGACAACTGGAAACTTTTTGACATTTATATCTTATAGGATTAAATAAGCTTGTAATCTGTTCTGAAATTAATTTGCCAAGTTCATGAATTATGAAATACTTCAGTTTCAAGGAAGTTAACAAATTTAAGATACTAAAGATCGTTGTAGTGGTATATATTGGTATCTTGGAAATGTTTTGAGTGAACAAAGAACTGAAACATTATATAGTTTCATTTTCATTTTTCTAGAGATCTGGAGGAAGCACTGGAGATGGGAATGGACTGGTCACTAAGAGAAGGTACATTTATAGTTAGGCATCGGGTATATGTTGTAGTGATAGTCAAATGTTACACCTAAATCTTCATTGTGAGGAAGAAAAATATTGTCTTCTTTTGGGTTTTGTAAGTTGATCTAGGTGTAGCCTTGTCCACAGAGACAAGCTGTTGCTGGAGATATTTTATTAGTGGCCAGACATTGTTGAGGTAGTTTGATTGTTACTTTGTGTTGATTGAAAGTTATTCCAAACATTATCCAGTCTTAAACCATGCAAAGTTAATTTCTAGTTTTCACTTTTTTTCCCCCTTGAGTGCAGAGAGTTCTAAATTGATGTTCCCTGATCTTGTCATTGTGAAACTGTTCCAAAAATTTTCGAATATCACTGATATTCGCCTAATGAGTGACATACATCAGAATAGATTTTCACACATGAAAACAAAGAAGTGGGTCTATGATAAGTGAAGAAAGTAATCTGTAGGTTTAATAGCTGTCAGTAGAAGCACATCTCTGTGTTGAGAACAGGTTCTGAACTTTAATATGCCATTTTTACTTTGAACACCAGCCATTAAACATTTTAAGAGGTCCAACCTAACCACAGCTTTGAGAAAAAAAGAAGAAAAAAACATCAAATGACCTCCCTTCATGGCACTTAATATGGGAGTAACATATATTGCTATATGCACAAAAATTGTACATGTTTATGCGATTAACCTTTATAGTGAATATTAGTTGTTCTTTACTCAGTACTCTATTTACCTTCATGTCAGGATATGCATGGGCAGAGGACAAAGAGCACTGTGAGGAATACGGGAGGATGTTACAGGCAGATCCATCCAAAGTCAGCAGCCGTGCCAAGAAACGAGGCCTTCCTCAGGTAACAATGTTCCAGCGTGTATGTAAAACTGAGTTTGATATGTTTAGAAATGAGGGAATTGTTTTTATTTTGCAGTAATTCCAATGACATAGAATCATCATAAACTCTTCAGTTGTCGTATTTGCACAACATATGCACATATATATGTGTAGGCTTCAACAGGTGATTGAAAATCACAAAACATTTACTCTGCTATTAAGTGTTCCTGTTGGAGTGGGCTGCAGGTTATCTAATTTAAGTGTACAAGAGTTACAGGAAGCTTCTGTAAAGGCATCTTCTATATTACACATAAGAAAGGTATTATTTATACTAAGTAGGTACTATATATTCATCTATAGATGTACTAAAAACAAAGTGGAAACCGTAAAAAAAAATCTGTTCATGTATATGCATTGCAGAAGCTTTACTTAACATGTTGCAGCTTGGTACATTGGGTGCTGGGAATCACTATGCAGAGATACAGGTGGTAGATGAAATCTATGACCAGTTTGCTGCTAGCAAAATGGGGATAGAACGCCTTGGACAGGTGTGTGTGATGATCCATAGTGGCAGCCGAGGGCTGGGCCATCAGGTGGCCACAGGTGAGTGGACACAGGCATGGTGGTGGATCAGCTGTGAGGGTGGTGAGAAAATGAATATAAAAAGTGCTCGTTTTTCTGTGAAACTTAATTCTTGTGTGCTGTATTATAGGCACTACTCTGATGTATAATAAGAAGCTTAACTTTGACACACTTTGCTGGAATTTAAAAGGGCTTTCTTTAGTCATGTGATAAAATGTGACCTCTCACTGTTAAAGCAGAATATTACAAGTGTTGGGTACACAGATGTAGGTATTCTGAAAGTCATTTTAGAATAATAGGTATTGTCCTGAAAATCAAGTTATGTCCAACAAAGACTGAAAATTTAGACTGTGACTTTACTTCAGTCACACAGTTGTAAATGGACTTTCATTGGCTTGAAAAAATTAATTGGCCTCTATTGGAAATCAGTTCAAATCTAGCATCCTTCATCCATAAAAAAATTTAAACCTATGACTACGACAGAAAAATCCATACTTCATTAGTTGATTTTACTTGAAACACCAAAAGCTATGAAATATTGATACATTCCAACACAGTTCTCCTTTCTTTCAACTGTCCAGATGCTTTGGTTGCGATGGAGCGAGCCATGAAGCGTGACCAGATCGTGGTGAATGATCGGCAGCTGGCTTGTGCTCGTATTCACTCTCAGGAGGGGAAAGATTACCTGCAGGGGCTGGCTGCAGCAGCAAACTATGCCTGGGTGAACCGTTCTAGTATGACCTTCTTAACCAGACAGGTAGGTAACAAGAGTTTTGCATTTTTTTTAAACACCCTCAGTTCATAAGCCACAAAGCAGGACCCTCTTTGTTCTAGTAGGTTCTAGCTCTGGTTTAGAGACAGTTACTTCCTGACAAGAAAAGTTTTGTCGTCGGCTCTGTTTTACAGTGGTGATCAGTTGCGCTCTCTCCGTGGGAGGGGGAGGAGACCTTTAACGATTTTGAAAGTGATACAATCCTAATCAAAACACAAATCGAAGTTGATGTACCAAGGCATGTCTACATCATACATTCAAGAGTTTGTCAGTGAAGTGGCAAAGTTAAGTAGCTTAGCCAGGGGCATTTCGGTGAAAAAATTTGAGTATAGCAATCAGTCAAATAATTAAAATAAGTAAACTTCTGCAAAGGCTTTAAGATTGGTTCCCTTGGCATTTAGAAACAATGAGGTAGTTTGCTTTGCAGAAGAAACATAACAGCTGTTCTTTGTACACAGGCCTTTGGCAAGATGTTCCAGACAACACCTGATGATCTGGACATGCATGTTATTTATGATGTGTCCCATAACATTGCAAAAGTGGAGGAACACTGGATAGATGGAAAACAGAAGACGTTGTTAGTCCATCGGAAAGGATCCACAAGAGCTTTTCCTCCTCACCACCCTCTGATCCCAGTGGATTATCAGGTGAGCTGACCATACCAGACATGTAGTATTCAAGGTTCCGCGCTCTCGCAGATAGTGGGGCTATGAGGCCATTTGTCAGTGTCTTACATTAATATGGGATGCGTATCAATGCGTCACCTGTTTTCTGTTTTCCGCCATCTAAAAAGCCAATGACGCTGATGTAAATGAAAGTCTTGAGTAAGGCACTTAGCAACAAATAAATTTATACATAAATGCAGGATTTACAAAGCATCCATAGCATTGATTGCATGTGACTTTCATAATATAATAATAATAATGATGTCTTCATTTTCTGACTGTAATACAACTCTGTCAGTATATTAGTGATCTTCCCTGAGGCCCTTCACAAACACATATTTATAAACATTGGCACAATATACCAGCTGAACTGAAATGTAAACTGAATGAAATACAGAAGATATTATAATACTTAACTAAATATATAGTGAAATCTTCTGTGGAACTCAGGGAACTATGTAGAAGGGAAGCTGCTGTAAATCTTCAACTTTTTCAATCATTAATGTGGCAAACGTGCTGCTTATAGTGCAGCTTACCATGGTATCTACATGCGTTGTGTAGAACTCAACGTAGGCTCCCCGTCAGAAGGTAATGAGATTTTGCATCATTCCCCAATTGAAGGTCTGTATATACAGCACTTCTAATCCTCAGGATGCCACAAGGATGTTTTGCAGCATTTGTTCACTTCACTCCATCTATTTACTTTACTCCATCCAGTCCATTCACTTTATTCCATCAAGTCACTTTTCTCCATCCAGTCCATTCACATTACTCCATCCAGTCACTTTACTCCATCCAGTCACTTTCCTCTATCCAGTCCATTCACATTATTCCATCCAGTCACTTTACTCCATCCAGTCACTTTACTCCATCCAGTCACTTTACTCCACCCAGTCCAACTGTAGAACTCAACGTAGGCTCCCTGTCAGAAGGTAATGAGATTTTGCATCATTCCCCAATTGAAGGTCTGTATATACAGCACTTCTAATCCTCAGGATGCCACAAGGATGTTTTGCAGCATTTGTTCACTTCACTCCATCTATTTACTTTACTCCATCCAATCACTTTACTCCATCCAGTCCATTCACTTTATTCCATGAAGTCACTTTCCTCCATCCAGTCCATTCACATTACTCCATCAAGTCACTTTACTCCATCCAGTCACTTTCCTCCATCCAGTCCATTCACATTATTCCATCCAGTCACTTTACTCCATCCAGTCACTTTACTCCATGCAGTCACTTTACTCCACCCAGTCCATTCACATTACTCCATCCAGTCACTTTACTGTATCCAGTCACTTTACTCCACCCAGTCCATTCACTTTACTCCATCCAGTCACTTTACTGTATCCAGTCACTTTACTCCATCCAGTGACATTACTCCATCCAGTCACTTTACTCCATCCACTTCATTGACTTTATTCCATCAAGTCACTTTCCTCCATCCAGTCCATTCACTTTACTCCATCCAATCACTACTCTGTCCAGTCACTTTACTAAACCCAGTCCATTCACTTTACTCCATCCGATCACTACTCTATCCAGTCACTTTACTCCATCCAGTCCATTCACTTTACTCCATCCAGTCACTTTACTCCATCCTTGCTCTGATGTGTTTCGTAAGCAAGTGAAATGGTGATATGACCAACTAAATCAATAAAGGTGAACCAATGGACAAAAGTTTGAAAAAAATTAACTGATTTTTCATAAGCAATCAGATGTTTTTATTCTTCAACTGGCACCTTAACATTTGTCAGAGTGATCAACACAGGTGATTAGCAATATAGTGAATTACATATTAACAGGGGACCACCAGTGTGTTTACATTGAGAACATATGACAGATGCTTATTTTCATCCATTTAGCCTCACTGAACTTGACAAGAATTTTTCCAAAAAATCAAATAAGTACCCTTGAAACATTCCTGGAGCCAACACTGGTTAACTCTGTCTAGTATATGTGTGCATTTTCTCTTGCAAGCGTTAATGAAAAAATTCTTCATTTGCTGAAAATTTCTTTCTCATTTGTTCCTGTTCCGCATTTTAGCACAAATTTAATGTGAGCTAAAACTCAACAAGATTGACTAATTCTTCAAAGTGAAAAGAATTGGGGCCTTCAAATTTATTACATGTACCTTTTAGTCTTTTATACATAAAGTGACATTCACCAGAGACTTGTCACCATTACTGATGTGTGTGTGTTCCTTGCATGTTTGTTACAGTTGACGGGTCAGCCAGTGCTGATTGGAGGGAGCATGGGCACCTGTAGTTATGTTCTCACAGGCACTGAGCAGGGCATGCAGGAGACGTTTGGCACCACCTGTCATGGAGCTGTAAGTCTCGTGTCATAGCAATCAGTGCTTGCATTGTCTCAATTTTATTGTTGGAAATATATAATGCATACCACTTAACACTTAACTTTTTTATAATTATATAAACTTTATTATAACTTTATGCAACCAAAAACCAAAAATGCTTTATCTCTTAGCTGTACGTTTTTATATGGCTACTAGTTTGGAATAAACTTTATAATTGATAAGATTAGGACTATGCATTAGTGGCATGTAATTCAATTGATAGCCCAACAATACTATATACCTTACAGACTCACATGTGTTAACACTTACGTGTTAGAAAGTTATTTGCACTGAATACAGGCATTGATTGGATAAATTTTGACCTGCTTGAAGGATACAGCTGTCAATATGTCCTCCCTACAGTACACCTCTTAATATGAGCAGTCATCAATAGCAAAGACAAAATTATTGACCTAATGATATAACTTATTTTCATGGTAGAAACCTTGCCTTCTTCTGATCTGGTATGCAATGTGCACCTCATTCCATTGTCTGAATTTTTTACTTCTAGTTTCTCAATGCAAAATGTATTATTTTATTTAAACTCATCTTCAATCTGTACTTACCCCATGAAATTTTGAAGGGTCGAGCCCTGTCAAGAGCGAAGTCACGTCGTAACTTGGATTATTCCACTGTGTTGGCTGCTTTAGAGGAGAAGGGAATTAGTATTAGAGTTGCCTCCCCTAAGATGGTTATGGAAGAGGTAAGACATTGTGCTTTCCTGAGCATCTTTAGAACAGCCACCATGACTTTTTCATTTTGGGGCAAGTTTTAGCTTTGTAATGTTAAAATGGCTGGAATATTGTCTGTACATTAAAGCAATCTTTAGTACACTAGGATTTGTGTTATTATATCATGTGGTGCAGAATGGTGACTCACTGTTGTTAGAAATAGAACAGCCCATGACAACAAGGTCAAATTCATTTTCATCTATGATTTGTTTTGTATGATTGTAGGCACCAGAATCCTACAAGAATGTCACAGATGTTGTTAATTCATGTAAGTAGAGTTTCCAGTTCATCAGCATGAAAAGGCCAAAAGGATTGTTTGTATACTTTCTTCAGTAAATTTTGCTCTTTAAAATGTTTGATTTCAATTTAGTGTTTGTTGAGCACTTGGAAATGTAATCAGTTAATAAGTACCTATATGTTACAGTTTGTATGATTAACCAAGTCATTACATCACACTAGAAATAGTTTTTATCCTTAGGTGCTTTCTTCTTTTTATCCCTCAAAGACTGAACACTTTACTTTTGCTCAGATTCTTCTTGACTGTTAAAAAGTGGTAATTAAGTGTTATCTAAGTTGCACAAGTAACTACTTCTGAAACATTGCTGTACAAGCGTTATTTTCCCATGATTTCAGGTCATTTTGCAGGCATCAGCAAAAAGTGCATCAAGTTACGCCCCATAGGTGTCATTAAGGGATAAGACTGTTCTCCCCTGAGACTGGTTTCCTTATTGCACCAGAGCTCATGGGTGTCTCCACAAGCCACTAACAGGGTCTGGACTGTTGAACTTCTCAGAGAAGCTGTTTAGGTCTTGTCAAAACTAGACAATGAGAGAAACTCTTTGTGATATATCAACATGCTGTTTTCTTTGGAGATGATTTGGGCTGTACCTCTTTGTCGAATAATACTAGACAAATGTTGTCAACAGTGCTAAGTTACAAACACATTCATTTTCTCTGGCCATGTAATTGTTATGTGTTTTAATTTGATAGCCATATATTGAATATTTTGGCATGTTTCATGTGATGTAACTATCATTTTATTGATGATACATTTATGGTTGGTAGATAAGGCTCAAATGACGGCAATTACTATAAACTAGTGCTGGTCCAGGCTGGTCTTGTGGGTTAAGGCCAGTGGGTTATGCCAACCCCTCTGGTTTCTTCCACCCACAAAACTGACCGTAGTAAACGTGAAAAGTTCTTGAGCAAATGTCTCCTTCCCTAGCATCAAATCCAATTATATGGTACAGTTTAGTTTAGGTGAAGTTTAGTTGCTAACCATTTCACATACGCTGTACTTGGTACTGCTCTGAGAAATGCCACAGAATATGCTGACATTTCAAATACCATGGAGATGTTTTTGTATGAATTTGCTAATAGTTATGGTATGTGAAGTGCATCTCTTTTTGTTCTAGAACTGTGAGGCATTGTACACCTAAAGGTGAATGTGTAACATTCCCTACAGTTGAAACATACCTTCGGATCTGACACGTTTTTAGTGTTACATGTGAACATGCACAGGCATGTTCTCTGTTTTGCCCTGCCATTAAATGTCTACCTGAACAATTGCACGGTTGTGTTCTTTAATTCATTCTATGCTGTTCACCCAGCCACTTTCAACAGGCATTTTTCCAGCACTGTCCTTCCTGGGTGGGCAAGAAAAAAGAAAAAAAAACACATAATTTTCCTACTATTTCCAGGATTTTAGGGCAAAGATGCGAATGTGTTCTTACATATTGCTGTGTTTCATCTAAGGGTTAGCTTTTTTAATGTGACACACATTTTGATTGATTCATTTTATAATGCCATACTTCAGGTGAAATTGAGTTATTACAGATGGCTGCAGTGCAGTTACAGACTGCAACAATTTGTGTAAAGTTTGAATAACTGGGCATTTTAAACCATTATCTACACAACACACCCAACGAGTAGAAGCCAGCTTTACCATTTTGATGAACTGGTTATTAAAATCTTAGAGATTTCTTCTGAAGAGCACGACATACTAATCCATTTATATTTCCAAACTGAGGTTTGCACTTACAATGAATTTGCCGATGAAGTGCTAAAAAAATGCTAGGAAGGGGGGGAACGTTTTATATCCTGGACTTCTTTAAACTTGCTACACAGTGTTGCAATACCTGTGTGCACATAGCAATAATACTGAAATATACTGAAATATATGAAATTCATGTGCCTTTCAAATTTAAAGCAGTCAATCTCCAGTCTAGAAGGAACAGCACTGCAGAATTCAGATATTGTCTACCTTTACCAAGGCCACCAGGGAAGGCTTTGGCAGTGTATAAAGAATGGGACAAACACCTTGTTAAAGAAAAGTATTTAAAAATTTTTATTTCATCAAAAAATATTTACACATAGACTATGTAACATTTTAAAAAGTGTAGATATAAAGAATCTTAAAACCATTCCCACTGTTTAAAGGAATGAGCTGCAGTCACTATTATATAAATGATACCCCTAAAAAATAATTGATCTGTATAAAACAAATATTTTTTTGCTGGCAAAATACCTTGTCGAGTCTTACCTACTGTATATGTTTTCGCAGTATGTTATGATTATGATTATGAAACCTGTTAAGAACACAACCAGTATGTATGTGTCAAAGTCTTTTCCTTACTATAACATGAAAAAAAAAGTATAAAAAATCTTTTCATTATGCTATATATTCACCGGTATCTATGTATGCAATAATCATGAGGCTTTCACAAGGTCCACCATGTTTATTATGCCCGGACGTCAAATATTACATGGTAATTTCACTAATAAAACATGTACAGCACAACAGAGATTTGTAACTAACTCAATGTACTGCCACAGGTCTGCGAATTTTAAGATCCTCCTCTTAATAGTTCATGGAAAGGTTCATCTTCACAGGTGGATGGACCTCAAAAGTATGCGCCAACCTTAATCTAGGTCACATCAGGTAATGAGTTTAATTATTTTCCTCTGAGAAGTTTTTAAGACATACATAACCATATTACAAAAAAGTGGCACTTGAATACCCCCAGACAGACAGTAATTTCATTAATACCATAAATACATTATTAATGTGCAACTTCGACATTAACAAAATTTTAGTTTTGAAGATGTCAACAATTGCAGGAAAACAGACTGGTGACAGAGACATCATAACATATGTCTACATAGCTTACTACAGAAAAGCACTAGTCCAAGAACATACATCTAATGAAATGGGCAGGAAATAGGACGATTAACAAGTGTGTGACCTTGATCCCTGATTAAACCTGTTAGGGTGAGGTTTTTTGTTCCGCTGGATAATTTCTGCGTTGTATACAATGATCCACGTAAATAGTCCACGTCTACTTTATATACATTACCATTGGGTCATCCATTAATGAAAATACCTGCACTTGTATTTTGATAGCACTATTTCAAGCTGATACAGCTGTAAAATTGATGCAATTAAATAATGCATTTTAGTAACTGCCTTAAGAAATGAGAAATGACTGGTATTGATAGGAGCACCAATGACAAAAGCTAGTGGTATACAAATATGAATCGCACAAATATTACATTTATCTGATAAATTCTGACAATAAGCACAAAATAATTAAACTTTTAACTGAATAAAATCTAAAAATAGACAACATTTAATATATAAAATAATTTGATATTCTCAGACAACAGCTGATACATGATGATTGCATAAAAAGCTATATCTGTAATGATTATGATATCAAGTTATTTCCATCATCCAATCTGTGCACACATTTTGTATTTGATACTTACCACCAACGTAGACAATTTGTTATCTCCTATTGTCTTGGGCAAATCATGTTGATTACTGTTCACATAAGCGAACATGAAATGAATACTTTTGGGTAAAATATCTAGAAAAGCTGATTTTGTACACCTGTAAGAAAACAGTCCGCAGTAAAGCAGATATGCTAAAAAAAAGCTCTGTCAATACTGTGTTATATTACCGTACATGATATGGTGGACATTCTATAAACCTGGATAAAATAATACCAGTATGGGACCTCCACAATTTTTTTTGCTGTGATTTTTTTCCTATAGAAAGACTTCAGTACTGGAAAATATGGTCATAGAAAATAAAATGAATTTTCATGCAGGAGAATTACAAGATCTGTAAAAACCTCTGCTGCATAAAGGCAAACAAACAACATATACAGGCACGTGAGGATTCTGCTACAAAAAGATTTCAGTAACATTATCATGATAATCAGGGGGAAGAAACTGTCATGTCACCCTCAGCAAAATCATGCCCGACTTCATTCAAGAGATCAACTTCAGAACAGCATTATACATATACAACATGGCAAAATTTGCATGGCTGCTGGGGCATTTCAGAAGAGCTGCTTCTATTCATAAATAACTGCACACCCAGATTTATCACTGCATATTACCTGCAAATTTGAAATCCTATTCAGAAACCTTGTATTGAGAAATACTGAAGGCCTGCCAAGGAGCTATTCAGAACCATACTTACTACACACCCATCGTTCTTAAAAAAAAGAAAAAAAAATACCTCCCCTGGTTCTGAAACAGGTTCTCCTACCTGCCATTGATCTGCATACTCTAATACCTAGGGGTAGACCAGGCAGCTTTGTGACCATACATGAATAAAAAGTGTTGCACTGTTACATGTGCATATTACACTTGATTCAGTTTTCAGGAGAATATGGACATAGTAGGGCTATCAGGCCCTCAAAATGTTCAAGACACGACAAGCATACATGTACTGATCCCTTCTGAAAATTGCCCAGTACCTCCTTTTTCAAAAAAAAAGACTAGGACACCTTTTGAATTTACACTGTTTCATGGATCATTCCATGGCATAAAATGTAAAACAAGGGTGTGGAGAAATCTAGCAGATTACTGATGCTTCGGTTTAAATTGAAGCCTTTGTTGACTGAATTACATGTAGCTCGTCATCTTAACAAAGGAAATAAGCTTATCCAGACACCCATGAAAACTCCAAATCCAACACTTTCCCCCTACATTCACAATACTGCACCTACTTTGTAACGACAAGCTAAAAACTGAACAAGTTCAACAGTTGAGATATTTTGTGTTATTGTGTTAATATGAGGCAAACTGCCATTCCCAGGTATGTGGCTAATGATTTAAAGAGAAAGCACAACCCAAATGGCTGACCATGCTGAATTACGAACCATGACAAAAATTAATCACCACGTGTGGTGGAGAATAATCACTAGTGTCACTGTAATAGTAGTCTCAGTTCACTTTAAACCCCTATTTTGTTTTTTCTGAACCTGGTAGTAAAAGTTTTCTTATCTATTATATATATCAACACAGATCTTCATCATAATACTTTGGTGGAACTGGGTCAAAATCTGGGGGGATGGGCTTTGGACTGTCAGGTGAAAGGAAATCATTGTCATCCGGAAGTTGTTTTTGTGGATAGCTGGGCTTGCTTTCTGCATGTGGTAGCTGAACAATTGGTAAAGGTTCGGTGGAGGGGTTCTGCAGACGGCCACGCTTGTTTTTGATCACGCTTTTCCAGATGTGTGGGTCTTGTAGGTCACTTGGCTGGCTGAATGTAGTATGAACAGTTTCTCCTGTACCAAAGCCACTGCTACTGTGGTCTTGGTGATATCTGTCACTTTCACTGTCATCTGCATCTGAATGACGTTCGACGTCTACACATGTGTCCTCACCGCCTTTTTCTTGCCGGGTTCCGTATCTTTTTTCGAACCACATAGGATCTTTCTCCACGGACAACATTGCTTCCACTGCTTTTTCCAGGGGTCCCGTGTCTATCGTCTCGAGAACTTCCTCTGGGTTATCTATACCAAGCCAGCGTAGAAAATGACACATATCCGGAATGTTTACAGACACTCTCCCAGTCATGTTGGACAACAACTTTGGTCTAAGTCCACTAAAACTGGCTAGTGATCTGTACACTATGTTTGAATTTTCTGTGTATTTCGATCCTAGACTGATAACATGCTCTTTGCCTTTGTGGCTACTGTAAAACAACAAGTCATTCCTAATCCTTTTGAAGAAACTGATAACATATTCTGCATTTTGCTCTCTGTTTATGTAACCAGGATAATACTTGTTCTCATTTTCTGCTTCAAACAGATGTGTTAGGCCTGATGAATAAATCACCAGCAAATGGAATCCACTCTCGCCTATCTTGTTCACAAGTGCGGTAATCCAACTGCCGCTGTTTTTGTCAATTTCATCTTGATTTACAAAGTCAATAAACTCAATACACCTGTCTGTTCCACATGCCAGCTTCAGAAATTTTTCAAACTCCTGGACACACTTTTTATTTTCAAGGGATAGGCAGTAAAACAAAACAAGTTTTCTTCCATCAGGGTCTGCAGAGGAACAAAATTCAAAATTAAGGAGGGACTTCTCTCTCTAGACTATACAAATATATACATATGGGACCTCCATATGTGTTTTCATACAGGATATCCAAAATATATATATAATACAAAATAAGGCAAATACATATCAGATGTATAGTGTATGTGTGTATATTTGATCTAAAAGTGCAGTATTAAAAGTGTCTGATGTAACATTTACTGTTGAACTACATGTACTTCATTTTCCAGAAGTCCAGTTTTCACCATCACATTATGTATGCCTTACCAGGTATCCAGGGCATCGGGGGGTCTCGAGGTCTGGGCATTGGTGGCTGAGTTTCTGAAATATAAACATACATACATGCAATACAGAAAAAGAATGGTCATGTTAAGTACTAAAATCAGTCAGAATACCACTGAAGAAACTAAAATGAATAATGGCTTGCAATTTACCAGTCCATAGGTTTCTAACCAAAAATTAAGAAAAACTCTAATGATACAGAAGCTCTAGTGGTTGGCACAAAATTATCACGCAGTCGATTGCAAAATTATGTATATGTAACGGACAATGGTCAATTAAAACTGAACATCAATACTACTGAATATGTTTCTTCCCTCACTTGTGCCAAGTTTTGTTGAAATTGGACAAAAACTGTAAAGAAATGTTAACATATCTGTATGAATAGACAGACAGACGGACAATCGATCTTCGCAATGGAAAATTAATAATACAAACAAGAAAGCAAATAGAGATTGCAAAAATATATATTCCCCCTCCCCTCCAGAAAAATCAGCACAATCAGCCATTGCACAGTATTAATATATTTTCAAGAGACTGAGTGCACGTGTGCAAATACAAAACCTGCATAAGATGCATATGACAGAAAACAACAAAGACACAGAGGTAAGGATTCAATACCATGAACAAAGACTGTAGGTGGCAAGAAAATTAGCAAGGGGAGGTCGAAAGGCGAAAAAATAACCTGACAGTGCACAACTTCAAGTAATTTTGCACACTTTGTGTTAGTTTGAGTATCCTATGCCTAATAGTTGACGAGATATGCTCTCCACGTACTTAAGAAATAGGGCGGAAAATTCCTAACATAGATTGAAACAAGCAAAAAATAACCTGATAGTGCACAACTTCAGGTCATTTTGTACACTTTGTGTGACTTTGAGAATCTTATGTGTAAAAGTTGGCAAGATATGCTCCACACAAAATTAAGTGGAACTGGCAAATGGACAGACAGACAGAATTGTTACAATTGTTACATGTTCTCCCTCTTAATGAGGGGGAGACATAATAAGTATTTTGGTAAGCCATGTTTTTATTTGACACTTTTTTCAATGAACTGACAGACAGACACACAGACAGACAGAAAAAGAAATTGTTATATGTAAGTATTTGGGTAAGCCATGTTTCCATTCAACATTTTTTTCAATTTAATATTTAATTATTTATATTTAAATATTCAACTTAATATTTTTTTTAACTTACTCTGCCAACTCAGTGAGATACCAGAACACCTTCTAGATTAATAACCATAGATTAATAACCATAATTTACATGCATATACTCAACCAAACTCATAATATCTTCCTCCTTGTATGATGGGTGATGCATGCATCAAGTCTGAGAAGGAATGGACCAGATGTTTGAACTAAGCTACACTCAATCAAATTTTGAAGCACTTTTCAGCAGAAATCGATATCATATATTTAAGTACTAAAACGTGCAAAACAGGATTAATTTATACTAACATGTTCCCTTTTTGACAATTCAAAAGTGAGTGAAAATTTAAAAGATAGCATATGTGCATAACATTATAACCACGCTGATTATGGCCATTACAAGTTGTACAATACTAGCTCAATGAACTTTGTGCTTTATCTTACCAATGCCAAGGTATAACTAAATCACAACTTATAAGTAGTTGTACCTCATTTCGTTATTTCAAAGAATCAAGAATCAATTAAAAGGGCATAACTTTATAAACTGGAATCATTATCCATATTTGCACAGACATTCATCATATCCCCAGGCAAATGATGCAAAGCTGCTGAATCTATGTCCATATATTTTGCAACATGCTAGTACTGAATTACCTCCCTTGTCAGATGACAACCAACATGAA
Source organism: Acanthopleura granulata (assembly GCA_016165875.1). Taxonomy (NCBI): domain Eukaryota; kingdom Metazoa; phylum Mollusca; class Polyplacophora; order Chitonida; family Chitonidae; genus Acanthopleura; species Acanthopleura granulata. Next base: position 12,288,157 of record JABBOT010000004.1, on the reverse strand, counting down.
ATAACACAAGACAGGTATTTGCTGCGGGAGTGGGACCTCATTGAAAAGCGTAAATGGCACATGCAATTGGTAGATTATTTCAGGCGTCTCGTTTTTTCACTCAAAATGGTTTACAACCAGGGCTGTGTAGCTAATTGTTCAGTGTCGGGCATGAAAATGAAGCAAGTTGACAAGTGTCTTACTCACTTTCTACACAACCAAAAATATAAAACAATCATTGGACATGATCAGAAGAGACACAGGATCTTGGATTGATTCAAAAAAAATATACAAGGACTTCCTTTTTGCACAGAGAGTCATTAAGAAAAAATCCCTACCAAACCCTGTTTCCTTCTCTGTAATGGGGGAAATCTAGAGGACAGTAAGTATCTATAGTAACATAAAAACTCTCAGACAAAAATCATCTATTTTTCCCCCAAAACCTTGTAGTTAAATTTATTTTGCTGTGATCAAGATTTACAAAAGCACTGCCAACTAATCTCACTTAAACTTAGTTACGTTGCTTTTGGGCCCTTTCAAGGTCCCACCTGACCACAGAGGGATCAAACAAACAAGTCATTAACATGAGAGAAAGACTTGAAGGGAGATAATTCAATGGAGGCCAACTATTTTAATAACAGATATACATACAAACATGCAGAACCAATCACCATGGGAATCCCCACTGACCTATCATGACATGTGCTTAAAAAAAATAAAAACAGACAAACACACCACACAAAAACACTAAGAAAGTGATGTTTTAGTACAGAAAGAAACAAATCACCAACCTTCATGTGTATATGTAATCCGATGGAAGGAATAGGGATGACCTACAATTAAGCCAGGTCAAAAGCATTAGTGTTTCCTACACTAGCAGTTAATAGCATTCTCTTCACAAAACTTTATGTTTACATCAGTTTCTGGATGTTTGCTCAGTCTTGTCCAAATGTCAGTTTTGAAGAGCTACGTGTAGTCCTTTCCAAAAATTTTAAAGTGATAACAGAGAAAATCACATTGTTTTGTAAAGATATGAAGACAGTTGAGATATTAATACATTTTGGGGAGGGGAGGATCATGACGTTTACACACTTGATGTCTGCTTACTAGTCACTTCCACTTTTGATATCAAATGTGACACAGCTGGCCTCACCTAGCGAGCTTTTACCCACAGAAGGCAGATAACTCTCAAAATACTTTGGCATTTTAACTGAACTAATGATCTAAATACCAAACATGCCAGAATGAAAGTGAAACTGAGAACATTATGAGTTCACATCAAGCAACTGGTAGAGACACTGCATATTTTGTTATTGACGTTACTTCAGTCATTACCATTAACACTCACTAAAATTTTCTGAAGGATGTTATTTGTACCTGCCATGAAAAGATTCATTACATCCAATTTTCAGGTCCAAATGTGGGTCATTTCTAAACTGGAGCAACTCCAATATAGAGAATTGAATTACTTTAAACTTTTTTGCCTGGGTTTTTTTTATGTGGCACCGGAATATTATATGGGAATGCTGGGATAAGAGCTATCCCTCTGTTCCAAACACATAATATATTGATACAACAAGCCCCAATCTTTTATTTTCTGAAGATGTCCCCATAGCCATATGCAATGGTAAAGGCTGGACTTCAGCATCAAAATTGGAACTGCCTTCTCAAAAAGCAAGCAGATATATCAGCTATAACTTTCTCAATTCATCTAGCTCAACTTGGACCTTTCACATAACCACTGACAATTGCATATAAAAACACAGACAATATTTACTGTAAAATCACAGATGTATCTCGCATAATACTAAAACTCAACCTCAGGCAGCTAAATTTGATTTTATCCTCACAAAACACCTGTGAAAATCTCTTGTAAGCCAGACAACAAATCCTTGGCACCTTAAGACCTGATGCCACTGTGTTAAGTGAAGCTCTGTCATTCTACAGGTGATGTGTACATATACATGTACAGCTTCCGTATGTGCTCCTATAAATCTTATGACAGATACCACTTGCAACAGGTAAATTTGCAACACCGAAAAAAAGAAGTTCCTAGACATTAGATCAGGCCACGGTGTTAATTTTCTCCTGAAAAAAATCATCAATTCCCATATTACTGTCCTATTTTCATCATTTGTTCTGTCAAGGCTATCCTTTTAGAAAACATTTTAAGGGTTTAAAAAAAAAAAAAAATTTGCACATTGACTATATTCATATTCAGATATAACAACTGGCCGACATTCCTAGCCTATCACATTTTCTTCCCTGAAATAACAACTTACAAACTGTATCTGCCTTGCTTCACAAGAAAAATATCCCAAAATATTCATCCCAAAATTCTGGGGAGTACCAAAACATGTTTAAAAGCTCAAAAATACTGCAACAGTTTGAATATTGCATGGTTTTTTTCTTTTTAAATTAATTATGCAGAGGCTCGGTTTTGTAGCAAAATAAGTTCATTTGTTTTACGGCTGCCACAGGCAGTATGCACAAGTGAAAAGTATACCCATATATCCTATGCTAAAGCCACGACTCATGACTTTGAACTCACTGAAAACAAAAAGCCAGTATTCTGAGGAGACAAGCATACATTATTTCTGAAATAATAATCCCTCCAGAAGGGCGGGGCATCAGTACCTCAGACCAAGGGCTAATCTCAGGAATGTGTATAGCTAGTTTTGCACATGACATTTGAAAACCCAGACACTGATTGGGCTAGGTGTGCATGCCATGCCAAACCCTGATCCCTTCACCAAAGCTGCAGATTTGCCCATATTAGTTGAACAGGATAATCAGAAAAATATTATCTGTGGAACAGCAAAAAAGCAAATACATGCCATAATCCCTTTGAGAGTAAAGATATTACTTATACTATTGGTATTAGTATCATTATTCCACCACTGTGGACACGAAATGGGTTTTGTTGAAATTTTATCAATGGCCTCAGCAGTTACTATTACCACAAAATACAACAGTTTTAGAAGATATCTCTTCTAAATTTCAAAGGCTTGAAATTTTGCAACATCGTGTCACTGTACAAGATCTGAGTTCATAACGTCAAAGCTTAGCCAATCCAAGCTTCACATAACACCTTAAAGGAAACAACCGGGGACATGAAGATGCCGGCATTTTACCAAGCAAATGCGGGCTGACAGATGCGAATCGGGCTCTACACTCTCTAGCAAAACCCAGCCCGCCTGTATTCAACATGCTGTTTGTGCAGCCAAAATCTGTCAGCTCTTTGTTGTTGTCTGTGCACTAACAAAACATGGGGCAGCAGTCAATCGACCATAATCTAACTGAATTCGCTTCCATGGGGCCTATATGACTTGTGTCATGTAAATTCAAAAGATAGGAAGTTATTCATTTGAGGGCTCGATTCATGTCATATTCGCTAATCGGCCTTTACGTAATCCTACATTCTGATTGATCAATATTATTTTCAGAGTTCCGTCCCCTTTTACAGGGAGGTATTTATTGAATGTGTGTTATGACCTACCTTAAAGAACAAAAAAAAATTTGAAGGTCGGTATTAAATCTTCAATCCATAACCATTTACCACAAACTGCCCAATACTTCCCCGATTTCTCCTTTAATGATGAATAAGGAGTGGACAAGAGTGACAGCAGTAAAATCCCCTCAGACTGTGAGTTAATGAATGTCTCTACTCCGTCTCACTTACTTCGGATACGCTTCCATGCAGCAAAGGTAACAAGACACAGGATTAACAACACCACAACGGTTACAACTGCTATCATAGCAGAAGGGAGTTCAGGCTTGGCTGTGCTATAATTTGTGCTGGTACTGAATGTTGTCCCTGAAAAAATTAAAGACACATGACGACAAGCCAATGCAGGAAAATGTAGTACATGTAAATGAACAGGAATAAAATGAAATACGGCAATGGATTTGCAGAGGAGATTTGGAGAGGCAAACATAACAGTTTTATGATATTTGGTGCTCCTTACTGATGGTAACGTAGAGAAGAATATATCTTTTTTACTTGTAAAACATTTCATGACAGTTTTATGAATCATAGAGACTGTGAAAACTTACAGGTCTTCTGAGGGATTTTAATGTGCCAGTTCAGGTAGTAAATCATAACAATGGAAGACAAAACTGTTCAATAGAACAACTGTCAATGTTTACATAAAAGTCAGTGATTGATTTGACAACACTTTTTTGGGGGGGGATCTTATATTGCTTTCACTTCACTACACGTACCTTTAATGAAAGAGAGAAGTGAAGCTACTTTAATATGGGCATTTCTTAGAGTATTCAGTATTTTCAGCCTGTCAATTTTCAGCAACTTAAGGTCTTTCTTCATTTTACGATCCAGTTACTATGAAGCATAAGATGAAAAATATTGGGTGATAATGAAATAACACTAACCTAATGAAGGTCCAGGAGAAGTGATTGTCGATGGTGCTTGAGAAATGCACAACTTTTTTGTTAGCCAAGATGCCCAGTAGTTTTCACAAGATTCCATTTTTACCTGGACAAACAAGGACACACTGACATAACAGACAATATTCCAAACATCTTCAGCTCTTGAGAAAACAATGTATATCTATCGTATTCTCATAAATTGCAAAGTCTGCATTCATTACATAAACTAAAACAATGATGTCACTGAAGAATTTTGATGAAGTTTTGTCTCAAGTCTGTAAGTATGAGAAATCCTGATGTGGCCCATTTATAATTTTTAAAAGTTGAATATATCAAGTTGCTTCAAGATCTTGAAATAAACAAAGATAGCAATATACATCCAAGTTAATTTACTTAGAAAAGAAATTTTCACTTCACAAGCATGGCACCCGAGGATGAGTGGGATGTAAAGAACAGGGCTCTTACTGGCAACTATCCAACAAGAGTTGTATCCAGGCTGCGTGTGCTGATTTTAGTTTGATTAATAAACCTATTTGTAAACTGAACTACAGCAATTCTTCTAATTTTTCGGACATGTTTTAAGCCTTTACCCCAGGGGGCAGTAAGTCTGTTTGGGCCAAACACTGGGGTTGGAAAACGAGGGAAATGGGTAATCCTTTTAGCCGTCACACAAAAGAACAGACACTGAACTCATAGGCTACTTGCTGCGCGAGGCTTAGGCCTACTGCCTGGGCTGTTCACTTACCCAGCAAGAGCTGATCGCTGATTTATGTTTATAATCATGTCTGTAATTTTTCTACAGGACTTCTTAACACACTAAAATACACACCAAATTAAATTTAAGATATGATTCACTTCTCTGTTTTCTAGCTTTCTCACATTTTACTAACTTGGTTCAACAAAATGTTTTATGTCCAGTAAGTTGACTGACTTATTGCTGTGTGGAATGCCCCACCCCATTTATAGGCATATCTAGCCATTGATTTCAACTTCCACCTCCCAGCTCCTGTGCGAAGTCTTTTTATGATAGGGACATGGTGGGTTCCCATTGCTGCTTACCATTACACTTACAGGTACATGAATAAAGTTTTATATACACAAAACACATGTTTGAGTAAAACATGCATGTCCAACTTGATTATCCCCGTACTGACCACATGTCTTACCTTGGCAGAGAATGACATGAACTTGACAATCCATTTTCAAGGGAGGATGGGGAAGGCTTCACACATTATCTACATATAGGGCTGAGCACTTTAATCTTTATGCCTTCAAAGCCTACTTTACCATTTTACGTTGGAAGAATCTACCATTCTCTGTATGTACTAATAATCATTAATTTATACCACAAATTATGCTGTGTGATCTGCCATGCTATTGCTGAAAAAAAGACTCCCATCTCTTGGAAACCTCACTCATTTTTTTTTTTTTTTTCAGATTTGGATTTAAGTGTCTTCTTGACAAATTTGAACCATGGTGAGGCAAAACATAGTCGCACAGTGTATATGGGTTACAAAAATCAGACTGGAGGAGAGCTGCTACAGATACTGAATTAATCAGTTAGTAGTCAAAAACAACAATATGGATATGGATAACAGACACCTGGATATTCAGCCATTCACATTTATATTTTTTAAACCTCACACCATGATCTGATGACTTCCTTCCAACTGAGCAAAATTCTACATCTTACACAATAAAGCATTTAGCACCAGTCATTCGACAGCGGCAGGTACAAGACCCCCACCTGTGTCAAAGCATGGAATGCCTATAAACACCTGTAGTATGGGTTTCTAATATACATGTCCAACCACATACCCAGGCCTTTATTAGGAATAACTTCAAGACATGTATGTAGCTATACACATAACACACAGCGTATGAAACTTGAGTTTTTCTTTCACCAGTGAATCGCTGTTGTCATCATTTCTTCACAATTATGTCTTCTAGTGTAGATTCATGCTTGTTGCCTCTTTACCAACCGCTAGATTGCACAAAGATGTTCACACTTATCAGTCACACTCTAGCTGACCGATACATGATTTGTCTGATTACTTTTAGTTTTAACCATATTAGCAAATAAAACATTTAGTCTTCATTCAATTTGCTTGAAGCACAAAAATAGGCAAAACCAAACGATTTACAGGAATGGTCCCATAGTTTTAAATATTTTTTGTTTACATCTGTTGAATTGTTTAATTTAAAAAAAAAATACATATTGGTCTTTAGCAGACACTGACATGAACATCAGTCATGGAGTAGAGGGGAATTTAGTAGGTCAGTCTTACAGCCAGCAATACCTGATATGTGTAGAATAAGGTAGCTTCAATCCCCCTGGTTTGTGTAAACAGTAATCAGTGCCCCCTCCCCCATGGCAACGTTCTCAGAAGTTAAAACGCCTAGGCATTGGGGAGGGGGATATTCTCCAGTGTCCGAAAAATTAGAATAATTACAGTACTTGCATAACCTGACCAACCGTTCAAAAAATGGCCCCACTGAGAAGAATTTATTGGCATATTTATAAAATGTTTTTTTTTTTAACTTTTGTTAATCTCTTCAAAAGAGCCAGAGTAAAAAAAAAAAAATTCCCTGCCAACTGACCCTTTTTCACTGTAACATATAATCAGCTGTACATTAAATTTACAGCGAAAAATCACCATGTTCCTAACAGACAAAAGGTTTAGAGAGTTTACAGTTGGCTTTTTCCAGGTAAGACAACTATCACACAAGAGCGTTACTGCAACCATTAATAGTTTGCCTAATTATCCTACAGTTGTTATCCACAAGCCATTACTATCAAACCATCCTTTCCTGTGAACTACTCAAAAAGGTTTGGGAAAGGTTTTAAACTATAGTTGATCTACAGAGGTTCCATCTGAAGTTATATCCAAAATATATATATATATATTTATGGGCTGCAAGAAATGTGAAATGTGAGGTAAATATTATAAATTGGCACACATCCCATTTTTGTGGATAACTTTAGCATAAATATAAACTTCATGGAACACAATCAAATAGTTGTTACCCAAATGCTGTAACATTGTCCTAGTTGATAGTTGCTCGGATTCCCAAATACTGCCTGCTGTATACTGGATCCATTACCCTACAATGAAAAACACACAAAAAAAGGAGCTTAGGAAAGGAAAAGTCAAATACCAAATTCATGATTAAACCAATGAAAACAATATTAAATGCTACTATTACAAATGTGATAATTATTTCAAACTAAAAATATGATTCAAAAACACATCTGATAACCTCATTAGGTCAGGAGGTTTACTTAAAGGGAAAAACCTCGTAAAAATTAAGTTATGGCGAGCAGAAAGACCATTACAAACTATATCTGAAGACACCTTCAATGATTTTTGTCAGATTTTTCTCCCACCAAATTAAATGCAGTGAAATGTTTTGATTGTATGGTGGGTAATATGGACCATATTGATAATGTGTGTCAGCCGTCAACTTAATGTTGAAAAAATGACACCTTAATGTTTAGGTCTGAATAAAATTCTTGCGGACCATAAGCCTGTGATCTGTCCCTTTGTTTAGAATAGTGAAGAAGTTCTGCTTTAGGACCAGAGAAAGGTAGGCGTGGCTTCACTGTTGACACACATGATCAAAGTGGTCCATAAAACCCATCATACAATTGCATGTGAAATTTGTATCTATTCACTATTACCAGAACACAACATCTTACTGGTTGTATGGTTTGATGATCAAACGCAAAGCTGCCTTTCATCAAATATATAGAGTATTTGTTGAGTCCTAGCCATCTTCCCAGCTTCACTATAATCTGGGCCTCGTACTGGTCCACATTGGTGCTAATGAGTGGGTCCACTGTACAGGGGTTTGGTGCAGGAGTAGTCGGCATCACTATATAACAGATGGTGAAACTAAAGGTATAAATATGTATCACATTCTTACTCGAAACAAATATGCTCTCACAGGGAATGGTTAACTTATACGGTTTGAGGCTTGTTGGAGACAATAAGTGGTTGACGACCCTCCTGGGTCTGTTTGCACAGTCTACCATTTGCCTTCCACCAGTATGGTGTATACACAGTATCTGTCTGACACACAAGACAAAGTTTGTCAGTAACTTGCCACAGGTCGGCTGTTTACTCTGGGGGTGTTGTTTATTTCCAATTTTATCCTAATAACAATCAAAATAATAATTTTTCCCAAACTGCTGACAATGACAACTGCTCTGTCTTACTCATGAAGTCTTGCAATTGCATTTGGTGCTTCATTTTTTCTTTCTTTTGATTAATGAGTTAGTCCAGTTTCGTGAGAAACTTTCTGGAATTTTTTAAAATTATTTTAGGGAAACTCTACAGAACAGGGCTAACATGAAGTTTCAAAAGGGTTAGGAATGATTAATATGAAGATAATGCAAGTTTATGTGCAATATCACAATTTGTCTACTTGAGCCAGGTGTTTGTTTCCACACATTTAGCCACGAAATGATAACATTTCTCATGTAACACTCAATCTGACAGATGCAATGTGGAACAATAGAGCAGGAATGCTATCTGATTCAAAAGCCTCACAGAGCAGCATGTCATTAGGCGTTATATATCAGTTATAGGAGTGACATGTTCTTGTGTATGGTTAGGGACAAGTGGAAATGACAGAAATATTTTGTTTCCTCCAGGATTTACAAAAAAGGTCCCAATACCCTGAAAATTTGTTATAATCAAGCAACATGAATAAGAAAGTAATGCTCACTACATCAAGCCTTTATCATTTCAGTAACCCTTCTATTTTTTTAAACAAGGAATTATAAAACTGATTTAGCTTTTAAACGCCCTCAAGTACATGATTAATTACCTAAAGTATTCACCTCTTTCAAAATAAAATCATCAGGTAATTTATGACTTTAGTGTCAGATGTACCCTTTACAAATTGTGCTCTACTAAGTGGTACTTGATGTAATTACAACTTTATTGTGATGCTAACCTTTTCAATAGGGGAGTTGAGTTCGAACTCTTTTGTCGCAGAAGATAAACAGAGTTCAACTCTGCCATGTGACTTGTCAAAAATGTCAGACAATTTTGTTGATTTTACTTTACCGATCACCTGTCTCGCTGTGTTAGGGAGGCACAAACGACCTCTTCTTCAACCTGGACCTTCTTAAATTAAAAAAACTTTCAGCTCCTCAATTTCCTATATCATACATCTAGTCTAAGTAACTTATTTGAAAGTTTTCTTAGACGCTCATGTTATAGTAAATGTTATCAGAAGCATTTTTTGACAGATCACATGGTACAGTAGGGTTTTTCTTACCTTTAGTGATAAAAGAGGTCAATCTCCAACACCCTTATTGGCCAAGCGTGTTCAGATTCGTAACTTGCATGCCATAGCCATCAGTAACCAATGCCCACGGCTAAGCATTACATAACTTACCTTCAATCTTAATATATTTATACACTCTTTTCTTCAAAAGTTCTTTTGGGGGTTTTGGAAGGCTATACAGTTGAGTCAAGATACCTTCAGCCCTTGCTGGCACTTGGCATTGCAGAGTGAAGACACTCTCCTGGAAGAACAAGGCTACAATGTTTATACAAAGGAACACATCCAGTGACTTAAGAGAAAATACCACTGCTAATCGAGCAATGCATATTTTCACAGCACCTCGTTTGAAATGTGGTCTATATGGTACGTCTAGCTCTTCTTACAATAGGTATGTGTAGTATTAGTCCTCAGCTAAGGGAACAAAATTAACACAAAAACACTGCCAAATGTTTCAGGTCCACATAAATGTCTAATGAGTTATGACCCTTTTGATAGTTTCAGTGCTATATCTGTGCACATATTGTACGTAAGTAACCTGACATAAGAGTTGACTCATGAAGTCAACATGAAGGCAAAGAATGAGACCTAGGCATGAGAAAAGCATTAAACTGTCATCAACACAATCAAGCTACACATATAAACTGAATCCCTTCCCTTGGCAGAGAAGTTAATACAATGAAGTGTTGCACTGTAAAGGTAAGGCACTGTTATAAACTATAGTTATAATTCAATGACCCATCCAAGGCCTCATAATACCAAAAAAGAAATTCTGGCTATGTCCATATCTAATTGCCAGACCATTTGTCTGATCTAGTCAAATGTTCTTGAACAGATTTGTGCAAGTTCATGACACAAATTCTTTCACATTAAGTTTTCAATGCCAATATCTCTAAAACTAAGAGTGTATCACACATGATTTCCATCCACAGGGCCATAATAATGCAGGGAAACCAGTCTGTCAGAAAGAAACTCAAACATGCCAATAACCTTCATATTATGATACTTTAACATACAAACACTTTGCATGTACCATGTGGACTGACAGGTGTTTACTCTTACATACAAGTGTTCCAAAGCATAAGAAGGAATCATCAATCATGTTTTCTGATCACTTTTTTTCTTTACTATCTCATTTCCAACAGGAACAAAAATATCACCTGGCTTACTAACTGAACTATTAACTGATTCAAATCTTGATAATACCATTAAATAGGAAAGACAAAATTCAAAGACACTTGCCACTAATTCTTGCAAAATCACCCTGGACTTGTTTGTCTTTCTGGTTAAATTGAAAACATAGCAGGCTCTTATCTGAGACACCTGGGCACCTACAAGGTTAAGGCTTACTTCAAAGCCCCTGACAAATGCAGCGGAAGCTGAAAATGAAAACAATAACACACATCAACAGAAGATGTAATACAAAATGGAAATAATCAATATGTTTAACTTATCATATTTACAAATATATACTAAAGTGTTTACTTCAAGGCCAGTGGTACATTAACTTGTAAAAGCATATGAAGATATATTTACTTTCAAGTCTGACAGACAATCTGACAATCTTGTAAGACAACAGTTTTGCAAAAAACTGAACAGGAGTCAGAAGCAACTACATTTTGTAGCTGCTGACATAAGGTCCACATTAGGTAATACAAAAGCAGTTAATGCCAGGTGAGGGCCACAGATAAATGTACTGCTCTGTGCTGTTGGTTAGGTCCAATAAATAAATTAATCGTATAACTTCTCTGGAAGAAAAGAACAAGATATTTGGAATTGACCAATAAAATCAAATAATAAATGCAATTATTAGAAAAATACCCTGCTATGTGCTTAAAACCCCTCATTTTTACATGTACAATGTAATAAACAGATGCAACTTCAAAGAGATAGTATGAATAACACCAGCCATTATAAAATTTAACTTAAATGACTGTCAATCAAGGTCGATTCAATTCTAAATCATGGCAGAGTATAGTGCAGGTGTTCTATAAGTTTGGTGAACTTGTGCCAAACTATCCCAGCGATAGATCATTTACAGGGAAATAGACAGACGCACGGCCAGACAGATCAACAAGAAAAATCAACATGGGTCTGCCTTATAACAAAGCGTACGCGTGAAATAAGTTTGGTGAATTTTTGTTCAACTCTTCAACAGGTACACATGGAAATGACAAGACAGACAAACAAAGGGATGGTCAGACAGTAAAACTGATAGTGCAAAGCTGAGATGAAATAGGGTTCATCAAGATTTAGATGTCGTGTAAGTTTGGTAAACTTTGATTTAATATTAATTATGAACATCAGGAGATATCATGTTTACAAGCCTTTAACTTAAAATAAACCCTTGAAGCCTAAACTCCAATGACCTTGAAGAAAACTGTCAAGGTCACTGAAAATCAACAATGTTCTCTCTTGTGACAAATTGCATGTGTTGAGTAAGTTTGGGGAACTTGGGCTAAACTGTTCTAGGGACAGTATTTACAAGCCTTTTGCATATTTTAACTTAAATGACATCTAAGAAAAGGTAAAGGTTGCTGTAAATCAATAGGGTTCATTCCTCATGCCAAAGTGTAAGTGCTGTGTGAATTTGGTGAATGTGGGCTAAACCATTCTAGAGATGGACGGCTGGACGGACGGACATTGCCTGCTACAACAATACCCCTTGGCTAACACTGGCCCAGGGGTAAAAAGGAATATATACATGTAGCTTTATTTAAATTCCACAAAACAATATACATGTACTATATTCATACACCAATATATTCAGTATAATGACCAATAATAGTCAAATGGAGCTATTTTTCTCCAAAGGCGTTACCTGAAGTGCTTATTTACTCATACATATATGTGCTTACTCATATTTACTTTACACATACATGACTGATCTTCATAAATGTGCATAGACTTTCACAGCACACTGAGGTACACACGAATCCTTAATATCAGATGTATTTACCATCACTGGGTGTCCTCCAGCGGATACTGACTCCCACCAAGCCATGGCTGTCTAAATTCTTGACAGGGTATGATTGATTGTCCAGCCACTCAGGCTTTCCTGGCCACCTGTCGCTTCTAGAGAAGGCAGTAGACCGGCAATCTGAAATTGAAGCAAGATTCGTGACGAGCCTCAGGTCCTGCTTTAGGAGAGCATGTATTACATTTCACCTCTGATAGTCCACATGAAAGCTCCTGTATTGTTTACCCGTGGTACACACATGTAATACAGGTCAATTTGCACACAGAAAACTAAGTCCTTTCGTAACATTGAGAAGTTTTGTATTTGTCTGAAATTGGTTTGCCACAATTACACAAGAATAGTGATATGAGATAGGTGCCTTTTAGTGCATTGCCATTCACTGTTTTTTTAATGTATTTGTCACCTGTTTGCTTGCTTACTGTTGGCTCATTTGTTATCAGGGCATCAAGGAAGAACAAGAAATACACAACTGGCAGGGATTGTAGTTTTCTATTTTTACCTGAAATTGAGGATAGTGCACCCCCCAAACTTTACCTTTGCAAACCCCTAACTACTTTTTTTTCTAATCCAACCCACAATTACGCTACAAGAAAAAAAGCCAATACCATTAGTATCATTTACTTTGAACAGCATGACATAAACTGCATTTTGCTACATTGCAAGCTTTTGTTCCACAATTAACTGACACATGTGAGCTTCGTCAGGTATTGTTAATATTTTTCTTTTGGCTCCACTCAGAAATTATATCATTCAAAGTCTCCAAAATAATTAATTTAAAAGACTAGTGTAACCATTACTGAATAAATTTATTTATTTGATGAGAATTTCATGACATAAATTTTCAATTACATGACAGCACCAACATTATGGCAGGAGGAAACCACGCCCTCCCATAATGGACACAGTTATCATAGTGATAACCATGTAAGGCATGTAAGTGCGTTTGTCCCGTTGTACTGTGAAGTGATGTTACAATACTGTCATAACATTCTAACTCAAAAGTGTATATTCCTTTCACTTTGTAGAATTTATGAATGACATTAAAGAACACACATGAATATATTCAACCTATCTTCATCTAAATCTGCTCATACAAAGCACCAGCAGAGTTAGATGCACATTTAGTACTAGCAGCCCTACAGCATTGAACACATGATGTCACCAAAGCTAGACGTTTTTTTCTCTTTTAAATTCAAATTGTAACTTGTACAATATACAAACTGTATATACAAACCAAAGAAAGGTTTGGCCACAAACCAAAAGCAAACACATCTTCCCTCTTCTGCATGTGGCATAAAATTGACAACGGCATTTTTAAAAACATACAAAAGGAAAATATATACTTTTAAAGAAACAGGTAACGATTCCACTGCAATATAACAGGATAATTAAACTTTTATTTCCCACCAAATTTTAGAATATATATATGTATATAAGATCTGCAGATAGGTCATGAACATGGTTAACTGCCTGCTACGTCAAAATATTGATGACAGGCCACAGGATAAAAAAACTATACTCCAGAATGTGACCAGTTCTTATTTCGGGTGATATTATATGGATTAAGTTCAAGGTTAGTCTTGCTACGGTTGATTTCAGGCTAGTAATTCTGCTAAAAGTATAAGGATTTAGGGTAAGGACTTTTAACATTACTTTGTTCGTTATTGTTTTTTTTTGTTGTTGTTTTTTTCTCTTGATATTGCAGTATAGACTGTATTAACAGTACCCACAACAACCATAACTTATCTACTTTGTGAACAAGTAAATGGATAAACCCCATGACAAATTTCAAAAGGTTTTTAAATCCAATGTAATTCAGTTCACAATCAAATTAGATTAAGCCCATCAGTTGTGTAAATGGGTCTTTCTATAATAACTAGTAATATGTGACTCATGTTACAACAAAAAATGTTCACTGCATCTCCTTTAAATCTAACAAGACGTATCATATTTCAAAAGTTTAATAAACAGGCAAACCCATCGTATAAACCTTTGTAATATAAATGGCTCAATATATTGTCTTGAATTTAACTTGATGAACCCCTGTGGTGCCATTTTCTGACTGTTACAAACTTGAGTGTTTAAGTTCAAGAAATGATCCTGGGCATAACATGCATACAAACTGGAAATTTAATAATAACAAAGACATATACAAAGTGTCTTTAAGTCTACAAAATGTGATGTAACAATAATGTTAATGTAATATTTTACATATTTATCCTTGTTACCATAACTGAAGTCAGTGATGTTACAACACAGACAAGCAATAAAAAAAAAATGACTCCTCCCTACCTATTGCCAAATTTTGCACATACTTGGACAATGAGCCCCATGAAAAGCTGGGGGCGTTTTCGTCATTATTTTATGATTTTAATTAAATTACCTCGTAAATGTGTCACAAGACATTTTATTATCTGTCAGTTGTGTTACATCTTTGCAACTTCGAAAAGATTGTGAAGAAGAAATACAAGAAAGGGACCACCTCTCACTGGTATAACATTGTGTGAGTGGTGAAACATTCTTATCAGTGGTGTTACAACAAAATAGAAAGCCCCAATTATTTAGGACAGATGTCTGATTTTCACTTTTTTAGTCACAAATGATATTACACTGATGCAAGATTTCACTCTGATGCAAATGGGTTTCCTTGCGACTGTGAGCTTTGCACATACTTAAAGGTAGCTGCAGAGGGCTACTTGTTCCGTTAGAGATGTTTTTCTTCCAATATTTCTGAAATATACCTTGTTCAAATCATTTGGTATAACATACGTTAATTGTAACAAGTCCTTTTTCCTTTCCCTAATGAAAAATGATGCAATTGCCAGCAGAAATGGTGTGTTGTTGTGGTAGCCTGTGTGTAACACCACTGACATGCTTGGCACATTGGGCCAAATTTCTGGCGGTGTTCACATGAATGGTCAACACAGTTAGGTGTGAGTTGACTATATGCTGCACCACCAATATCCAAAGAATTTTATGTTTTAAAATCAACTGGTTTTACTGGCTTCCTCAATGGATGGAGTGGTAGCTTCAAAATATACCAGTTATTGTAGAATGACCCAAATACCACATAATGTCAAGATATGTTTTTAATGGACAACCAAGCCAAGAGACACACCCCAAAAGTTAATCAATTCTTAAAGATCAAATTAAACTTTAAACCACATGTACATTCAGGTCAACAGTCCTGTAGCTGTTGAAAGGACTATGTTATTGTCTACTCAGTACACCACTGATCAATCAGAAACACACAGAGTCCTATAGTTGATCAGTTTTTAAACCCCTTGTCATTATTACATGTAAGCTTCGAATCAGTTTGATTAAATTCAGCCTGCAGTTTTGGAAATGCTGTACATTTAAGTTTATTACCCACATAAAAAGTACTTATAACTTACCTATGTCTGTAACCTGGACAGAGCAATCGAGATCAGCCTGAAATAGCAAAAACAAGATTTATCACACTGACAACTGGCAAGTAATTTAATATCTTGTCTATTCTGAAAGTTCCATCAGATAAACTAGCTCCACCAAACAAAGTGACAGTATACATATAATTCACCTGACACACCCACTGTGAGAACATCACTATTTCTTATAAAGGTCTTGACCTACATTTATAAAGAGACGAATCCTGGGTACGTGCCATGGTAACAATGACGGGAATGACATTTGGTGCATGCATTAAAATCTGCCCAGTCTAACTCATACCAAAGGTTTATTCAACAACATTTATTTAAACAGGACCATTGTTGCAGAACCAGCACTTGAAGATCGTGTCATGTAACAGTTGAAGCAAACATGACAAAGCTTTTTTTCTTTTTCAATGTGTTGCAGTTCCTGGTGAACATTACGTAACTTAACATTGGCAGGTTACTGTTGTAGGTAAAACCGATCATAACAAAATGAATAAAAGTCATCTAAAATCAAAGAAACTGCTAAATACATATATGCAAAAGCTATGGTTCCTTTCTGCGCACCATAGATGTGTATCTATGGTTAACAGGTTACACACATGTAGTACTCGTTCACTGCAAAGCAATATACATGTAATGTCATAATGGTGAATATAGTCTCATTACTAATTTACATACAAATCACCACTGACAATAATGCAAAATGTATCTCAGTTCTTGTCTTTTCTGCCTGTTCTACTTCAGTTCTACATAATATTAAATAAAATTTAAAAAAATTCTATGTTGATGGTAGGTATACATGTAAGTAGTGTAAGACACAACATATCATTCAAACTTGCAAAAGGTATTTAATATTTTATTGTGAACAGTATCACATTTGATGTTTTATAACTCTAAACTAATATGCATGTAAGTGTAACTGAGCTGGTTGTTGGTGTTTGTTGACCACCAGTTGTCTAAGTTGCAAGACTGACTGCAAGACTGACTGCCAGCACACATTAGGGCAGGGCTTTTATAGCCCCAGCAAGGACCTCACACAAAAACAATTCATTGCCCAGCTCTGAGAGTTCCAATCAGCGAATGGTTAACTAGGATTTTTGTTTTTGTAACATCATTTACAGAGACTATAAATGCATACATCTAACAACTCTTAACCACTACTAAATTGTCCAGGTATATTCTACAAGCATGTTAAATATGAAAAATCTACCATATCTACTTTTCTAACTACACACCACTTAATCCCTAAGAAACAACTCAGTCATATTTATTCCTATTTTAAATCTACCATAACTTCCAGGCTATTCACCAAGCTATAATATAACGGTGACCATATTAAAGTACATGACAGTAGGAACACACTCGTATTCAACTTTCCTACCTGATATTATAAACTAGTTACGAATTTTATACTTGAAGTTGCGAAACATAACACACCAATCTACCAAAAGGGCGGGAAATGACAACACCCTAGCTACAGCCTTACTACATAAGCCAACATGTATAGAGCTCCTGACGTATTCACACTATACAGACTACAACTCTTAACTACCTAACTACGTAGACAAACATCTCTACATCTCTATAGCCTATCTTTCCAGATATGCAAGGGTAAGCCTGGTATGAGCTTACAGCATACATGTAGATTTAGAACAGATATATTCTGCGATAAGGTTTTCCCTGCAACTTTTTACATGCTTACACATGGTGCCTTTTCAGGCTTCATTTTCAGGGTATACTTCAACATAAATTTATGGCCTGCCTTCAGTCACAATGCAAATACGTGTTCCGTAACATCACGGTCACTGATCACTGAAATGACAGAGGTACAGATATATGAAGATGACATATGCTCGCATAGCACAAGTTTGATTTCACTGCACATGAATTGATGCAATCAGAATTTGAAAAAATCAATTGCATCTTAAAGGAACATGGTTGCCCAAATGTCAGGTATTTTAGGGTTATTACAGAATGAGTATTAGATATTCTTCTCAAAAAGTTAAATTTACAAGCTTTTCATTAATCCCACTCCTACTATTGTACGTTAAGGGAATGTTTAGAAATAACCAAAAAACATGAAAACTGAAAAGCCTGCCAGGATATTTAAATGAGGGGCTGTTCATTCAGTGGAAATGGAGCATGCGCAGGTCCCTCAGTACACTTTACTTCTCTTACAAGTTACATATTCAATGAATATTTTTCATTTCAACGTGACTCATTTAGTTTACGAACAAACTTCAAAACTTTGTTAAGAGGTAGCAATCAGAATTTGCTTAAAAATCCAAATTTTGCTTTATTCTTTTTGAGATGTTTCAAGCCAAGCTCAAGCTATGTCTGTCTCCTGCGAAAAACATCTCTTACACCCTTTTGCTTAGCACTTTGTTTAGTAAGCATGCACAAGGAGAAAATGTGATCAATCAAAGCATAACTTTTCATCATGTGATCTCTGAACATGGCTGCCAAAACGGTCACGTGACATTTGTAAAATTCTGAAATGAAACATACGATGACTATGTGGGCCAATTGTACACAATTTGCGCTGAAACATGACTTAAGTAAAATGGTTAGCAAACAGGTACAAGGTGTTTTTCTAATCAATAGATCAAATCTGTAATTGGTTTTAAGATTACCTTTCTTCCTTTATTGACAACCATTGTGTGTACATATATGCATGTAGGCTGTAATTTTTGGCGTGAACGATCGTTCAGGTTACGTGGAGGTTCACAAACATCATTTTGATGCAAATGAGGCAAACTGCTATAGGTGTTGCTCCTTACCTTGTCAGGCCACGAAATTCCGTGCGAATGAAACGATCATTCGCACGTCGGTTACATGGCGTGCAATTGTGCAGATTGATAAATGGGGTTGTACGCTGATCTGTTCCCCGGGAAAGTCATCACAAATACAGCACTTTATCTACTTTTCTAACTACACACCACTTAATCCCTAAGAAACAACTCAGTCATATTTATTCCTATTTTAAATCTACCATAACTTCCAGGCTATTCACCAAGCTATAATATAACGGTGACCATATTAAAGTACATGACAGTAGGAATGCACTCATATTCAACTTTCCTACCTGATATTATAAACTAGTTACAAATTTTATACTTGAAGTTGCGAAACATAACACACCAATCTACCAAAAGGGCGGGAAATGACAACACCCTAGCTACAGCCTTACTACAAAAGCCAACATGTGTAGAGCTCCTGACGTATTCACACTATACAGACTACAACTCTTAACTACCTAACTACGTAGACAAACATCTCTACATCTCTATAGCCTATCTTTCCAGATATGCAAGGGTAAGCCTGGTATGAGCTTACAGCATACATGTAGATTTAGAACAGATATATTCTGCGATAAGGTTTTCCCTGCAACTTTTTACATGCTTACACATGGTGTCTTTTCAGGCTTCATTTTCAGGGTATACTTCAACATAAATTTATGGCCTGCCTTCAGTCACAATGCAAATACGTGTGCCGTAACATCACGGTCACTGATCACTGAAATGACAGAGGTACAGATATATGAAGATGACATATGCTCGCATAGCACAAGTTTGATTTCACTGCACATGAATTGATGCAATCAGAATTTGAAAAAATCAATTGCATCTTAAAGGAACATGGTTGCCCAAATGTCAGGTATTTTAGGGTTATTACAGAATGAGTATTAGATATTCTTCTCAAAAAGTTAAATTTACAAGCTTTTCATTAATCCCACTCCTACTATTGTACGTTAAGGGAATGTTTAGAAATAACCAAAAAACATGAAAACTGAAAAGCCTGCCAGGATATTTAAATGAGGGGCTGTTCATTCAGTGGAAATGGAGCATGCGCAGGTCCCTCAGTACACTCTACTTCTCTTACAAGTTACATATTCAATGAATATTTTTCATTTCAACGTGACTCATTTAGTTTACGAACAAACTTCAAAACTTTGTTAAGAGGTAGCAATCAGAATTTGCTTAAAAATCCAAATTTTGCTTTATTCTTTTTGAGATGTTTCAAGCCAAGCTCAAGCTATGTCTGTCTCCTGCGAAAAACATCTCTTACACCCTTTTGCTTAGCACTTTGTTTAGTAAGCATGCACAAGGAGAAAATGTGATCAATCAAAGCATAACTTTTCATCATGTGATCTCTGAACATGGCTGCCAAAACGGTCACGTGACATTTGTAAAATTCTGAAATGAAACATACGATGACTATGTGGGCCAATTGTACACAATTTGCGCTGAAACATGACTTAAGTAAAATGGTTAGCAAACAGGTACAAGGTGTTTTTCTAATCAATAGATCAAATCTGTAATTGGTTTTAAGATTACCTTTCTTCCTTTATTGACAACCATTGTGTGTACATATATGCATGTAGGCTGTAATTTTTGGCGTGAACGATCGTTCAGGTTACGTGGAGGTTCACAAACATCATTTTGATGCAAATGAGGCAAACTGCTGTAGGTGTTGCCCCTTACCTTGTCAGGCCACGAAATTCCGTGCGAATGAAACGATCATTCGCACGTCGGTTACATGGCGTGCAATTGTGCAGATTGATAAATGGGGTTGTACGCTGATCTGTTCCCCGGGAACGTCATCACAAATACAGCACTTTAACTGCGCAGCTCTCATCAGATGTTATTTAAAATAAAACAAAACTGAACAACTGCTTCAGGTTCCCTGGTCCCTCAAAGAGCCTCATTGACCTACATATAACTTAGTTCATCTACATCACCCCTTTTACCCATTTCTTTGTCATTTTTCAGTTGAAACTTGAATCCTACCATCTTTACAAACTTTACTGTGAAGCTGTTTTGTTGTCACATTAGCTGAGAGAACTTCAAACGTATCAAACGGTTCATCATTGGCAGCCATTTTGAAGTCTTGTAGAAGACAATATGAAGACATATTGAAAACTCTGACGTGTTCATTGTCATCTGTAGGCTATACATCTTCTTAATAAAACCATGAAGGGCATAAAAAAAAAATTATTTTTTTTTTTTTTTTTTTCACGATTTTGAACACAGGTTGGCTTGGGTGGCATGAGCATGGGCCTCATCGAGAGCAGTTTCATTGACTTCGAGCCCGACATCTGCAGCGATTTTGTTGAGTTCAGGTGAAGTGCTCAGTGTTGCAATGAATGTCAGAATTTTAAAATAATTTTCTGAGGCCATCAACATTGATGAATTACATATAATAATATCATTGCGGTCTTTGCAGTCTTTATCGGGAATGTAAGGTGAATTAAAGTAGGCTAGATGTGTCAGAGCTTCCAGTTTAGATAAATCCTAGCCCAAGGAATTAGACGTTGCATGCTGCGGATACAACGTCTAACAGAGGCCCATTTAAAAAAAACGGGGTATTTTCCAATCCGCGTTTAGACTCTGCCTAACCTTTAAAATCTGTATTTTCGTCAATCAGTAATGATCAGTCGAGGGGATCGCATGTCACAGTGGTTTTAAAAAGCTTGTGTTAGGTTCATATCAACTGTTTTAGATCATTGCTTTGGTCAAATATTCCCGCAGTCCGTTATGTTTCGTCAGCCGTGAAGCAAATCTGGTTATCTCCATGATGTGGAGTTTTTCGATGTAAGATTCACACTGTTATATATTATAGCTCAAAAGCTGAAAACCCTCACACTGCAGAGAATTTACGATCGGCGAATATTTAATAATGGGACTGCAGGCTACAACAGGAGGTGTCAGCTTAACAGGAGGGTTTTAAAACTCCTGCACTGTGTGATCCAATCAATTAATCATTGCTGATTGAGGAACATACAGATTTTAAAGGAATATATATATGTATATAGGAAATGTTCATAGATATGAATAGGAAAGTACCCCTCGTTTTGTGGATGGAACTTGATGTTGTATCAGTTGCATACAACAACTAGTTCATTAGGCAATTAAAATGTAACCGAGCTCGTTGTTGGTGTTTGTTGACCACCAGTTATCTAAGCTTTGGAGAGGCTAGCTTGGTAGGACAAACAGAAAAGGAACACAACTCAGAAGTGGAGACATCTTTTTTTATTCTTGGCATCCTGTACTGATTGGAGACATAATCCATAATTCTGTAACTGTAACTCTTGATGACTCTGCCTTCAAGATTCTAGCTACAACACTGACTGCAAAACTGACCACAAGGGCAGGGCTTTTATAACCCCAGCAAGGACCTCACAGAAGACAATTAACTGCCCAGCTCTGAGAGTTCCAATCAGCACAAAGCTAACTAGGATTTGTGTTTTTATAACATCAAAAACACTGCATTTATAGAGACGATAATGCATACATCTAACAACTTTTAACAACTACTGAATTATCCAAGTATACTCTACAAGCATGCTAAATATGAAAAATCTACTATATCTACTTTTCTAACTACACACTATTTAATCCCTCAGAAACAACAAATTCTATTTTAAATCTGCCGTAACTTCCAGGCTATTCACCAAGCTATAATATAACAGTGACCATGTTAAAGTACATGATAGTAGTAACACACTCATATTCAACATCCCTTCCTAATATTATAAACTAGTTATGAGTTTTATCCTTAAGCTTGTGAAACGTAACACACCAATCCAGCAAAAGGGCGGGAAATATCAACATCCTAACTACAGCCTTACTACAAAAATACAGACCTTTTAAAATCAGCCTCACTAAGTCTTTCTAAATTTACCTGCACACAACAACTCAAACAAGGAAATGAACATATACATATGTAGGAGGGTGCTAAGGGTAACAAAATATGCTATTAAGTAGTCTTCAACAAGCACGTCATATACACATAACAATTCACAGCCAATATAATACAAGATTTAAGGCCACACACAAAAGCGAACTCGTACAGATACACACTGTATTTTTTCTAAGACATAAACACGTTACATGTATAAATCATTTAACATAAATCAAATAAATCATTCCTAGCTTCCTGTTCCATTCTTCAGCCCTAAGAAGACAGGTTCCTCCATTCCAATTCTAAGTACAAAGATCTCACCTGTCATGAAAAATCTTTTCACCAATACAGGGCCCTTTAACCCATCATAAAAGATGTATAATGTCTATCAATGTCAGAAGAGCTGCAACAGAGGCTAGAGAATTTTACAGAAGTGTCAGATGAATCCCAAATAAGTGTTATTATGCAAAGTGCTTCTCCACAAATGGTTGGGCAGTGTATGTAATGGATCTATAGGCAATAGTAGGAAATGGACCGACAATGCAATACCATAATACAACACCTCATATATGTTATCGAATAGCTATGGAGGACAACTTCCGTATGCATTTAAATTGTTAAGGTCCACTGATATTCCAAATATATATTTCAATTTTGAAATACTCGATCAATCAGTCAGCATGGCAATTCAATTAAATTATTTCTCCTTTTTCAGTGAGGGGGAAACCGTTGAAATTGCCATACATGTATAGCCAGAGCTGACATCACCAGTTTTTAACCAGAACACTTTTAATCTGTCTTCCAATTACAATCCAACTAAAATTTGAATGAAATTAAAATACATTTTTTCCACGATAGCTGCTGAAATATTCAACCAATCGCTGTCAAGCATAGCCACCTGATGGCTTTTGAATAAATTGTATTTTACTGAAACCTGGTGATATATTATCTAAAACACTTGTATAATTAACAGCCATCTCAAATTATCAGCATTTTCTAGCAGCACTGTGACATCTTAGCTATACTGGTCTCTCTGTGTTAGAGGATTTGCTTCCCATGTGACATGTAAACAATATGGTGGTCCTCAAAATTGTGATACCTTCCATCTCCTCAGTAAATCTGAATCCTGGAGTGGCAGGCCATGTTCTCAGTTTAGCTGAATTCTTGGCTGGCGTGTCATTATCGAGTGGAATTTACGTGGGTACCGCGTGTGTGGCCGAGCAGTAAGTAAGAGCTACAGTTGATGCCTATTTTGGACTGCAAATATCATTCAGAAAGGACTTATCTGACTTGGTGGAAAAGCGTGTAAGCTCTACTATTGGTAGATACACTTACCCAAGGTCTTTGTGCAGGTAAATGCGCATTGATCCGAATGCCTTAAACATTTCAGCTGCCTCAATCTTAGTACCAATTGTTTTCCATGAATGATGTCACGGTGTAAATCCAAAATGTTTTTACTTACTTCAAAGATTTTAGTGATATCAGCCACATTGACAGACTATGCCATTTTTGATAATATGATCATTAACAACTGCACTTTCTCCACTGAAGCAGTCCTTTCCATGCATTTCAACATATTATGTCCAGTTCTGCTAATTGAAAATGGTCACAGGGTGCCTCCATGTTGCCACACAAGATAGGAGGGACATCAGCAGAAGGCACATATCAATATTCTCACAATATTATCACAATATTCTCAAATCGTATGTCATATTTCTACTACTGGCGCACTGTGGCTATGATAAGACCAGCTCAGTATAAGAGTGAAATAGACTCTGGGGCTAGGTAAGGGTAGTGAATTAAGATAATATTAAAGTGGACAGTATTCGACATTCAGCAGAAAAATGACACAGAAAAAAGGTAAGTTGGAGCTCCACTTGTGACCTCCTGTTACACTGGCGTTATATGAGGATGCAGACCGAGTTTTCCACTTGAATCAGCTGATTTTTTTTTTTAGAAACTCACACCTTTCTTACAGAAATTCAGTCGAACGAGACTTAGAACCCAACAACAAAAAGTGAGCTGATAGTTTTGACCGCATGTCACTTAATTTTAAAATGTTGCCATCGAAAAGACTTACCCCAACATTGCAGTCCGGCACACAGCTGAGACTTGCGTATGACACCGCGAAACAGGCGGATGCCAAAGCCAGGAACACCCATCCATCTCCGACCATCTTTCCATCTCAACGAAGCCTTCTCCACCAGTTTCAAACATCCGGGTATAGCAGCGCCCTCTTCTGGCTGGGATAAACGCAACCGTACGTTCGCTTTGGGGGCCGTCTTACACTAACATATGCTGCTCGCATATATGACATAAAAAGCGGAAGGTGATGATACGGAAACCCTCTCGGGTAGGCTTACGCATAGCCTCGAAAAACTGAAATGTAAATATACGACTAGTAAAACCTCAATATACTTGCGTTATTAATTCAACTATATAAATGTTCTCATGGAATTTCTGAATGATACATTCATACATAGTTATACACCGGCCAAATAAATTTGATATAAACAGATATGCGAGGCTGAAATCGTTTGTGCTGCCTCATATTTCCTAGAATTTCCGACTTACATGTTCATCAAAGTTCATTGGAACCAGGTTTACTTTTAGACATGTTGGCCCACCTTTATTTATTTTAAATAATCAAGTGGTAAAGCAGATATAAATTGAGGGTTTAAGTGTATCATATCAATACATTCATGAGTTAATAACTAAAAAGCAGTTTGAAAGTAAAACGGAGAATCACCCAACTCCTGGTGTGCAACGTCGAGCATTTGAGACTTTGGGCTTGACGTCCTACACAAGCCTGGGGCATGTTTACAGAACGAGTCACAGTAAAGGCGTCAAGTTTTATCCTTTATCTATGCCTCAGCGCCAAACCGCTGCAACAGTATGACATTATAAAGCGCAGCTGTCTTCAGCACGTGAGGCATGATTGTGACGTCACAATGACGATGTCATCGGTCTGCACGTTAAAACAGTAGCCTTTGTTTGCGTGGCTGTGCTACCACTCGACGTCTTGATGGTAGTGTACTCTTTATCGTTAACCACACGGAGAAGTATTCACCTGTATGAGCAGATGATGACTTTTGCAAAAGTTTGTCATTCCGGGAAAATCAAATTAATGATACTTTCTTCAAAGAGCTCTCGGATGCAAAGAATGTATGAAAATACATGAGGCCAGCCTTAGAAGTCGGCTATCAGATGTGATTGCATTGTGCAATTAGTTAGTGTATTTTGATAAGTACTTACGCACATGTATACTTTGTTTGACACCCCGACACAATTACAAGATAACGGGAAACGGAAGTAGTACTTGTATTTATATAATTTGGGGCGGGGGTATCTTTTTGTTTTGTTTTTTTTTTGGTTTGCTTTTGTTTTCTTATACCAAACTGATCAACAGTCCATAGGTTTCGTAGGATTATCTTCATTCCTATAGGGGTTAAAACTTTGCATCCTTAAGTAAGATAGCAATAAATTTATATGGTTGTCTACTTGCAAAAAATATTTCGTCTTAATTGATGAGATTCTGTAAAGATTTTACAAGTGCCGTGATGTTCAATGTCCTGGTGGGGGAAACCGGAGTCCGGGAAAACTATCAATTACTACTAATAATGACAACTCAAGGCATCACCACGTATGTTATTTCATATATTTACGACCTACATGCCCGAGGCCTTTTTTTAAATGTAAATAACTTCGGCATGCAGGTCGAAGGCTGGTGAATATATAAAACAACATAAGTGGTCATGCCTTGAATTGTTATTATTATTAGAGAACCTACGTACAAGTACGAATCTCAGGTAGTATTTAACTTTAAAGGCAGTTTGAAAATAAAACAGAAAATCACCCAACCCTCCTCGTGCAAAGTCGGGCATTTGAGACTTTGGGCTTGACGTCCTACACAAGCCTAGGGTATGTTTACAGAACGAGTCACAGTAAAGACGTCAAGTTTTATCTATGCTGCACAACGTCAGCGCCAAACCCCTGCAACAGCGTAACATTATAAGGCGCAGCTGTATTCAGCACGTGATGCATGGTTGTGACGTCACAATGACAGGGTCATCAGGCTAGGCGTTGGCACAGCAGCATTTGTGTCTGTCCTACAACCCGAAGTCTTGACGGAAAAGTATGCTTTCATGGTAAGGATAACCATGAGGAGTAGTATTTACCTGTATGAGCAAACGTTGACATTTGGAAATGTTGTCACAATGACGGCGTCATCAGCCTCTGCGTTTCTACAGTACCCTCGACGTCATGAAAGAAGTATGTATATAAGCTTTCATGGTAAAGTTAACAATACGGAGAAATATTTGGCTGTATGAGCAGAGCATGACTTTTGTCGTTTATTATTCTGTGAAAATCAAAATAATGATGCTTTTCTTGAAAGAGCTCTCGGGTACAAAGAATGTACAAAATACATGTATACCTTAGACCAACTTTACAAGTCGGCTAACAGATATAATTGCATTGAACGATCTAATATTTGTATTTTGTTCGATACGCACGCACATGTATAATTTTTTTTGACACCTGGACGCAAGTACAAGATAAGTGGGGACCGAAGAAGTGTTTTTGTTTATTTTTTGTTGTTGTAGCTTTGTTTTTTGTCACAGACTGATCAACAGCCCGTTGGTTTTCGAATGATTATGTCTGAATTTTTATGGGGGTTAAAATTTGCAAGAAATGTATGGTCAATGCATGTATTTCCAGAAAGTATTTCCTTGGAATAGATGAGATTCTGTACAGATTTTACAAGTGCCTTAATGTATAATGTTCTGGCACTGGAGGAAACCGAAATTCCGGGAAAACTACCAACCAGTGAAAGTTATTGACGAGCTTTCCTACCTGACACGTATAGATATAGAATATACACCACATTCATGAGTGACAAGTGGCCAGCAAGGAGCATTACACTGCACAATCGGCCGAAACTGAGCCTGCATGGTCGATAGCTTACACGAATAGCTTTTTATATAACTTTTGATTTTGATGCAGGTTAAAAATTCTCATCCATTAAGCATGTAGAACTGTAGTTAATTTCTGTGGCTGTATACAATTGGCAGAAAATGTTCCCTCGGAATTTGTCCAATCCCTATTGAATTCTCTTACTGTATTGCATGGTGTAGAGCTCTGGGGCCCCTCACAAAACTTCGTAAGTCACTTTTTCCGTAAGTTTTCTCATTCAAAAAAAAAAAAACCTTGTCCAGGTTATAGCGCCAAAAGGACGTGATTTACGAGAAAAGTTACGAGAAATTGATGTACGAAGTTTTGCGATAGTGGGCCCAGTTCTATAGGCCTACAGGCCAGACTGAAATCATTTGTGCTGCCTTATGTTTCCAGGAATTTTCGATTTTACAACAATGTTTACTGGACCTAGGTTTACCTTTTTTGACATGCGTGCACGTAGGCCTGCCGTTATCAGTTTCTCGTAACTTTTTTCGTAAATCACGTCACCTTGTGGCGCTATAACCTAGACGACATCTTTTACGAGAATTTCGAAAAAAGTGTTTATGATCCCACAAATGCATACAGAATACAAAGAATTCCCATACAAATATAGCCTTAATGCGAGTTCAAGAAACTGTACCACTGGACTTGCATCCACTCTCTTAAAGGAAGGCACTGCCAAAAGCACATTTTAGAGAAAGCATACTATCAAGTGTGTAATTTCCAAAAATTCAGGCGTTAGCCTTAAATGAAGATTATTAAGAACTAAAACGACTCACGGAAAAAAAAATGGGACCCTCAAATACACACATGTCGTATATATTTATATCGACGTTTTTACATGAGATTTCCCTACTCTCTATATATGTATTTACTACTATATACCTCAGGGACATGTAACTGAGAGAATTTCACCATTAAGTGTTTAGGTGCTTAATAAACATCAAGATTACTGCCAAATATAGCAAAAGCCTTCTTCAATTCCAATATACTTACAGGGCTGCACCATTCATAGGATGTCTCGTTCTTCATTGTGTTATAGGCCCTATACTTGGTAAAACCATTGTGAAATTAGGGGAATACGTTCGTCAACAGTGTATATAGGTATTCCAATGGGTACAAATTGCGTATCCCCTTTTGGAACCTTTATATACCTGGCCTCGCAAGAATACAAACTATATGCAGAAAGTATTAAAGAGCATTCGTTATCAATTTAGTTCTCTCTCGTGTACCATCTATCTTCGCGTCTTCTCTGTTTTTCGAGAACAGTGGTTGCGGAATCGTCAGAGGACTGTGCTAACGCCTGTCCATTATTTTCGACACAGGTCAGCAAGTTACCCGTGGCTTTTCTGTGAGCTTTTGATTCAGGGATTTTTGCACGCAAATTTGTCCTTCAACAAACCTCTCATCAATGACATCGCTGCGAGTTCAAGGCGAACTCACATTGGCTTCCCCTCTGGACATACGTGGGAAGGTCTGCCAGTAAACTGCGGATGGTCGTGAGCTTCCCCCCGGTTCTGCCAGGTTTCCTCCCACCATGATGATGGCGGCCGTCGTGTAAATAAAATATTCTTGAGTATGGCATAAAACAAGAATCAAATGAATGAATAAATAAATAAATAGATAAATAAATGTTACGGGATGAAGAATGGAACTTCTGCATGATTGTCATGACGATTCTGTCGACAAGTTCAACTTTTCTGCTAGTGCACATATGGTAGATGAACAACATACATCGTCAAGAGCGGGGTAGAGACTTTGGAGTTTATGTAAATTGTTTCATGCACAACTTGGAGTATTTGATGCTTCCAGTTTTAAACCTTGAGTATAGTTGTACTTAACTGTAGAGGTTTATGGCTTTGTTTACAAGAGAGTGAATCGACATTTTCAATTTCCAAGGTTGAATACTGTTGAAGTGGGCGAAATGGTCTGTGTTGGAGGATAAGGCGGTTCCTCCTTTCTCTAGTTGAATGTAATAAGTGGACGTTGTCATGGCTGACGAAGTTTAACTGATTTTGGTCGGAATTAAGCTGAAGTGACTGGGTTTGACAAGAACGAATGTGTCATCAACAAGAGTAAAACTTGAGTGGGTCGTTTTCATTCGTTTGTAAAGACTGCATTTTCTGTTTCAATCATCATTTGTATCTCGTCTTCTGTCATTTGTTGGAGTTGGCACAGTATACTTGTAACGGTACTTTTCATTGTGAGCCTTATCAGTGGAAATGTCACTATATATATTTATGAATTGAATGCCGTCTTTGGTAAAGTCTCTCTCACCTAATCGTATCTACGTGTGCAAGAAGAGCCTAAAGGATTTTCGAAGGAAACCAAACAAGCTGGCGCGTAATGTGTATACAGGTAAAGTTTAATGCATCCTTGAGGACGAAATTAAAACGAAGTTGGATGACACGAAATAGGACTCAACGTTGGTGGTATTTTTTTTTTTTTTTTTAATCATTCAAGGCAGTCATATTTTATATAGCAGGCACGTGGTTTTGTGTGATTCGGTTATATTGTGTGCGCTTTGTACATATACACCCAGGCCAAACTCATTAGCTAGTTATCAGCATAAGCAGTTACAAGAATTATACCATAGAGAACACATCACATCGGAATTACATATGTCCTCCACTCTTGTTTAACCAACGTCTGTGCATGTGGCGTTGCCATGCGCGTGGTGTGTAAAGGCATGCACACATAAACACGTCTTCAGGTAAATTATGATCTTCATCGTATCACTCCGATCAAACCATTGCAAATGCGAAAGCACACTTACAGGGACTCGAAAAGCCGTCATCGTTATCTGGTCAGATACTTTCATGCCTGGGTTGGCCAAGAATTAGTTGTAAATTTCAAGCGTGTCAGTCAAAGGTCTTAAACACATAACGCGCGAACATAACGAGTTGAGCGAGCAACGAAGGTAGCACAGACCACGCTGTGGCCGGCTTGTGACATGAACGTGTTTTACAGCATATTGTCATATATGGATCATTTAAGTCTGCTTAACCACGCGGGAGATTTAATATCGAGTACAAAGGCACAGCGGGTAAGTCTGGCCGCCTCGCTCTGGTCTCACGCGTCTTCAATCATAGGCTGACTTAATTGCATGTTGAGTGATCAAGAAATTTAATTCATCCAATGCTCTATCTCTATGGTCGAAGGCTCTAAGAATTACTTTGACAGGTTTTAATGTGACAGCAGACCAACACATCTGTTTCTACCGGTTTTGTCCTCATCCCCTTAGGTGTAGAAAGTTCTTGTGTTTCTGAGATTTTACCTGCCATCGGCCGTGTTTCGCCTTTGCTGTCCACCAGTTAGGTACTATTTCATTATAGATAAGATATTTACACATGTATTAATATTCATCAACAGTTACTATATCGAATGGGAAGGATCGGTTATTTCTGTCTGCTGGATCAGGTCAGAAAACCTAGATATATATATATATATATATACTCCAAGTGCCTGACTTGATAAAATGAAGTGGGTAAATTACCGTCTTAATGATCCCCTGCATGTATAGAAAGTTTTATATGTACTGAGTTTAATTTAAAGCCTGACATTAGATACAAATACGTCATGGAATTATCTTTAGATATGTTGCACGATGGGATCTCCATATTATATATACTCAGTTTACCTATGCGAAGGTTTAAATGAGAAGTTTTTCTTTTTTGGTAGTTATACAGTATATATATATATATATATATATATATATGGCTTGTTCAGCTCTCAGACAGCAATAGGCCTTACACAAGATCAAAAAAAGAAATTAGCTTCAATAAGTCCAATACATATATTTAAACAAAACAGACAAATAGTACAACTGACAATTATATACGAAAATAATACAGATAATTACAAATATATATATATACATAGATTCTTACGGATGTTAGCGTCCCAAATCCGGATGGACTATTCCGGCTTCCAAAGGTAAGTCAGTCCACGTAAACATAGAATCCACAGTTATTCGGAATTCTCAACTGAAGGATGACAAGTCCTGTAGTGACGAACAGCAGATGATGTACGCCGATGATGGTAGATATCCAACTCCCCAGCAAGCTACAAGTTTCCTGGCCAGACGGGTTGACAATAGTATCCGTAATGCCGAGCTAGCGATGTATGTTTCACTCCTCGGAAATATACACAAAGCCACTTTCAGGGTGAACGGGGATGAAATGTACGTAATCGCACAAAGATACAATGAGCGATGCAAGCTCCAAAAGAACGTCTTACACCAAATAGCAGGTGGTAGGTGACGTCAAAAAATGTCCTTTTTTCAATGAACATCGGAAAAGTGGGTCAGCGAAGAACAATTAGCTCAACCTATTCTTTACAAATACCTAAACGACAGTAAATATGATTGCTCTCACATCAACCTGAGTAAAAGACTGCTGTCGAGTGGACATAAGTAAAATGACTGCTGTCAAAGTGGACGTAAGTAAATGACTGTGAGCTCTATGACTTCGTGGCTCATTTTTATAGCTTAACGTAAAGAAAATTCTGAATGGTCTCTCTTTAAACATGTCTACAATATGGGTACATCTTTCAATGAATGTACGCTATGTGTACAATGACACGAACTCATAAACAGAGAAGCCTCCAGAACACGCGACTGAATTCCAGCGCAGGTTAACACGTACACAGAAATAAAAATGCAGGCCAGACATGGAACTGGTTAACGTGAAAAATAAATAAATAAAATTCAATACAATATTTTAAACACGGACCTAACAAATAAAATAAAATCAACACCTAATTGAGGTATTATATTATGTATAGTTTAACTTTATATATATATATATATATATATATAGTTGAACTGTATTTCGACTGGGTGGTTTGTAATTTCTTGTTTTTTTATTTCGATGTGCATGATGGCGGCTTTCTTTTTACAATATACATCAGTCTCAAGTTTGCATGATTTCGGCAAGTGAGTTCCGCTAAGCGGTTGGAAGAAAAAAAAATTGACCGCTACCACTGAAAGAGGGTAATCTTGCGGCTGCCATCAGTTAAGTGTGTATATGATGTTGATTTAAAATTGTGAAATGTTCGTCTTTGTGACAAAGAGCTTGTAGTTCTGCATTCAGAGTGTTTGGTAGATTATCCCGATATGCCTTTACCTAGTTGTTCATGACAGGAAGCCTATATAGGATGTTATTACGCTCATCAGTAGTAATAAAATATTCACCATATACCCTCTGTTATCCCATTCCTTCACTGTACTTGTTGTGTTATATGTGATATATTATCTGCACAATACCATTTTTATATTGTTATGGGGTAGGATGCAGCGTAATAACCCAGGTGTCTCCCACTCATGTGTTCAAGCCCAGTTCATGCTAGCATCCTCTCCGGTCCGCAAGCAACCTGTGGATG
The DNA here is from genome assembly GCA_016165875.1 of Acanthopleura granulata. NCBI lineage: Eukaryota > Metazoa > Mollusca > Polyplacophora > Chitonida > Chitonidae > Acanthopleura > Acanthopleura granulata. The sequence continues at coordinate 12,255,079 of JABBOT010000004.1, read as the reverse complement.
GTCTTTCTGCCGGGCTCAGGCTGCCAGGTCTCCTGCCACGATAATGCTAAGTGAAATATTATGTATTATATTTCTTGCGCTGTAGTGCAAATGATATTATATTAGAACACTCTCTACATGCAGATACTATTCGTACTAATAAATTTCGGCAAGTTTGCTTCAGCATTTATATAGTAATAGATCGGAACCGTTTTGTAATATCATATATACAAGACATATACAAGGATGTTAATTAGCACGGCAGAGCAAGGGGAAAACTCGTGAAATGCCAACATGGAGGGGAAAAAAGAGATGCCTTTAGACCGTGAAGAAATTCGGTTCCAATACCTTTGAAGTCTGGTTTAGATTGCCTTTTGGCCGGGTACCCAGCCAAAATGCCAAAAAGGTAATACAGCCGTCGGCCATAATCCATGGCGATATCAAAATTGTCCTCCTGGGGAAATGATACACGCTCATGCAACACACGCGCCTAACAGTCCTATCTATAGGGCTTTACACGTGCAGTGCAGTTGGCCTAATCATGCACGTATACGTAAACGTATATATACGTTTTATAATGGCAACATTAGCCTGACATACCTGCCTATCCACTGATTACAACATGATTTTAAGAGCGTACTGATAATTGTTATAGTTGTTATTGTTACTATCATTTTGCGGTTTTGTAAAGTGATGTCAAAATGTATCCTTCTGTCAGCCAGAAGTTTTCCTCTTGAAACTTTATTACGCCCCCTGAATGTTGACGTCAGCATGACGTCTTAAGAGGGCCATATGATTGGTGAAGTCCATAATATTCGCCGAATGGCTTCGAAGAGGAGTGAACTGTGGTAGGGATAAATGGTGTGAGGGGTTTCAGACTGTTTACACCCGAACCAAGTTGATCGCCAGTGAAAGTCTGACAGCGACATAAATGGCGGGTCGCTTGACCAGTGTTGGCTACTTGTTGACATGGACAGTGCTGTTGGGTCTAGCAGTTCTTCACTCAGTATGCCTGAAGAGTGAACCGGTGCTAGCAAACTGTACCGCCAAATACCAGGTAAGTGGAAACTACTACTCTGTCAGTACTCGTGGATGCTTGGTACAACTTCAACAGTGCCGCGTCCGGGTTATGTGTTTGTGACCCACATCTGGAGCAACTGGTACTATTTCTGGTAATTATGCGGGCAGTTTATTACACTATTCAGTGGAAACAGATCTCTGTGTGTAATGTGTCAAGTTGGTGTCATAACTTGATGTTGGCATCATTTAGTACCAAAACGTGCACTCAGAGGCGGTGTTCAGTGCTTGTGAAAGTTAGCTTGAATTAAAGGAAAAGCATCTTAGCAGGAGCAAGGCAATATTAAGATGTATGGTGATATGTTGTTACTTGTTTTTGATAAATACCGGTAACAGTACCCATGAAAACGTGTACTAGTATATTAATAAAGCATTTCTACTTTTTCACAGTCTGTGACAAAATGGTTGCATGAGACATGAAATAGCTACTGCTAGACTATAAATATATCACCATCAGTGCATACATGATCACAATAGGCCTATCTATACCCCTATACAATACTGTTCACCTAAACATAACGTCTGTCTACCCTAATTGTCAAAAATACTGTATATCCCGTCCTAGTCCATCTGTCTATATGGATCAGAAAGTACAGGGTACATACTGTAATACATATATTTGACCGTGAGTGAGTCCTTCAATAGACATGGTGTGTTATTGTGAAATTCTAATGGTCACTGTAACATTAATAGTCTAACCCATTTTGTACAATATTGACAACTTCATGTTTATGTTACACTACTTAGTACATCAAGCGTAGCAGGTTAGACCTCTGGCGCTGCAACTTGTAAATGTATATTGGATGGTAACATTCCCCGATACTCTTCTTGCTGCAAACATGATTGGATATCATGTAAATAGATTGTTTTCTAAATTTCTGAGGCATTGTCATCCTTCCAGTTATGATACTTTGGTATTGATTTTGTAATAGTGAAAATTCCAACTCATCCTTAAGTTTCTCATTTGTACAGAATATAATAAAATTCGTTTTTTAACCATTCATTATGGCCTAATTATCAAATTAGTTCCTTGCTATAGTCTTCATATGCATCCAAGGTTTACAAAGCTTACATTTTTTTTAAAACAGAGGAATGAACTTTAAACATAATGCTCATAGCCTTATAAGTCCATTTTTTTGTCTCTAGTTTGGTGTATCATCATGAATCTATATAGCTGAAAACTTCCATTGTGTCTGTGAGGTTTGAATAAAACCCTGACCTAAGAAGGAGTAAATTAATTCAATATACAAGAATTATCTACAAGTTAATAATCTGCTTATATTTTGTACTTTAATTTTCATGTGCACAAGAACACATACTGTGGCTTATATTTGCGAACCGAATGCTGAGCTTCTGCAAAAGTTTATATGCATTGTATCCAAACCATAATGAGAGACTGAAATTGATGTGTTCGTTAGGTGTAACATGACAAGTCCCTTCAAAAAGGGTCCAGTGGGAAGTTTTTACTGGTATTTTGATGAAAGTCCTTTTTTTCCTCTGCATGTTAAGTTCTTTAAAATCCCTATCTTTTACAAGAACTAGAGTAAAAAGAATGCCCAACCTACCAACCCAATGTTTTTTCATGTGCTCAAGTTAAGCCTAGCAAACAATTTTTGTAAGGATGGCCATATATGTGTGGTTTTGGTGCTACTAGTTTGGCACTCAAACAAGCGGTGATGATAACAAATCTTGAATATGTCCAAAATATATATGTATATATCTTTTTTTTTTACAATTTTTTTGAAAGGCTTTTCAAGGTTTTTTTGTGAAGCTTCAATATTATCTGCAGGGCGTAAGAGATACTCTTTATTCAAAAGAACTGAATGATATAATGTCTTTTATGGGTGCTCAAACTCTAATTCTAGATCATGTAGGCCCAGACTGACATCTGCAAAATTCAATGGGTGCATGATGCGTGGCCTTGTGAAGTATTTGGCAGTGAGGGTGCCTTAGCATGCAATCCTGTGGGTAGCGTATATCTTTCTCTGTCATGATATCTACCCTGATATCCTGCCTCACACCAAGTTATTATCCCACACATAACTCTGAAACAAATGATTTAATTTGATATCCCGAATCTGCATGTCCCAGGCTGGGAGTGAACTGTGACCTTGTGTGTGAGGAATTGAAAGGCAATCTGAATCTTTGAAAAGGTTATGACCATTCATGAATTTCTGATATGAGATTTTCCCATTCTCATGATTGAATATCTCTGAGTACAAGGACATAGGCTGTAGATTAAGACGTAGACTGGCAGTGGAGCAAGGCACAGTAGTGCTCCACACCAGTCACCAAGTCCTTTGTGATGTCTATTACCTTCAGTCTTCAGGCAGACAGCAGAGAGTCCCGCCAAGTCACATATGAGCTCAGTATGGTTGAATGCCTGCATAACCCTATACCCCATGGGTCTGTAGAACCCTGGTTCTGTGGCTACTGGTAATTGTCATCATATAGAAGAAAAATTCTTCGGTACAAGGTTAAACACGAATGAAATAAATAAACATGTTTACGAGGAAAAAATGGTTTTGTAAGCTGTCACATTTTTTATATTGGATGATTCAGTCGTTTAGTGACATGTACTTCTCAGCATACTTGTTACACATCTGCTGTCTTTTCGCTTAGAATATAAAAATGTATGGAGTTAAGCTCAATGTCACCATGAAAATGCCATATTTGTTGACTGTACTGACATTGGGCATGTGTAAGCCTTGTCTTTTGAGTGGACGTTGACCTGGCCCATATTGCTGAGCTAACAAAGAAGGACAACCCTTTCAGCAGACATTTGTTATTTAAAAACAGCAGACAAATAACACCTACAATTTAATATTATTATGTAGCATTTTAAAAGTGATGTGGTCACATTAGTTTTATTGAATGTGTTTTACTCTAAATGAAACATATATGTAATAACATAAAGGGTTTCGTAGGTTCTGTTTGCCTTGTCATAAAACTGTCTGAGCTAACTTTCTTGTGCAGCATAAGACCCTTTCACCACTGTATGCAGTTGTTTTAAGTTAACTTCCAGCTTATGCTGGGTATTCTCCAGTTGTACGTGGGAAGGTCCACCAGTAACTAATTACCTGTGGATGGTCGTAGGTTTCCCCCTGTGCTCTGCCCAGTTTCCTCCAACCATAATGCTAGCTACTGTGGTATAAGTGAATTATTCTTGAGTACGGCCTAACACACAAATCAGATAAATAAAAAAATAAAGCTGTTCATTAATTAAGGCTGTATTTAAAGGTGATAAAAAAAATTAAACATCTGAAACATATAATTAATCCACTACCAGTACCCAGTGGAGATGAGGGGACTATAACTTTGCAGCTCATTTGTCAAGCCTTATATCAGTCTGTCAGTCCGTTACTAGTTTTCTGCACTGTTTTGGAAAAACAGTTCATTGTGTTGAATTGAAACTTTACACATGCCTTCATCATAACAGATTAGGTTCAAGTTTTGGACCCCTATATACAATATTTTGAAAAAGATGATTGCAGTTTTTGTTTCAAAATGGTTCATCATTATGTATTTTATTGGAACTTGATACATGAATTCTGAGACCATTTATGCATTTCTCACAAGATTATGGCTATTTTGTGCTGTTCTCAGTTTTGGTGTACCATAAATCTTGAACCAGTTCAACCACTTGCACATGCACTTTTTTGCGTGGAATTCTTGCATACAATCATTATGATATGGTAGGTTAGTAGTACTACTCCAGCTGAACTAGTAACCTATGAACTAATGGCATTTTTAATGACATTTGCTATCATTTTGAATCTCTGACTGGTAGCGCTATATACTGGAGGTATATTGCAGAATGGTCCAGAATAGTTGTTATATTAAATGTTTAACTTTTGGCCCATGAGGCATGTATTTCAATAAAAACAATGTTGCATAGCAGTTTTCCTCCTGTGATGCAGGTCAATTTAAAACAGATGCCACATTAATGTGATGTTGACAGGCTATTAACTGGAAACATTGTGTTAACTTGTTACCTGTTTTTCTTTTTTTTTTGTGGGTTTTTTTTTTTTTTTCATTCCTGTTTTTGTAACACAGGTCCTCATGTAATTGACTCAACAGACATATTGATTGCCTGAAGACCTACTGTTTGCTTGTCTGGTTGCAGTAGATGAACATGGAGATATTTGGAGCCGCTAATCTCAGTGATACAGTTCTTTATACAGCTCATGGCAGACACTTTAACAGTGTAGCATAAACATTATGCCCTCTTTCCATCAGGCTTCCTTGATGACATGACAAAAGCACATAATGAAATCAGACCATTGCCCTGAAACCACCAGCAAATGATTTTGTTTGCACAAAGGACAGTGACCAATAAGAACTGATACACAGAATATTGCACAGCGTGCACATATGTCTCCATGGTTCATTATTTCCACCTTTTGCGAAAACAGTTTTTATGGTATCCAATATTTATGGTGCCGCTTTTTCATGGTCTCGGGGTGACAAGGCAAAAATGTATTAACCAGTGATATCTTCCGTATTTCTTCTCATTTTAGGGCAGCTGTTAGCAGTGCTAAAATTTAACATTACCTTTCTCTCTCACTTTATTTGGAAAAGTAAAGATGTGGATGTCTAATGTTCATTAGATAGATTTATCATGTGAGAAAAGAGAAACTGTACTCTTGTAACTCTTTATATGTGTATTTACTCAAAACAGCAGACCAGATGTCTGAAAAATTGGAAGAAGTAGGGTAACCATATGAAATATGACTTCTATCTGTAAAGAAAATTATGATGTTTCAAGTTTATATTTAATAAACATAAGTAATAACTTGTCGAAATTGGAAAGATGATCATCCTCATTTTTGTTTATACCCGTATGTCGTTACGTCTGCAGATACAACTAATAACATGTAACAAGTAAAAATGCACAAGTAAAAAAAAAGAAAGACTTGTACACAATGAATGGGGAACTCGTAAAACTCCTTGCTGGCTGTAATAAAACAGTGTGGATGTGCTCTGTTCTTTCTGTTATTACAGTTATCAGTATATATATATATATGCATGTATGTGTGTACTCATAAAACAACCAGGTACAACACAAGCACTGCAATGTCACAGAAGAAAACAAAAGTTTTCTACTGTGAGTTTTGTGTAGCCTGCCATCCCTTCAAGTGTCCCATTACCATTCTTATCTTTGCTTAAGAGGATAATCTGCTCACATGTATTCTGGTATGGACTGTTACATGTATATATATACTCTTGTGCATCGAGAACATACATATTTAATTTAAGAGAGGTAATCTCTCTTGGTTGATCATTTTTTTCACACAAAATTGCGAGTATCTGAGACACGAAGCCACAGTGATTTAAAGAATAAAACTCCTTAGATTTTTAAAAACATATACATAGACTGATAGGCTTAGTTTTGTGAATCTTGGTATTCTCTATACGCTTATCTGCCCCTGATGTTCAACTGTTGTGTGACGTCTTCTTGGCAGTATGCCGTTTTGTGTATCGATCAGCTGTGTTAATCAGATACCCAATTATGATGGGATTAATTTTCATGTCTTCTCATTGGACTTCTTCAGATGATGAAAATGGATAATTTGTCATGTGACATGACCATTTCAAACTGAATACGAACTCCAAATTATGCTCTAGCCATTTTGAGAAGAAGAGTGTTGATCCAGTATACAGACTAAAAACATTGTTCTTCAAAACTGGATAAGCTACAATTAAGTGATGTATATTTGGCACAGTAATGCCATTTAATTGCAGACATACAATGCGCGATTTTCTCATCAGAATTTATGGTAAAAATACTTACAAGATGTATTTTCTTGTTTGCATTTGTTGTATTTGTAAAGATTTAATTTTATTTTATTTATTAATGTGTAATTTTCTTTCCTTTCTTTTCAGCCCAACCTTCAGTGTATAGTGTCAGAAGGTAAGTATATTTCCTCTTACTAGTAGACAGCATCACTCATCAAGATATGACATACATTGGATATGCAGTGGTGCCAAGCCAAAAATCTTGTTGGCTCAGCATGTAGTTAATCATTTGTGACGTTACTTGTCCCCCTTGTGGCTTTTGTGTTACAGATTACCCTAGCGTTGTTGCGTATGACTACCAGCTAAATCATTTTGTAATTCCATGCCCTCAGACCTCAAAGGTTGTAGGTATTGACAAGACTTCCACCGTGTCCAATAAATCCTATATTTTAGCCGTGTCCTATATTTTCCTATATTTTGGTGAAATTTCCTGTATTGCCTATATATTTTGTTACACATTTTGTCCTATATTGTCTTATATTCTGCAAAAAAGTAACAAACCTGCTAAGAGCAAACAAGTCTAGATCAGCTGTCTGTCTGTCTAAGCATTTGTAATTTGTCAAAGCAATTATTCTGAAATAAAATTGAAACATAACTGGGTAATCATTATCAGTTACTCAACAGGCACAGATCCTCTCACTGAAAGGTACATTTCATGCGTGACATTGTACATAGTATAAGTTCGCTGTTACGGTAACAAATACTAAGCCCAACTAAGGTAAGAAATAAAAAGTTGACGAAACGTGCAGTATGTCCTGGCTTCCTGTGCCCTGGACTTTGCCTGTTAGACTGGTATAGTAATTTCACTGTTTCGTCCAGCAAGAATTGTAAATTTAGTCACCCGAAATGGTCTAAATCACGTATATTGTTAGTTGAAATGGTAGAGCTTCCTGGGCCTTCACCTGTTGGGTTGAGATAGTATTTTTGATGCAGTAACCAGTAAGAGGTGCAGTTTTAGTCACCAGAATCATCTAAAACAGATCTCTGGCTAGCTGAAGTACCAGTGCTTCTAGGGCTTAGGCAGCCCGAGAACCCTCACCCGTTGTGCTGGAATAGTACAGTAGTTCTGCTGCTTCTGCCAGAAGAAAGTTGAATCATAAAAAACAGAAATAATCATATGCAGTTTATCGTTTCTTCCTATTACATGTATAGTTTTAGCTGCCAGAAATCATGTGAAAGAGGACTGTGGTTTACCTGAAATACCAGAGCTTCATGCAGAGAATCTAACTTATTGGGCTGAGATAATATATGTAGTTTGACTGCTTCATTCATCTCAAGTTATGACATCCAGTCTACCCTAGATTTGTAACCCTCTGCGCACCCTTGAAATATGTTCTATATTTTGTCCTGTATTTCATCTGGTGACAGGTGGAAGCCCTGTATTTACATGTATAGAAGTGGTTGGTGTGGAAACGCTAGACCCAGGAGCCTCTCACCAAAAGGCTCATGCTGACTTCCTCTCCGGTCACACGTGGCAGGCCAGCAACCTACGAATGGTTGTGGCTTTCCCCTTGGCTCAGCCTCCAGCTAATATAATGCTGGCCACTGTCATATAAGTGAAATATTCTTGAGTATAGCATAAAACACCAATCAAATAAATTAATAAATGGTGATTGGCAGAAACATTATTAACTAGGCTGTATACATTTTGTAAGGTATAAGATCTGAACAGTGTACCAAGAACCTTGGAAGATTGTAGATGTGTGTGTCCCCTTGTCAGCTGTTCTTGGTTCCCAGAAGTCCATGTTTTGTTTTCATTAACTTTGATGACCATTTTTTTTTCATTAATTTAATAAAAGGCAATTTGTCAAACATGGCTTGACTGGAAATATAAGTCTTAACTTTGGTGCTGCCCAGAGGACTTGATGTGTCTGAATTTCCTCTGATCGTTATACCTTAACAGTTAAAGTGGGAATAATGTATGAAAGTAGGTGCCTTGCCCAGGTGTCAAGAGAAAAGACGTTATCATGTGAGGTCTTCTGGGCATTTTGTTGTTAGATAAGTCAGGGATTAACTAAGAGCAACAGTGCATAGTGAATGTAGGACTTCTAGTGTGTGCTTTATGGCCAAAGTAGTATGAATTACATAAGATAACCCTTGACCACCTTGCTCTGAGCTACCTGCATATGTGCATATACAGGTGGATATATACAAGAGACTTCTAAGTATACAATGTATGCTGGTAAGGGACGAGTACAACTGGTGTTTACAGCTTTTATCACAATTTGAGGTTATTGAAAGTTAAATTACAGTGTGGTCTTACATATAGCTGAGGTATACATACACCTTTGTACAAGATAGGGAAGTAAAAGAAGAAAAATATAAAGAAGCCCACAGAGTTTAGGTGTAGTTTTCTCAGTTCAGTCATCAGGTGAAGGTGGGCGTTTTATGTGGAAAAGCTATGGGGATAGAATTTTTTATGTTAATGTAAAATTTCACACAAAAAGATCTGCTACATGTGATGGTTTTGCACTCATTTGACAGCATTTCTTCTTTTGTGCCAGAACCTGTAGGTAATATTTAATCAGAAATGTCAGTTACAGTAAACGAGACAAATTCTGCCTTCATGGCTGGTTGCACCTTTTTTGTTTCTGCCACATGTTAAATCTAAATGGAATGAAAGACAGGTGCACCTGTGCAAGGGGATCTCAGGTTTTCCAGCCCTGATATTTTATGAATTACCAGACAGAATTGAATAATATGGTGACTGAAAATATTTTAACACCTTAAGCTTGAAAAAGCATAAAACTTTCCATTTGCCTGCAGGGATGGTTCAGATTTAAGAAAAAAAGTTACATTTACTGTTTTATAGTATCCACACTGTTATAAAATGCCTGTTTTTATGGCTCAAAATTTGCTTGGACGACAGTTTTAAATAGTCTGATTCATATTACAGCCCTTCAGATCAAGTTTTAAAACCAAATATTCATAACTTTTCATTGATCATAGGTTTTTGTGCAATAATTGTTTTAAGTGTAATCCAGTTTTGAAAAACAAATTATGTGCATGCTAACTGTGTGGAACATCAATCCACTCCATGCTTACGTTTTGCATATTCAGTTATTTCCTGATTCTGATTGCTTGTTGCTTTAACTGCTCAAGATATTGTCCAATTTTGGAAACTAATTAGAAGAGAAGCAAGAAACTGGCAGGTTACATTGAGTTCTGTTGTGCTTGGTGACCTTCTGACCTTTCAAACCTCTGTTTAGAAAAACCCTCTGAATATCCTCACAGTACAGTATATGTGTAGGATTTGCTGTATGGTAATGAAAAGCAGGCCGAGGGTGAGTGGGGCAGAGGGAGGCAGGACAGGGAGTGCATTGATTATAACCCATGTTTGGTTCACAAACATTTGCAGAAGATTTAATCATTCCTGGTTCTCTTGTTTTGTGTTTCTAGTCATAGAGACATACATGTATTGCATACTTGTACATGCTATCATGTGGATCCATTATGTGCATTGCATGAGATGTTTATATGGTCCATGAAGTGTAGAAATATTGTTAGGTGTTTGGTTACAATATGTTTTGGGAGATGAAAGTTGTGGAAAGTGGTTGGGACAATCACTGGTTTTATTAAAATGACGTTGGAAACAGAATCAGCCTGTTGAAAGGTTTATTGATTAGTCTGGGAGGGAGTTTTGTTGCCAATCCATTACATGTTACCGAGGATAGAAGTCATTGTGCATTCCACAGAGAGTATAGGCTTCGCCCACGGGTTATTCCATACATTAAATGTTTTAGCACATGAGCAAGACATTCCGCTGCTGACAGTACAGGCATCGAGCTGCCTGAAAACATATTTTATGGACTGTTAATAATCTAATTTATAGGGAAGCTGAAGTGTAGGTGACATAACTATTACCATATATTCATAACTGATGGACCAAAGAAGCCCAGCTTTATTTAACTTGTAATTAAAATAGTGGTGAATGCATTACATGGTTTCTGCATTACCTGGGGCCAGTTGCCTATCAAGCATTGGTACGCTTCTACCGGAAATTGTGCAAAATTATTTTCTCCCTCATGTCAATTAAGTAAGTTATTCATGACCACATTGGCCTTTTATCAACAAAAACAAATGAAATCTCAACCGAATGGATGTGCATCGTCCACTTAACTGGAAAAAAAACTCAAGAAAACAAAAACATGAACAATAACATAAGAGCCAATTTTCTTATTAAACTTTCCTCATAAGAAAAGGTCACAGTTGATGTGCTTTAACTTAAGGTGACAGAATGGTAAATGAGAAGTCAAGACAAGGTTTACCTGTGAAAGCCTAATCATTGACTGCATGCATGTGACAATTGGCCCACCATATGTTGGCTAAGCAGTTGTTTACTGGCCTGGAGGAACATGAACTGGTCATGGTACTGATTCTGCGACTGCCATCTCACACCCTTACGACTTGGATGTTACAGCCTTAGTGAGGACTTGTCTCATCAGCTGTGAGCGACTTTCATGGGAACCACAGACTTTATAGGGGTTCATCCTTTTTTTTTTAAAAAACAGCCAAAATTGCATTTTATAAACGGTTGATAGCTTTACAAACATGATGCAAAGTGGAGTCTTAGACTTGTTAAAAATATATAGAAATATAGGGCAAAAAGACAATAAAATTATGATCTGACAACAAGAACTCTTTCCTGCATGTACATACATTTTTTTGAAGTTAAGTTTTCAACCATTTTTGAAGTGGATGGATCATGCATACAGTATCCGGCATTATTAGCCTACAGTGAGGTTTGGTTAGTTAGCTTAAATATATTGATCCCCCAGACCTTGTGTATGGGCTACTTGATTTGTTGGTTTCTTGCATTTCTGTCACCAGCTGACAGCGATCCTGTTACCTTATGTCTGATTGGACAGTCTGTCTATGTAAGTCAAGGACCTAGGGCCGAGACAGCATCTATATCCTATAAGGGCCTATGCACGCTGAAGGATACGCTCTGAAGATACATACATTTCAGTCCAGCACACATGCAGCACATGCAGTTAGGAATATGGACAGTTTTTATGGTTTCTGTGTGAACACAAATATGAGTTTGCATCATTCACTTCTTGCAATTCATACATTTTTATAGAGGTAATCTTCCCAGATTGTTAATTGATAAATTTTGTGAGAGTTTACAGTTATACATGTGCCAAAAAAAATATGTTAATAAAAATAAAACAAATATGTTAATCTTGTCATCATTCAGTCAGAAAAAAAATGACAGATTGAATGTGTCTCAAAATTTGGAATACATGTATACCGTTAACTTGGAGATATGCCTTTTTGAGGAGGGTAATTTTGTGGTCGGAAATTATTACTGAATCCAAAGATCCCTAATACGAGTGCTACTATAAAATTATCCAGTTGTTGATGTAGCCGCGGTGTACTGATATCCGAGGAGGATGTGTAGTTGTGTTATCTCATGTGTGCAGAGTGCCTTACCCTTCCTCCACTGGGCCCAGCAGTGCTAAGGGCTCTTCAGTCCGGATCTAGGTCAGGGTGGATGTAGAATCCTCAGCATCACAGGCAGAAACTCAGCACATGTCCATGGCTGCAAATGGGTGACATCCGGGTTGTAAATGTCTTCTGTAAGGACCCGTAGGCTCATTGGACTGATTGTTTTGAAAGATTTACTCTACATGTGGGCCTTTAGTATGTACTAATATAGGCTGTTGGAGACATTGTAGCTTGATGCTTGTTAACAACCAGTACTTTTTCTCCTTTTTTGGTGGGGTTTAATTTATTTACAGGCAAATCTGATCTTTTTCTCGAAAGAAAGTTTGACTCATTTCTTGTTCCTGACACAGAATAAATCTTTGTCTGCAGTTAACATTAAATTATACAAATAAAAATATCACCCTCAGGACCTGCCTTATTGAGGAGAAGTCAACAAGGGATTCCCCTGCCAGATCCCGCCTGTTCTCATATAAAAACTCAAAGCATATACATGTACACACATGGATCAGGTTACAGGTTAAAGGGTTTTGTGGCAGCCATGGACCTTTGGTGACAAATAACCTTTATTGAAAACCACATAGATTGTGTGTAAGAATTTGCGACACAAGGGATGCTAACTTGCTAAAGGTTGTAGGGTTACCCTAGGGTACTCTGGTTTAATCCTGCCTTCGGCTGACGGCCATGAAAATTTTTGGAATATGGTACTATCCAGCAATCAGTCAGTTAATATACTGTTAGCCATATTGTATGTAAATAAAACTTTAGATCATCAGTGCTGTGCATCCTGAGATATACATGGATGTAAATTATCTCTTCCAGTTTCCATACATCCAGGATCTTTCTTCATTACATATATTTCACATATCAACTTTTACATTTGTAAACTAGATGTATCTAAAAAGCTTTTGTTTAAAACTTTTCAGTTTATAGCTCATGCTTATCTTCTCGTTCACAAAGGTGTATTTGTAGAAGGACATGATCATCCAGAAAAGATTGAGGCAGGACAGAAGGAAAAGAATTACTAATGTGTACAATTTTACATCCTGATTTTTTTAATAAATGTGAATGAAACAAGTAAACTTCTCTGTTTTCTTTGTTTTTTATGGGTCTGTTAGTGAGAATCTCTAGAGGCCCATTATAGAGGCATGAAAAACTGTGGAGAAATTTCCAGAAGTACATCGACCCAAGTACTCAGTGTCAGTGCGTCCATATTTGTGCAACGAACAGACTGCATGTTATGGTCAAATTTTACCTTCTTTTTGTGATGTTGTCTTCATTGTTTTGTTGGGATTTAAATGGAATAATTATGCATTGAATAAAACACTGGAGTATGTCTGGAGTAGTGCTTTCATTTATTATCCTTTTAGTTTTGTGTCCCGAAAGGTCATCGAATGTGCTTAGACTGCTTTGAGGCTGGCAACAGTTAATGTCACATACCGGTGGGTACCTTGACTGCCTGTGGTAGCATATGTACGAAAAGATTTACGTCATGTAAGATAGCCAACATCAATGTATTTAACAGTTCCTAATAAGCCAAATTGGCATTGGAGATGTCTCGCGAGATCAATGCTGTTTGGGCAAGACATGAATGGGTGCTCTCGCAAACTAAGTAGTAGTAGTTACAACAACTTACTTGGTGCTCACACCATCCAAACAAATAGAAATGGTAAGGACTCATTTGCCAAATTTCGTTAGGGAAAATGTTTTCAATCTTACAGTATGTCAGAGTTTGACGATTGATTCTTTAAACTTATTCTGTGAGCTGGGGAAAAAAATATCGACATAAAATGGTGCAAAGTACTGCTGCTGGGTTCCACATTATGGACACAACAACAGATAGGCACTCATGGAGAAGACTAACAAGTTGTACTGGATAACAACTGGTCACTATAAGTAGAATAAAATTAGAAGAACAGTATACCCATTTCACAGCCCTTGGGCTCTGTTTTTCTTTTTTTCTTTTTTTTTTCTTTTTTTTCACAAAGTTAAAGATACTCACATGAGAACATAATTATGGGTTAAAGGTTACCTTCAAAGTTAAATTATTGTGAAATAACAGCTATGGTTGATTACACTGCTGTCTAGTCAGCTGGATTCATTTGCAGTTAGTTTTTGCCTGTGGGCAGTAAGATACTCATCTACGTAATGTGTAATTAACATCATAATTAATATGTGGCAAGGGTGTGTACATTTACAGTATAATTACATTCCATATTTGTGCAACAGGTGAATCACTCGCAAAGAGTATTTCTTATGATTTAAGTTAAATTTGTGTATGACCAGTGTGCAGTTCGATGACTTGTAGAAATAGATCCACTACCTCTTGCTGATTTCTCCTCAGCCCTTCGTCAGAATGTACATGTACCTGAGTTTTCTCTATAAGGGCCTTCACAGTTTCCTCTAACCAATACTTATAACGCCTTCCTGCTGTCGCACAAGTAAAGTGTTCATGAGTATGGAACAATTAAAAACAAAAAGAACATCTAAGGACCTAATCCACAAAACCATATCTGACTATTTTCTCCGGAAGCAGGTGGATTTGAACTCATCAGACGTGACATTTGACTGGTTAGTTAAAGCACGCAATAGTGTTTGATGACCTTAAATGTTACAATTTTCACACGGTTTTTGATACATTTAGAAAGCTAATTCAGAGTGAGGTGAGTCATAGCAAACATATTACATTGCTTTTTTGTACCTTGTTGTCCTGTGTTTAAACAAGATGTTCATATTCTTGTTGCAACAGCGTGTACATTTTCATGTCCTATCAGTAGGAATAGTTGTCAGGAAAGGCCTCAGATGTGACATCTAGTTAGCAGTTCATGGGTTGATGTATGTGTTGTCAGCTTCCCCCTGATTGCTGAGACTGCATGCTTATGTGCGTGTATGATTCTCTTCACAATTTTTCCAGTCTACAGGCACATACAACCCATCTAACATCACCTAATGCTCTCAGGACACAGGTTTCTATGGTAACCCATCCTTTGTCAAGGTGTCTAAAGCAGCCAGATATAGCGGTGCTAGCCAGTGGACAGGATTCGGGTTGTCCACTGGTATTCCGAGTAGGCATACAAGAATAACCGTGAAATTGTTCACAAATTACTGCCTTGGTTTCTGATGAAAACGTTTAGGCATTCATGTTGCTATTTGTGTTTTGACTGCAGCAGTTAAGCCGACTAACTTCATTTGTACATACCATCACCACACTGCACGTGTCCTTCATTATTGTGTCAAATATATCTGGTAGTGAGGACATGGGTCTAAATTAGCTAAAAACATCCATTTAAGGGTGCTAATAGCGGGATGTGGCAACAGTCCACTCTAATAGTGTTTATTTTTAGCTGTCCGTAAAATGTGATCCTTATCTTAGACCTTAATTATTACTCCCTCACATTAATTGTCTGTATCAATCTCACCTACGAAGGTCCGGATTCAGGTGATGATTCTTTGTAAACAAGTGTTTTCTATCTTAATTAATTCATCAATTCATTTGTCCCGAGGGCCTTTAGCACTCAGATATAAAAGTATAGCTATAAGCACTGCATACTCTGTGGTGTGCTTTAGGTGTGACATATATACAGGCACATGTGATATACTAATTATCAGTGTCATAGACAATCATAGCTCACAGGTTGATTACCCCCAAGGAGGTTATCATCTTATTACAACAAAGTGATGAAACATTGATACAGCCTTGCATTGTGCAACCTGGAAATATCTTAAAATTACAAAGAGCGGGATTTTAATGAATCTGTCCTTGCAAGCAGCAGATAAATGGATGATTAGGACCACCTGATCATGTTCTTTGTAATGTATAATTTTATTAAGATACAGCAACTTTGTATGGCTAGTGGCATGTGCCCTCAAAGCAAAAATTACTCAAAACATTTTAATGCTTGAAATTTGATATAGCATTTTTTTTTAATCAAAATTATTCACAAACTAATTCACAGATCTGCAAAATAGCATTTTATCTGTATTTGGTATTTAGAGAGAGAATATACTGGACACAGCTACATGTATGTACAACGTGCTGTTCTTTGGTAATGAGCTGCCATTTCAATAGACACACATTATTTCAAAATGTGCCCTAATTATAAACTAGAAGCATGATACAACTTGTTTTTATACAGATTGGTATGTGTAGGTATCCTGTTGTTACCCTGAAGTGATTGAAGATGCCTTTCCTGGAATAAGGATTTTGGTTTAAAAAAAATATATATTAAATATTCAGACACTTATAGTTACTCAAGTGGTAGGTGGATGGAGTAAAAATCTTTCTGTTGCACAGATAATAAAATCTTTTTCATATGCATGAAGTTTCCAGGTTATATTCTGTGTTTATGAATTTATATATTGCCTTAGTGAATGTAAGCAGATCTCACCTGAAGTTGGATTGCTCGGTTTGACACAGCCTATTGTCGCTTACACATAGCTTTGATGCTGTATTGTCCACTCAGTATTTGAGTTTTATTTTTAACTGGTCACTGGAGCTGTCAGTTAATTGTAGCTCTTATTGTTGTGATACATAAAAGTGTTTGTCTACAGGATCACTATACGCATGATATCTATGCATGTATATGTATCTAAAGGATCTAAAGGGGAAAAAAATTGCAGGGCATGTCAAAGCATTCATAGAACTAGGCTATTCAACTAATAGAAATAGAATAAAAAAAGAATTCTTTCGATCACATTCTGACATGAATGCAAGGCTTTTATGTGGCATGCATTTATATATGTACAGTAGGTGTGGCTCAGTGTACGTGACCGAAGACATGCGCATCTTTCAGGATTATACAGAAATTATCTGTTTTGTACTCTATTGAAATTTAGGCAAATTTGTACATGTATTATGTGCTAGGCTGTGTCATCATTGTATAAGGGGTTGATCCTGAGAATTATACTTCCTAGTACATCCACAACCAATCAGGGCTTCTTGCCCGACTCAGTACACTGAAGCCAGGTACACAAGACTCCTTACAAATATAAAATATCTGTATACAGTGCTGTTCTTTGTACCCTATGATACTGTATGCCTTCATATGGCTCAGATCTGAGGCCATAAGTGTGTTGTAATGTGAGAACTCCAGCAGATCCTAAAGAACAAGGTCAGCCAAGAGTGCCTTCAGGAGATACCACATAGTAAACAAAATAGGCTTGGAAAATGTCCTAGGTCCCTTTATACTATGTTCAGAGCCCTGCCCGAAGGGGCCCAGTCCTCAGGGAGGCAGCTGTGCAATTGTTAACTGAACATTATTTTAGAGGAACTGTTAGTTGTAGAAATGTAAAGTCTGAATACATTTGGAGAGGAAATGTGACATGTGTTCTCACAAATATAATAGAAGGTACAGTATAGCGAAATGACCTTAATCTGAACTAAGTTGTGACAGTGTGATGATTGGTATCTAGTAAAAACATGAGTTCTTTGGATTGAGGAGTGCAGCTGCATGTTTTTATGGATCCCTATGTTATTCTCACTGTCCTGCCAATGGCTGCACTTAAACAGAAGCGTTAATATTTCACACTGCATTTGTAGCAGCCTGGCTCATTGCAGTTATAAGTAAAGAATAGTGACCAAAATGCTAAAGTATCATACATTATATCATTTTAGTATGTAATTCATCTGAGATTGGCTTTCACACAGTAGGGTTACTGGAACCTTACAGATAAAAATATAGTTGCTACATGTACGAAAATAATATCTCTATAGTTGATAATTATGAAGATCAATGAAGAAAGCTTGGTCAAAAGAGGCCTGAATTAACCTGCTACTATGTTGATGTTCATCACTGTAAATGATGCATGTTATTCTGTTCTGTTGTATTGATCATATGTTTAGCATGCATTGCATAGGGTGGAATGATAGACTCCAAAGTAATTATATGTACCAGTACATGTAGTTTATGGTAAGGAGTTGGGTTATGGTTTAAAGCCATTCACACTACTTTTTAACTTAATTTAAATTTTTCTGAATTCTTGATTTTAGCATACATATACTTTCATTAATCTGCTATTACAATAAAATGATTAGGGCTTAAATTATTATAAATGCATCAATACTTGGATCATACCCATATACTTCAGTGTTGAATAAGTCCTAAGCTAGCTGTTTTTACTTACAGGATGCTTATAGGAAATGACCGTGTTGAGCCCCTATTTGTTTTTTTCTTTAATAATGTTATCAGTAATTTTTTCTTTATAAAATAAATGTGATTTACACAATTTTATGGACATGGGTCATGGTCCACCTATTTCGAAACCATTTACATTAGTACACTTACAAACAGCATACGTTTGAATCAGCTCGATATTACAACATTTGGAAAACATTTCCATTAACCTGTCCATCTTACATCCATTACTGTAATGTGATTAGCTTAGTGTAACTACCTTTAGATAATGTACATCTTGCAGCCTTTGTTGTAATTATGCAAGTACTTCCTACATAAACAGGTAGGGAGCCTCCCCCACCCAAAACCGTACACCCATGAATCTGACTGTAGTTTGTGTTGTTGAAGTAAAATCATATTGCGACGTGAAACTGTACAGTAGGAAATCAAAATGAATACTTTGCAGTTGTTTTGAAAATAACAGGAAGCCAACATCTCATCATCTCTCTGCTTCAGAGGCAAGTTGCCCTCGCCTTGAGAAAGTTCCAGAGAAATGGCCTGCTCCTCCAACTGACTTCACTGTGGGAACATTCATGGACGAGATTCTTTTGCCGGCCGTTGGACAAGACGAGAAGAGAATGTTTGTTATGCCAGGGTTGAAATTTTCCTGGAAACCGCCTCAACACAGTAAGAATCAGTCTGGCTTAAAATTTCATCACACCTTTGATAGATTTGTTCCAGAAATTTCAAGTTGCATTGTGGTGCAAAGGCACTTCAACAACAATAAATCGGTGACAATAGATTTCATTGCAGTACCTGTATAAAGTGCGTTAATTTATCAACCTTTGTGAAAATAAAATTTAATCTGGATACAATATGCGTGGATGAATTTTAAGTTTATACATGTAATTTGAATTGGGAGATCTTGGTCAGTCGACTTCTGGGCGTCTCTGAGATTTAGTTTCCTTAGTCTTCATAGTGTGATACCCTTAAAAATTCTTCAGAGAATGTAATGTTGATGTATGGAAAGGTTAATAATTCATCAAATACTTTATAAACAAGTTGGTATTATTTTATAAAGTCATGTAAAACAGATATAATAAGGCAAATACATGTAGGTATGATGTACTGTATCAGTTTTTTTCTAAATGTACAAGAACAAGTACAGATAGGCCTACGTACTTGTGTCAAAAGATCGATTTTTAAGGTGTCCGCTCCATCCTGCAGGACACCTCTAGAAATAGTTCGGATTATTATCATTCCTCATCAGACCATAAAAATTGCAACATCTCCAAAACTGCTAAATGTAGAAAAACCAAACTTTGCAGTTTTGATAACGAGCACATGAAGCAACTTCTGATGTTTTGTGCCCTTGGGCTAGACGTATGACTTACCGTTCATTTTGAATTTTGTTGTTGAATTTAAAAAATCTTCTCCAAAACGGCTGAAGCTCTCAAGATGAAATTTCATCTGCAGTTCTTTGGTGGATCGCCCTGTTGATAATATGAAAAACTCTGAGGTTTGTACGCAAATTAGGCTGTAACTAACCATTAAATTTAGGCCAAAACTAGATCAACTCTAAAAACTGCTTAAAAACAAGCACATTGTCTCGTGCTCCTTGGTGTCAGGATTACAAGTATGCATGAATTATTTCCTTACATTATATAGTTTTCAAGTTATCACCAAAAAACCAACCAGAATTTTTCAAAACCCTCTCATTTGAATAACACTGGAACTTCATGCAAGATGATATGAAATCTTTACCCGGGATGACAAAGTCAATGACATATAGAGGCAACCTCACCTCAATATTCCCGATATACATCAGCCTGGCCGAAATCCCTTGAAGCTTAAATCACTTCAGTGGCTGTTCTGAAATCGCCAGTAAACTTTACAACAATGAGTTCTTCTGTCTTGCTCTATGGGCTGCAAGCCAAAGATCAAATCTGCCTGTTACCTGTGCTGGTCTACAGTACTTGACCTTTTATAATATGGTTCTTGGCAGTTTAGTGTCCAAATCCAGTAGAAAATTTGTTTCAATTTTGTCATGCTTTTTCTCCCATTTCCCAGCTTTTGTTAGTGCTATTATAGTTTGGGTGTACATGGCTGACCCTCAGGATTGCTGTCCCCGACAGCTGTTATTTATTTATAGGGGTAGATGTATGAAATCAATCATTGCAATTTACCATGGAAACAGGAGTAAACCTTGCAACGATGTAATCCATCTGTCTTTTGTTAACAGCTATGAGCAAGAGATCAAAGCTGTATTGTCTCCAAGCTGGTCTGTAGCACTAGGCCCAATGTATATAATACATAACAGTCTCAGGTTCAGATCCAGTGTATTTCTTTTCAATTTTATGACTTTGTTTTCTCCATTTTATTACCATGAAGTTTACATCAGACTATTAGAAATGGTACTTACATAATATGTGGACCCTTGCAACATTGTTAGATAACAGCTTCAATTAACATTACTGTTACTCACTTTCAGGTGGGGCAGAAATGATTACTGGATTTCAGGTGTCCTTGCACTACACAGGTGGAACATCTGCACCAGGGGGAAAATGCTTAATCTTTAACCTTACAGAAAAAATTAATGACCTAACGGTAAGCACACTGGGTTGTAGCAAACTGTTAAAACATTAAAATTGACTAAATATATTGTTTGTGAAGGATGTAAAAAGTGTAAGTGGCTGTAGAACTGAGTTTTTATTTAGAAATCAAGGTCCTTGTATTCCTTGACACATGGTCCAGATGCCATGACGTTGAAAATAAAACACTTCGTTTTTGTGACATTCCAATCTGAGCTGACTGGGATGACGTCATAATGCAAGTCTAGTCAATTCCGATGTCACGCAAGACGTCCTGTATACCAGTACGATGTCACGCTACTGACAGGTTTTAGAAGGCCTGCAGCTAAAAACTTTGCTTTAAAGTTCTGTAAAAAAACAAAATCATGACATTGTTAAAGTAATAAATTGGAATATTGCACGGTGATGGTTGAATACCATAAATATTCATATATCTCATGAAAGGTGGAGATGATAACCCACACTATGCTTCGCACCTCATGGGTCATCATTTCCACCTCTTGCTTGCACAATATTTATGGTATTCAACCTTCACCGTGCTATATCCTTTATATGTCTATCTTTAGTATTTTGTACTGTATTAAATAGCTTAAATGTCACTCTGGATTCGAAGGCCTGTTATTTGTAGTTGTAGTTATTGGAGATATACTGGAAAATGATGGAAACCGTTTGGAAGTGGAATGAATGACATAGTTCATTCAGGGAATAGCTTAGGTGACATACACATCAATGAAGATGGTAAATATGGCCTGTTCATTTTTCTGTTACAGACAGTCTTTGAATACAAACTCTTCCCTGTTATGTACGAAACAACTATGCTGATATTGCTGTACAGTCTTCCAAAACCTCACCCAGACTTTGATAAACTGAATTACGTTACACAAGAAGTGAAAACACCTGGATATTTGTGTAAGTTTTAGCTTTTCTTTGAGATAGGATGCTAGGACAACAAAATGATGTTCCTTTTGTATGTGATCTGATGTCACTTTATAGCACTGTTGCATAGTGTTAGTCTGACAATGTTAACATGGAGTGCTAAACAGAATATAGACAAATAATTAAACAGGATTACAATGATTTTGTGAACGATGTTCTTGGGTGGGTTAGGATTCCGAATATTGCAAAAATAATGGTTTTCGGCTAGTATTCTTGTGCTTGATCTAAACGTGAGTAGTGCCAAGTTAAACCAAGAACTGAGTAGTGCCAAAAACTGAGCATCCAGAAAATCAGTAGAATTACACTTTATGTCAGCTAGGCCTATGCTAAAGTATTGGTGGTTTCCTCTACAGATGAAGTTAAAATTGACAGTCATATTCCTTCGTGGTTTAATGGTCACCCAACACAGTGGAAAAGGCTCAGTACTTGTACACGTATGTGGTTACTGTATGTATTCTGGGGGGGGGGGTGATTCTGTGGGGCAATGAGGGCATTTGGGAAGTGTACATTATTTCTTATTTTCTGACAAGTGTTCTTGTCAATGTTCTTAATCAGATAAAGACCATTTGGTGTCTTCTAACTGGGTGTTCGGGATGAACAAGGCCAGTGACTCCTGTAAGCGTCAGGTGACATGCAGTTTTACTGTGCCTCCTATCGAGTTGAATATCACAGTTGTGGATGTGCATCTGCTGAAGATTGGAGAGCAAAGCTACACTGATACAGTCAGAGTGAAACTGGTAAGTGCCACTGACAGAGACAGTCTAACATGACTTGAAAAAATTACTCACTGACAATTTGACCCAAACAGTAAATGGCATGGGACAATATCCAAATTGATCCTCACCATTTTAATCTGTCCTTTTGCAGATTTTTTTTTTGTGGCCTACCTACATTAAGTTGCTTGAGAGCTTGCTGCTGACAGTGTATAATTTAATAATATATTGTGTCCATGTATTAGTTGCTCATGATCTTTTGTAAATACATGTATTATTCAAATACATATACACGTCATTTTTTGTCGACTTGAACATGTTCATGGGAAAATTATATGGCTGAAATTTTGCCAGTGTGGCATTTAACCATAATGTTCATTCTTTTATTCTGATTTTTTGCGCTGATGTGGTTTGTGTTGACAGCCGAAGCACTATGCAGCTTTTGAACATGTGGAGGCAGGTCTTTATGAACTTCGGGTAAGAATGCTTGCTTCGATACTCAGTTGATATCCAAGGCATACATAACTGGAATTAACATAAACATTTAACCACAAACATTATGGAAAAAGATCCACAAGGCCCTGATGTCAAGAAAGCTTTGCCCTGTTCTTTTACATTAAATACCACATGCCTCTTTCTGGGGGAAGGAGAGTATTTGATAAGGAATAAATCAATGTGAGGTAAAAAAAAAAAAAGGGTGTGGGGTTGTGGGGATTCAGGTGAGGGTCTTCTGTGGCCAAGGGGGTGAGCTAGTTCAGCTTAATGACCAAGGTGCCTATCACCAATGTCGTCGCTGTGAGTTCAAGCCCCACTCAGGCTGGTTGCCTCTTCGGTCATAAGTGGGAATGTCTGCCAGAAACCTGCAAATGGCCATGGGTTTCGCCACCAACCAAAATGATGGCCACCATGGGATAAATGAAATATTCTTGAGTAGGGCGTAAAACACCAATCAAATAAATAAATAAATAAGTTAAAAAAGCTCATTTATTATTCATGTCTTTCTTCTAGTCTTTTTTGGCCACTTGGATAAAGACAAAAACACGGGATCTATTGAAGATATACTGATACTATGAAACCAAGATTTCTCACTACATCTAAAGCACACATTGGATTTTCTGCATGTAGCGTGTTTATTAATGATGCCTATTACATTTGATATTTTGTAGCTGGAAATAATTGATGAACATTACGAAAGCATAGATCATTGTGTGTGTAGAAGTGCTGAAGGATCTTGTAAAAGGTGCATTATGACAGTATCTGGGAATTTCACCATAGGTAAGTGAGCAAAACTGTGGTCAGTTCAAGCTTAGAATCCCGAATTAGTATGAGCAGGTCAGGGTATGAACTAATGATCTGTTTCCTCTTGTTGAACAAACCTGAATGTTATCCTTTTGCCTGCCTATTGTAGCATGACAGCTGAACTACAGTACAACGCTACCGAAAACACAAATCAAGCAGCAGAATAAAACATAGATAATTAATGACAAACACATGACGTCTGTTGCAAGGCTTTGGGTTTCCCTCCAATATATCAAAACTTTATCATAACACATTTCCATACATGGCCATCAAAAGTTACCTGTACCCAGTATCGGTACGTTAGAAAAGAGATTTTTTTAATCTTACCAGTTCATTTTTGTGACCTCTTTGTGAGCACTACATATCTCTGTTATCTGTAAGCCAGACCTAGGTTTTAGGAATGTACATATGCATTGTGACAAAAGTACGCGTTGATCAAGTTGTAACAAGAACATCCACTTGATTTGTACCAAGAAGACTATAAGATATAAAATGATTTGACTGTAAGGTCTCCAAACATAAACTCGTATACTCAGCTAATGAGTATGAGAGGTAGCACTTCATTCCCTATGAGTGCCATCTGGGAACCAAAAATCAACAGGTCGAACAGCTATATTGTTCTGTATACACATCATTCAACATGAAAGTAAAAGAGATTATGTATATTTGAAGTTTCGGAGCTGACTCTTTCAATTCACATGAAAGGTGTGTTACTTCAATTTGGGTCCAATTACGTTAAGTGTTTTTTTTTATTCCCCTCCTCCCCCCTGGCATATAATATGGGGGCATATATCACCTGAGTCTCTCCATGAGCCTGTTCGTTTTATGTTGTCAATGCAACTTCTCCTACATGTACTGATTTCTACAGATTTTCTTGAAACTTGGCAGATGTTTTAGAGACTGCATGTAGATATGTGATAGCTATTTCTGTTCCATTCAGTGAATTTTATTTTCCAAGTTATCACAGTTTGCAGATAAGACTTGACTATAGAGGTTGTTAATGCCTCTTCTTTTTGGATTCTGTGGAAAGTGAAAAAGGTATCCAAGGTAATATGTAAATATTATTTAGTTTCATTCCATGAGCCATTTTCTTGCCATTTATTATTGCCATTACAAGATAAGATGTATATTTCAATGAAATGAGAGTTTATCAATGTAATTCCTGAAGCATTTTCCATATGGATTGATTTTGCAGATGTTTTGAGGACAATATGTAGATGTGCACGTACTTTTTTGGCCTTTCCTTGAAAATTTTCCAAATTTTGGCTGTTTGGAGATAAGATCGTGGATTAAGGAAAATCTTCTTCCATAAGAAAAGACACTGAAAATCCTGAAGTGTTGTAGTAAGATGAGTAGACAGTGTTATGTTCAACACATGTTTGGAGAATACCTTACCAGTACTGTCAAAGTTTTTGGCAAAGTGTTAGTTTGATCCTATCAAAAGGATATATTTTTTCCTGTTTTTCAGAGCGCAACCACAGTGATTGTCCTGAATCAGGTCTGACTACATCGGATATGACATCTGTCAGTATGGAAATGATGCCCAGTGTGACCGTGCCGATAACCAATGTTGGAATTACAAGTTGGAAAAATGGCGTAGGATCAGCCATAGGTGTCCTGGGAGCAGCTGTTTTGATTATAGTGTTGGTCATCATAGTAAAGAAATATGGTGAGTGCTTTTTGGTGTGTCCTTACATACTAGGGTCTACTGGTAGATTTTCCTCATCTACATTCTTTGTTTCAGGACAAGTTTACATAGAAAAACTAGTCCATAGAAGTTTTTATGGTCCCTGTGTGTTTCAGTTGGAATGTTCCAGCATTGATGATGATAAGATCACACCCATTGATCATTCACAGCTTTGGCATTGTTTGGGGCTTTTAAATGTAAAACCTCTGAATTTTTTTGTGATATATGGTTGTAATGTGATCTGCTATTGTATTGTTGTGGTTATATTGGTATTTTATCGAAGATTTCAGTCAGTCCAAAATTTGTCAGAATTTCTGAAATTCCAGTATTAAACCTATTGTTGAGCTATTAACCTGACTTGCACCATATATGTGAATATTTGTGGGTTCTAGGACTATACCAATCAAATCACAAAGTATATTCACCTTTTTAAACAGTTTTTGTAGAAACAAGAATTTAAGCCATTCTTGTTTAGTTACCGGTACTTATTTTGAAAATAAGAACATGTTGAAGCTGTCAAGTTATACAGCATGATGTTTGCTATCTGCATAAGAAGTGTGCAAGATACATAAAAATATCATTTGAGTGGATCTCTTGTATTATGTCCAGTGAGAAGTTGCAAGTTACCAAGACTGTAATCACATCAACGTATCTTTTAATGCAATAAGGTTACAGACTTACATGTAATTATAACTGATTGAGGATGACAGTTTTGGCTATGTTTTCTGTGATTCTGTATATGCTTGCTGCAGCCTGTTTTAACTGGGAGTTTTGATTTTACAGACATGAAGTGCTGGGGAAAGAAGCCTCACCTGTATGAAGTTGACCAGAATAAACCACCTGCCAGTTTGCCACCTGACAGCTTTAATAATAACACAACAAGTGAGTCAGATACCAGTACTGTTCTTTTCATATATACTGTGGCACCATCATGTGACATTATTGTTGCAGATCAAATTAAGATGATGTATTAAATTATTATGTGACATGTTTATTGCACAGCATGTACACTTAGTTTTTTCTCTCAGAGATTATATTATGTCCTCACTAAGCAGAGTGAATTTGAAATTGTTCAGCAGTTGAACAATGGAACATGTTGTTTGTAATTGTCAACCCTGAACCAGTACTTTCGCTTGATTTGGAAGTTACATCAGATTCAGTATTGATCCTTGCGTCTTCAATCAGTTTAAGGTGTTTTGCCTAGCAGCAGCAGACTGTATGTATGAATCCAGGGTCCGGTCTCATGAAAGTTTTTAAATGCGATTTCGCACTTAATTTTCCAACTCACATTAAGCTTTGAGCCAAGTGAGTTTCATCAAAGTTTACTTAGCTTGGAATGCACTTAACTCAAAGTGAGCTTTCACCCTCGTTTAAAGTCCACTTATAAACAAAATTACAGCTCTTAGATCTCTGTACATACGAAATGAGTGAACTGTTGATACAGTTGCCAAATATTGTTAATTCTTGGCTCCAAGTAGAAGCTTGTTTATGCATTTTGAGATGAAAAAGTGAGTTGCGATACAACCACAATGGAGCAGCATAGACACTTTGCCCTCCAACATAAAAGAGTTCCTCAAAAGCCCCATCAGATATTTTTAAAAAATTAGTCAATAATTAAATTCACTCAGCTAAGTTTTATGGAATGCAATTTATCCTACTTACCAAATGCACTTCGGTAAGTAAACTTAGAAGCCCAAGTGCACTTTGTCTTAGTAAACTTTCATGAAACATTATTGTAGATGCATTTATGAATATATTGGGAGGTTTGTGGTTTCTTTACATGACAAGGGGCTGTGGTTTCTTTACATGACTATGGGCTGTGGTTTCTCTACATGACAAGGGGCTGTGGTTTCTCTCATGATAAGGATCTGGTTTCTCGACATAACCAGGATCTGTGGTTATCCCAGATGACAAAAGGCTGTGGTTTCTCCACGTGAAAAGGGCTGTGGTTACTCCACACAACAAGGGGCTGTGGTTTCACTATATCACTAGGAAGTATGGTTTCAACACATGATAAGGGGCTGTGGTTTCTCCACATTAGGAAGGGCTGTGATTTCTCAACATGGCAAGGGGCTTTCTAGTATCGTGAAGATCATATTTTACATATTTGTGAAACATTATCAAGAATGGCTTTATCATCAATAGAAAATGCTGATTTATACATTTCTTTGTTTTTATTCTTAACAGAGGCTATACCTGTGCTTCGCCAAAGAGTGATTTACCTTGTTTACACAGATGACCACAACTACCACCAGAGGGCGGTAAAGCTTTTTGCCAAATACCTGAAAAAGTACTGTAAATGTGATGTCCGCCACCCAGCTTGGTGCTTGCAGGAGATTCAGGCAAAAGGCACCATCAGCTGGGTCCTTCAGACGATACAGGAAGCCGATTACGTAATCATCATAAACTCTGAAGGAGCATTCAAGATGAACCAGGCGCGCAAGGACAGTAGTACCCCTTGTAAGTTAAACGACAGTCCCATAGGTGATATCTTCACACCTGCAATCACTAACATCATCGACAACTTTTACAAGGACAAAGCCTACAAGAAGTACATCATGATGCAGTTCCACTACACCGACGATAAGTTCAAGATTCCAGAGATCTCACCTGGTTACAGGTATGTGCTAATGAAGCACTTGCGCGAGCTGATCTGCCACATCCATGAGATCAATGCGGAGAGTCACGATTTGTCCCTAAGTGTTTGCCTCCCATTGCAGGCCGACGCCTACACACAGACAGAGGAAGGACGAGACCTCCTACATGAGATCAACGCGGCTCAGGCATTCACCAAAGCTTACCCTAACTGGTTTCACGACATGCATGTACCTGATGATGACTGTTTTGATTCTGGCATGAGCTCGTTACCTGTTGATTCATTTCCAGACCACTTGAGGGAGCAAATCCGTCGTGAGTGCATGCAGCATCTGCTGCTCTATCCTCCGCAAACTGGAGATCATCTTCCCTTCAACACTGACCTCAGCACTGATCTTGCCACTCTCCACATGCCACCACCACGCAATGACAGCGACACGCTGTCAATCACAAAAAGCCAGCTGACCTTTGATCCTCCTAATGACCTCTACAGTGTGTCGACATCAGAGGTGGGGCTGCGAGGAAGACATCCCCAGTTCTCCTACGAGGACGACCACCTGATTGGGGGCCACCCGCTGGCAGGCGTTGGTGGGGGTGGTGATTTACAGGAGCACTGTGGGGGTCTACACGGGGTTCACATAGCACCGTCATGCCTGCGAGACTCTGGAAGGACCTCCCAAGGCAGCAGTTGCAGTCAGCCTCATAGTCATGGAAGACCCTTCAACATTTCAGGAGACACTGCCAGTTTTATTCCACCGGCTGACGACGATGGCATCTTAGACAATCCTTGTAATGCTCCTCACGGTATCCATTGCGACGGTGGTCATGTGGTACGGGGAAACAATGGCACAGAAGGTATCTCAACCTTAATCCTTTCGGATAATCTCAGCTGGGACGCCATGAGCGTGTGAGAAAGTGCCAAGCACTAGAGACACTTTCGTGTCAGTATGCTTCATTGAAAAACATGTACATGTACAGCATAAGTGTATAAGGAACTCAATTCATAAGTGCTCAGGGCATTCAAGCATGTGTGTGAGGAACATTAAGAGATTTAGCATACATTGAGCATAAAAAATAAAAAAGTTCGTAAGATTTGTGTAAAGAATGTTAAATTTTTCCTCACTTTGGTGTGATTGCTTTTGTTATCAGTTTCCTGGAAAAAAAAACAGCTTAAAAAACCAGAATATTTATCACTAAGTAAGAAAAGTGCACACTCACTCCATGGTCTATATATTCTGCTTAAATGTTAGCACTTAGAACCATCAGAAAACATTTCCAGATGTCTTTGTGAAATCCATTCTTACCACGTAGGTATGTTGCTTGTGGAAAATTTTTCATATTTCCACATACCTGTAGTGCTACATTGCAGGAAAGCAAGGAATTGTACAATATGCTTCAATGACTGTCTGCCTCATATGTCCGATTCAAGAAAACCATTGACCATTGTGGGGGCCAAGAAGACAGCAGTAGCAAAAATATTGACGCTGCAGATGTCTACTTGGTCTTATCTGGGTATTTAATACTATTAAGGGTGTGGATAATGGCTAATCATCAACGTTGTCAGGGCAGTGTAGAGGTAGAATGCCACAAAAAGAAATCATGAAACCGTATTATCATCATCAGTGTTCTTCAGTGCGTATCTGTGCACCTGATCTATTCGTGACTGAGCTCAAGCATCATCTCGCTCCAGTTCAGGAGTTCTGCTGGATCTGGAGATAATTGGCAGTACTTTGTATTAGAACTTTTCAGATCATGAACTCACCATTCCATTCCTTCCATTTTATAGAAGAACTGGTCCATTGGTGGGATAATTGTTGATGTGAAATTGTCGTGAGTTGACAAGCTGGCTTGCTTTCTTGGCAACTGCATAGTTAACGTACAAGTGAATTTCAATTCACAGGATAAATCTTTTGACTTCATGACCTTTAGCTTTCGTTAAACTTCTGACTTTACAAAACCAGGAGGTACATGTTCATGAGTGTGACTGTGAGTCGAGCAGGTCATGGCAGATATCTGGGTGCTGCGCAGTGGGGAAGCAATGTATGGCGTATGTGTTGATTGAATTTTGTGCTCAGGTGAAAATTTCATGGAATTTCGTCTGATAAATATTCTTCACAAACTGATACATTTCCATGAAGTTCTCTTCTATCTACTTATGGATAAAGCTCTCGAGCATTTTGCTGTACATCTTTTTGTTTGTTTTTGAGAATATATATTCATGACTTACATCCTAGACATGTATGTTTCAGGTACTAGTATTTTGATGTTAAAATGTACCACAGACTAGCTCTTTGTGGTTACATTGTTTATCTCATTCTTAAAGAGTCCCAAGCTTACTGTTTGTCTGATATACATGTATTTTTTTTTTTATGGAGTTTGACAACATGACATTGAGCAGATTTGATAAAATTGACTGATCAGATATTGCAGTGAGTGTCTTAGCAGAATTTTTGGCTGATGCCAAAACTGAAATGTTTTGTCAAGAGATACATGTACATGCATGTGTGTAGTAGGCAGTCATTGTCGTGTTCCAGTCATCCATATGTACTTGGAATTTGTAGCGCCAAATTCTGCACATTCATGGTTTCTGGTGCCTTGTAATCCACATCTTATAGTGCTATAAATGGTCTTCCTGTGAAGATTTTTCTCAACACAAATATATTTGTATACAGCTGTTATGGGATCTGTTCTACATGTATATTTAGCAGTTATGTAACTTTTTCACCAGATGGAGCTGTTGCAGATTTTAGCTTTAAGAAAAGTTTCTACAAAAGCAATCTGAATTAAATGAAAAGCATAACTTGAAATAGAAAGATTAACAAGATAAATAGAAAATGTATAAGGACTGACTAAAGGGAAAACCTGTTGTAAAGGTTGAATTTGAGAGGCTGAATACATTTTGTGTTGTGATAGCACATCTACATTAATTAACTGAGTGTCATTATTATGAAACCATATCTGTACTCCATGTATTGTATTGCCATAATTGATGTTATATTTAGCATTTAAATTTAAAATGGGCACTTATATATAATTGACATCTGACCACCTTGTTAAAATCAGGGCAGAAAGCACTCTTATTAGACACATCTCTTATGAGGGACACAGGAATCAGACTCCTTGGTAGATAGTGCTTTGGTGCAAGTTTCATAAAATTTTTTTGCCATTTTATTAAGCTATGACACAGGCAGTTTACGTTTAGGGAGAAAAATATCCATACGAATTATTGTGAAATTGACCAGTTCTTTTCACTGATTGGTGTGGGGCTTGCATCACTGCCACCACGAGATGTAATTGCTTAGTGAACATTGTCATCTGAGTTCCGTATGTGATTGGTGGTGAAAGAGCATGTATTTAGGAGAGTTTGTTAAGCAATGTTATTTTTTTATTCTTGGTTTTCAGATTTTTTCTGGGTTGATTTTGATCCAGGTTTTTCATTTGTGTAGTGGACAAGTTTTGTGTAGGAGCATAATACTTAATAAAGCAGTGGGAGTGCTATTTATCCCTTGCTTAACATGTGTGTATTTTCAAAGCTTTGTATAAAATTTGTTTAATGTCTTACTTAACTTGTATGTGATGTAAAACATAGTTCTATAACATTAACCTGGTGAATAGTTGAAGTAAAATGTTGCCATTTGTGTAAAGATCACTCATCTAGTAGAGGTGAACAATCTGCACACTGCAGTGCTATTGTGACAGGCACCTGCGCACAAACACATCTGTTTTGAGAGATACTGGCACTTTGTATGAAACTGTAACATTTTGAGTAGGGTCCAAATGATATTTTTCTTATTGTCAAACTATTTCATTTTGTATTTCATCAAAAGCATAATTGGACAAGATGTGCATTACATTGTTTTATTTTTTTGATTTGAGAAAAAAATGACAAAATTCAAAATGTTATTAGAATAAATACTGTATTGTTTCTTGCATGACTTGACAAAATGAGTGAATATCTTAGCATATCTTCAGATAAAAAAAAGATAATGTTTGAATGCTATCCTTTAACCTATTCCACAAATCTTTTAACAAATCCTATACTGAGGGTGTCCCAGTTATTGCTAATTGTTCTATCTTGTTTGAGAGTTTTTTTTCCCATAAATACCTTTTATCTGCAATATTTTAAAGTCCATTGGTTCACAAAATTTTACCAAATCGTACATTGATGCATTAGTCAGATATGCTATTTGTTTTCCCTAGATTAGGGATATAAATTCATCAGTTGGGCATATTGAGCAGTCATATTGAGCTGCATTAGGCTTGATGTCACAGTACCCACTTTCCGTCTGACAAAGGCCCAAGTAAGGCTTAATGAAAGCTTTCCCTACACGTCTGCCACAACACTCCAAGGCACTAGAGTGGTAAATAGATTAATGACGTTGCGAACAAAGGATATTGATTGAATTTAAATGTCACTTTAGTACAGCCATATACATGCTGTGATAGAGAAAGTTCAATGCACTTGGATCCAGAGTCACACGAGACCATATTCCCTCTACATGAATAGCATGCATCTCTGTAGTTTCAGGCATTAATTACGTGATATCGCAAGAAATAAAGTGCTTTCTTGGTTGTTCTATGACTACCGTGGTGTTGTGAAGACAGGATTAAAGCCCTTCTGTCTGTGTGTTGAGGTGATGGTTTTGTGTTGAGCATTCACCATAAATCTACACTTACAAGAGGACAAAAACAGCCTAGTATTTTGCTTATCAGAACCAGATTTGCCCACTGTTTA
The DNA here is from genome assembly GCA_016165875.1 of Acanthopleura granulata. Classification (NCBI taxonomy): domain Eukaryota; kingdom Metazoa; phylum Mollusca; class Polyplacophora; order Chitonida; family Chitonidae; genus Acanthopleura; species Acanthopleura granulata. The sequence goes on along the minus strand of JABBOT010000004.1, from coordinate 12,222,107 downwards.
ACTTCTGTTATAGTTAGACCATGTCGAAATCAGACCAATTCACTGCTAATTTTTAGGGTGTCATTTTCATCTACAGAAGGCCAACTTACAGCTGTTGGACATGATAGTGGTGAGTTTTAGTGAATATCAAGTTGGATGTGTAATGGATCCAAGTAGAGATAACTTTTGCATGGATTACATTGAGGAAAGTGAACTGCCTATTCATTAAAGATGTACATATATGCTCTGGAAATATACAGCCATGACTATTAATATGTTATCCCACCAATCATAGATTTGTCATATCTGTATTGTTGACTGTACAGTGAAATGGCTGTAACATTGAAGTGATTACATGTAAACGAAGATGGTTTCATTCCATGAAATATGATGTGTCCATTACATATTTATATATATATATATATATACATGTATACATACGATGTGCTATACATTTCATTTCTTATTGGTCAAGAAAGATGTGTTTGAATGCTTATCAGATAAGGGAGCTGACTGCAGTAAGTAGAAATTTTTTGGGGAGAAAGAACTTATAGTTTGATGGAAATGACAGTTAAGTTGATGTGGTGGTCTGTTTAGAAAATAACGGAGAGCGAGTCACTGCTGACTGGTGATGCTGGTTTTTCAGTCTGTAGAACTCAGTAAAGGTTTAATCCTGGCCTTGAACTAGGAATTTGTGGATTCCCTCCTTCCCCCTCCACTGTTCATGGGGACCTGGTGGCAATAATTGCTCAACAATGTATGGGTGGCTGTCTTTGCAGTTTTTCCACCAATAGGGAGGCCATATCTCTACAGAGAACACGGGAAAGTTTGTCAGTAAGAGTCAGTGTCAGCCAAAGGTTTCCTCCACCCATTGCGTTTAACAACAATCAAATAAATGAAAAATCATGTGTAAAATTTAAATTGTAATGAAATGTTTTATATATCATGTAGCTGGTGTAGTTATTGTTACATTTAATAAAAGAAAAATAAGTCTTGAAATATTTTCACTATTGACAACCATTATATAGCATATCCTGTAGGGGCGTGTATAAAGAGGGAGGTAGCAGAATTTAGTTAGAAACTGTTTGTGAGCTACACGTGTATGTACATAAAGCCAAAGACTGCTCACAATGTACAAGTTTTCTCAACGTTACAAAGATTTGCTCTCAGTTCTTGCCTCAAAAGATGTCAGGGCTTCGGTCACTAAGGTTTTCAATGGTAACCACACCTGACATTACAATTTTACATGTAGTGCACTGTTGTACACAATTAGCGGTAAACAGCAGAATGGTTGCAAATTCAATATTCCACATAAAGTGCGCCCATGCGCGTGGACATGTATGTTTGTTGATATATAGTTTGTTACATTGTTAATCGAGGTCCAGGCGTTGTTGGTTGAGGTCATGGGAATTGTTGATTAGATATGAAGTGTAGAAAACGGAGATGTTATTTTTGTACTTCATTATCTGCAACAGGGTTCCTGTATATTGATAAGTGTTTTACCACTGTTGCTGTCTGTGATGCCCCCTGGTGGGAAGTAATAACCTCATCGATCTCCATGGCAAAACTTGTATGGACTTCCTGAGTGCTCAGCAATTATACCGTTCAGTTCTGATGTACTTCATTGGCAAACCATATTGCTAAGGCACAGAACAACATGGTTGGTACAAGATGAACAAATATCGTGCAGAGATTAAGTGAATCTGCAGATTAAAATGGAGAAACAGATAATTACGCTGATGTGAAGTTTCTTGTTACTTTCTTGTAAAAATCATAAATTTAACCTCAGTAACCTTATATTGTGGCAATAATAAAATGAGGCAGTGAAGTGACAAGGTGTATTGAATTCCATTTGTAATTTGACATTTGCAGATGGTTATTTGTAGTTAAGTACTGCGTAGTGGTTATCCGATAGATCTAACACAGAGATTTCTGTTAACCATGATCAGTTGATGTTCTGTTGTTACAGATGTCCAACAGATGTGCTCGGTGGGGGGAGGGGAGGTGGTGTAGGTTTGTCCTATATTTGAAATTTACAAAATGCGGAACATGGAAGTATTGTGTTCAGGAAGGAATGTATCACTGTATGCTTTTTAATTATGTAGATGTATCTACTTAGTGATTCAGTGTTTTGTGAGCTTTGTCTCAAAGGTGTGCCATATTGTAACAAAATCAAGAAGGTTTATGAAATGTTTAGAGGATATACCTATAATTTGTGTATCATTTTTTTTTAGGATACCAATGAAGATGTTTATCAAAAGCACATTGCTTCCTTTTATTCTTCCTGAATGTAACTTGATTGAATAAAAAGAATTGAAGCAATTCCAATTTCCTTGTTTTTAGCTCTGCTGGTCATAGACCAGGCCACAGGATCAGGAAGCTGTCATAGACTTGAAGTAAACAACAGCTCATGACTTAGGTACTGTTCATTAACAAGATAATAAAATTCTCTCTTGAGTGCAAAAAAAAAAACTGTTTGAAATAAGATGAATTCAATTCATCTTAACAAGTACATGGGTGAACAACACTGCAAAGTATTTCCACACCATTGTGTTGTGGTGGGAGTAAGCTTCTTGATCATTCATTTTACAAATTGACATATATACAAAGACAACCGCTGGCAGCTTACTTCAGTTTCAGGTGACAAGAGTGTTCCGTGCTTGGAACAATTACGTCACAGCATAGCATGACTGTGTTTCATGTTAGTCGATGGGGATCAAATGTCAGTTTTGGCTGTCGTAGTATCTGTTAGAAAAAAATACTTTACCGAAATAAACATAATATTGTGGAACCTTTTGGCAAACTTAGTCTAAACTTCAAAAAATTTTACGGTATAAGAGTTCCGTAAGTTCAAATATATGTTAAGGATTAATATGAAGTCAAAACTTAGGTCAGAAAGCTTCCTGATCCTGGGGCCAGAAGAGGTTGTGTACTAGGATGTCATCTGCCTGGCATCAGTTAACTTTTCCTTCAAAACATTACAACTAAAGTTTGTATCCGATTTCAACAAAACTTGGTTCAAGTGCACATTACATAATTCATAGTATCGATTTACAAACTTGACGAGTGGTTGTCTGTCTTCATTCAGAATAAGTTAGCATTTTCAAAGTGCTACTCCTCCAACAGTTTGTCCGATTAAAATGAAACTTGGTTCAAGTGTACATTATATCAAGATACACAATTCATGGTAATGATTTTCTGTTTTGATGATCAGTTTACTCTGTCTACTCATCAACCATTTTGCTACTCTTACAGTTTTTTCGTGATTTCAGTGAAGCTTGGTTCAAGTGTACACTACATCAACATACTTGTACCAATTTTCCATTTCGACGATCGTTTTTGTCTGTCCATTCTTCCACAATGTTAACATTTCCTTCCAAACACTACTCAGACGTACAGTTTTCAATGACAAGTGGTTGAAGTGTAGACTACATCAGGATACATAATTCGTGGTAATGATTTTCCTGTTTGATCGGCAGTTGTCTTTCTGTCTGTATGTATATCCACCATGTTAACATTTCCTTCAAAACACTATCCTTCTTACAGCTTGTCTGATTTCAACGAAATTTGATTTAAGTGTACATTGCATCAAGATACATAAATCATGGCACCAATTTTCAGTTTTGATTGTCAATTGTTTGTCTGTTCGTGCATCCACAATATTAACATTTCCTTCAAAACGCTACTCCTACAGTCTTTGTCCGATTTCAGTGGTTAAGTGTAGACTACATCAAGATACAAAATTTATAGTAACGAATTTCCATTTCGATGATTGATTGTCTGTGACATTTCTTTCAAAATGCTACTACTGTAACGTTTTTTTATGATTCCAGTGAAACTTGGTTTAAGTGTACACTATATCAGCATACATTATTTATAATATTTTTTTTTTCCATTTTGATGATCAGTGGTCTGTCTTTCTGTTTGTTCAACCCATAAATGTTAAAAGACAATACTACACCAAATGTGTGTATGTATCAATAAGGAATCCTATTCATAGTTCAAAAAACATCACTTTTTATTTTTGTGATGCATGATAATGGAGATATCGCAGTTCAAAGTAAGCAAAAATGCTCCTGTTGAAAATCGGACAGGCCGCCACACTCAATTTGAACCAGTCAAGGGCGAGATATTTCACCCATCCGAGAATACATCTGTTCATGCTGTGACGTCGGCAGAACTTAGTTCACCATTTTGTGATATAGAAGTAGTGTTATACCAGCTGTTTTCCTTCTTTTCACGAGACAAGGGTAATATACTTTGAAGCCATTTTCAAGGACAAAGCGGCAGTGGAATACGTCAGGGGTTATTGCTCAAAGTCACAACCAGGAGGCCACAATGCGTGTACTTCATTGGTTATAATATTCAAGACTGTACTTCGCACACAAGAGCGTTTCGTCCCTAATAATGAAGAGCATAGGGCACATAACACGATGTTTCCGGTTTCCCTAAAATGGCGTATCCTATCGCCTCATAAGAATTCCATATTAGCAGGTGATTTATACAGTTTACCAAGCACATTATGAAAAAATGCCTATGCCTGTTTAGGTCTGAATGTACCTCTCTTCTGAAACAACTTTGGTTATATTTTATGTTGTATTTTCTTTTAACATACATGTACTTTCAAAACACTACTCCTTCAGTTTTAGTGCAGTTTCAATGAAACTTGGTCAACTGTATTTCACAGTATGGATTTCCAATTTTGGTTGTGCGTTGTTCCTATATAATTTTGTAATTGCCTCTGTGATAATATTGTCCCAACCAGTAGAGCTACAATGTACTGTCTAATGAGAGACTGGTTTTGTAACAGCATACTGTGGCATGAGTTTAAGGGCAAATTCGCAGTGTGTGTTTTCAGGTGCATTTATGATTGGCTGTTTCCTATACACTGTTCATATTACGTTTGCTTGACAATGTGAAATTCAAAATAACCACTTCTTTCAGATCTGATGTATTGAAGTAATGTTGGAAGAATGTTAAGTGCATTTCAAACCTGTCAGCGTTGTGAATGCCTACTAAACAAACCTGGGCATAGTTCATTATCTCAGAGGGTGAGCAGGGTTTTCACTGGCTAATCAGTGATTTTCAAAAAGGCCATTAGCCCTTGAGCACTGATATTGCAATACTGAGTCTACTTCCCACTTGTGTAACTTCTGCCCAAAGAAATCCTGTGTTTATCTCCCGTGGAGTGACATAGTTTTAAATTACCAATTAATCAACAACAGGAGTGACATGGTTTTAAAATACTAATCAGAGATTGCTAGCATGTAAAATGACAGTGCAGAACTAGGATACACAGTGCAGTTATTCTGTAAACATGACAACTGATAAAGTGTAATTAGATCACAACGTGGAGAACTATGTTCCTCTAAATAGGAGTTGTGTTGCCAAGGAAACCCAAAAGAAAAAACAAGAAATGAGATATGGACCTGACAAACTGGCTGGGACAGACACATACAAAGACAAAGCAATTGCATAAATATACTGACAATTTATTAAAAAAGAAACAGAATGTTCTGAGTGTGACGTTTCAGGGTAATCAAAAACTTTTAGAGGTATAAAGCTTTATCCTTTTGCTATTGTGGCATTTTTCTTGCACCGGTGCAGCTGTGCAAAACCATTGTAGGCTTTCCAAAGGGGGATGATTGTTTTGTTTGGAGCACATGATCCATTATTAGAATTTAACAGCATCATGACACCAATTCTGCAAAATCACACTGAGGCTTGTAAACTGCTGTATTTCAAAAATCATATGATATATTTATTGATATATAACAAGAACACTCGATATATTTCAATAAACATCAGAAACCAACATTGTGCAGAATGTACACCTTACATTTTCTACTAAACATTGTTGAAGTTAGATGTATCAATGGATGTCAGTTAAGTTGTAAAAAAAATTTTTTTTCTTTAACATGTTTACTAAACATAAATACAGAACATTGAATTCAACTTATCACAGTCTCAGCATTCAAATCTATATTTCAATACACATCAGAAGTTAATGCCAATAAACAGTTCTGTTTGAATGTACACATTTATCCTTTTATAAACATTGTTGAAGTCAAAAAAAACATTCTGGGCAAAAACAACAAGAAGTATCATGAACATTTAACTTGGTTTATCACAGTCTAGCATCTAAATTTATAAGCAAACTAATGTCACTGAACAGTTCTGTTTGTAATCACACATATATACATTTTACGTTATAAAAAGTTTATAAAAAGTTATAAAAAAATTTGAGGCAAAACAACAAGGATCATGAAGATTTAACCCTTAACTTTTAACATTTATGTTTATCATAGTCTCAGCATTCAAGTTCATCCAAGTTGTTGGAATGAGTTACAGTGGAATCTGTTTGATAATCCAGTTCATAAGGTCACCCCCTCGCAGAGTCAGCCCGAAACCTGGATCAAACAACATCTCGAAGTTCTTCAGGTTGGTCTTGGTTACCTCAAATGGGAACTAGAGGCAACAAAAAATAAAGATGTCACTGCCTGCATGACACGCTCTTCACTGTAGGCAATCTTTCCAACTTATCAGTGATTCTAATATAAACAGACAATACATGTATACAGCTAAAATCAAGGCTGCATGTACAAGTATCTATACATGGATTCCGATCACAGAGCAGGCTGGTTTGTCAAATTGACTGAATGACAGATTGATTGGTGATTAATATTCCATCCAAGAATATTTCACTTCTATCACGATGATCAGTAGGATCACAACCATGTGTGATGGACTTCCGGGAATAAACCACCAATCTTGGCATCCCAAGTAAGATGACCTTCTCCATGGGAAACAGAGATTCTAACCTAGACAATGAGCTCAAAAGGTGGAAAGCCAGGGGCCATTTTCACAAAACGTTTTATTTAAAGTCACCATTTTCATAACTTTTGTCGTAAAAGACCTTGTCTAGGTTGAAATGCCACAAGGGGATATGATTTATGAGAAAAGCTACAAGAAATTAATTTACAAAGTTTTGTGAAAGTAGGCCTAGTAATCCAACTTATGATTGGACCTTCACTCCACCATTGACATTAACATCATCATATATGAATTGAAAAATTCTTGTGTAATGTATTATTACACCAATGAAACCAATAAACAACATATGTCTACTGTTAGACATACTAAACATTTTTATTGTTTATGGTTTTTCTGCTTACCTCTGGCTGTGAGGTCTCTGATACAGCGCCCTCTGTGCCAGCTTCTGGGATCTGGCCTCCCAGCAAACAAGAGCAATCCTCTACACACTGCTTCAGCAGGTTCTAAAACAGCAGGTAAAACAATATCAATTTGTAACCACAGAAATTCCGCAAGCATTTCATGAAAACTAAAGTCCTATATTTCTGTTTGATAAATTGTGTAAATTGCCAACTCCATGACACAATCTCTGTTTGAACCAGCGGCAAGTCTGGAGTTCACAATCTGCTGCTTACATAATGAGTAGAAAGGAATCATGTTAAGAGAAGACTGCTTTTTCTGCAAAACATTCTTTCACTGATAAGATTTCAAAACATAAAGGTACACCTGTCAGGATCCATTTTCACTATAGGCAAAGGTTGTCAGTTTGTCACTGTTTTGAAGTGGAGTTTCATTAATCTATGTAAGATAACCTGTTGTCCGCATTCTTTTAAAGCTACGGTATATTATTAATTTATTTATTTATTGAAGCTGTTTGATCTTCCCACTCAGAACCAGAGAAGAAGCCAGCTTGAACTTCTAGTGAAACTGGTTCCAGTGATTGCGCAACCCGTTCAGCCAAAATCTTATCCAACAACCTGTACTGTACCTAATGTAAGACAACACACAAAGCAGCATAAGTACCTCTAGGTGTTCATCTCTTTGCACTTTTGGAGACAAAGCTTTGATTCTCTGAGCTTTCTTGGCTTTTGAAGGCGTTGGTGTTGGGGTGCTGATCTCCTTCTTGGGTTTATCCAACAATGAGATCTCTCCCTTCTGTGATAGTACAGCAAGCCTGAACAATTCACAAAATTCAATATAAAAAAAAAAAGAAGACACATGAAATTAATAATATGCGTATTGCAGATAAAAGGGTGTGATTTGTTATCAAATTCTGTATTTTAAAAGATACATATAAAAATATCGTACATACCATAGAATAATTCATGTCTTCAAACAGTACCTGGCAGCATATTACATTTATGTTTATACCTTTAACTTATGGTTCATCTGACAGAAGTTAAATGTTTATTCTACTACTTCTTAACATTCCTGGTCTTTCTACAACACTGTCTTGACGTTTCAAGGACTTGTGAAGCTATCCCTCATTCCATGCCTAGCTTATTGTTTATGGAAGTTCGGAGAAGGTGTTGTGTTCACATTGAATGAAGCAGAAAAATAGAGACAAATGTACAGAATATTGCTTTTAATCTATTGTATATTTAACTTAAACAACAGTCCTATTTGCAAACTACCAGTGGTGGGCAATAAAGAAATTCTGTTACTTTCATCTTTGATATTTGCAATGAGTCATGAGTAATAGGATTGGGCACCAGCGTTATTACCCACCTGTCATGCAGGTCAAGGAGATCAGGTAAGGATACCCACAGCTGACCAGTCTGCACCCCTGAGACGGAGCTGCTGCCCTTCTTACTGATGGAATACAGCAGCATGACGCGCCTTCGGGACATCACTGGGGCATCACTGCCAGAGACCTCACTCTCCTCCAAGCTCGGCTGGTACCACTGCATGGAGAGCTCGTTCTCCCCGGAGTACACCACAGCCTTGTCGGCCAGCTTGACGAGGTTCGTGCGGGACCCAGGTGGAGGTGGTGTCCTGTGAGTAGGGGACGGACATGTTTTGCGAGCTGTCGTCGCCATGTCCTGTGACGTGTGGCTGGCCGTGAACGGAATGTCAGCAACAGGCTGTTCTAGCACGTATTCTGAGTATGAGTGGTTGATGACAGGAAGCTCCGTGGCAGAGATGTTCGGGCTGGGGGGCAGGGCAAGGGCGTCTGGCGGGAATAGGGCACAGCAGGCGCTTGCGTACACCGGGACATGGTGTGACAGGAAAGAGTGTAGGTGAGTGAGGCGCATTGCCCAGTAGTTTGACCGGAGCATGGTTCTCACCACATCTGAGTTTAGGCCAGTGAACATGTGTGCATGACTGATGAATCCCAAGTCAAACCCAACCAGTGATCCTTCTCGTTTGTCTGTCTCTTCTCCATCACCCCCACAGGATGGATGAAGGGTGCTTGTGCAACAAAGGCGCTGGAGGATGCTCTGGTAACCTATGGCAAGAGAACCAAACATCAAAGTCTCACACAGTCTCACTTTGAACCAAAGGCAATGTAACCTCAACCTGTCCAGTATATTATTATCACATTTTGTTCTTTCACTTGATAACTGGTATAACTTGATTTAAGTTTACTTGTATGTCTTCAAGTTGAATTCAACAAATCTAGCTAACGTCCTTGGGTTTTATCCTCTGTTTAGACAAGGGGAAGGTCAACAAGGTATATCTTCATGTATCACTGTACTCTGTGGCCTTACCAAGGAGATGCACCAGAGTCAAATCTCCAGCAGCAGCCTTCATCTTCATCACCTCGTCATCGTACGTTTCCACATGCCGCTCTTCATGTACATCCACCATGGTTGACAACTCCTCCTCTATCTCAGCTGACAAGGAAAAAGAAAATATTATAATAAATATTACATGTACCTCAACAAGTTGATGTAGCAAATACTCATGGTATGTGAATTCTGAAATCACAAATTTATATAAGGATTGACTTTGTTTTCTAAATCAAAAGCCAAACCTTTACTTTTTAAAACTTACACTGTTCTTTGCAAGGTGTTTAGAAAACTTTAAATTTCAAAGAAGTTTAGTTTTTGATGAGTTATTGATGAATCTTCCACATACTTCTGTAGACTTTTTTCTGCTTGCCCAGTACATATGGACTGAGAAGGTCCAGGGGGACAAACTCGGGGAGGTCTTTGAGCATCTTCTCGGAGAGCTGCTGAGACGTGACGGCTGGGTCTCCACAAAGGAGGGAGCGTTGCCGCTGAGCTTGTGCCACCGATGCTGCACAGCGAATGGCCAGCCAGGCTGCATGCCTCTCCTTCTCAGAGTCTCCCAGTTCCTCCTTTGATTTACCAGTCATTCGCTCCTTTTTACTCTGCAGGTAAGATCAAGATAATATTAATAAAAAAAATATCTTTATTTTCTGAAGGTAATACAACTCAGTCAATATACTATTGATCTTCCCTGAGGCCCTCCACAAACACACATTTATAAACATTGACACAATATACTTGGTGAACTAAAATGAAAACTGAATGAAATACAAAAGATATCAGAATACTTAAAAGAATATGTGATAAACTGGTCTACAGCTAAATTGTTTCTAAGCTAGCCAAGGGTATTATGTACAAAGCAAGTTACTGTAAATCTTAAACCTTTTCAATCATTAACTTTGATCTATAAGTTTAAGATGGCTGAGTAGATTATTGGTTGTTAAAGAAATGGAGCTCATGATACCCTGTCATTCACTTAGGACAACGCTCAACTTTGCCAAAAAAAAAAAAAAAACACAAAAAAAACCCCAGCAGTATCAAAAGGAACATAAATCTGTTTAATGTCAATGAAATAAAAAACAAATGCAGCATCTATGTAGTATGTGCATATTGTTTAAAGTCATCTGCTATACATGTAAGAGAAGATTTAAATTGACACATGATTGCAGGTGACTGAGTGAGTGACAAGCACTATCCCCTCACCTTCCAACGCTTGCCACTGCGTCTCTGGGAAGATGGTCGACTTGTCAGGGAGCCTTCCCCCTCACTGTCTGACTGTACATCAGTTGCTGACACCTGGCGGCCTATCATTCCACTGCTGTACAGGAAAACCAATGCAATCTCCAGGTAGCCCTGTCTGATAAGCCTGAAACACAAAACACAGACTGTGGAAAACAAATTCAATACAACTCTCTTCAGAGTAACTAAGGGAGTCTAATCAGCCTATGAGGTAATTCTACCAAATTACTCATGCAGTCACCAATTGTTCAAATTATGAACAGCTTAAGAACAAGAATAAACTGTTATACCAGCCTTGTCCTATTACTGAACTACATGTAACAGGATTTCAATCAAGATTCATTCATTTATTTTACTTATACGGCAGCGACCAGCATTATGGTGGGAGGAAACGAGGCAGTTTCTGGGGAGAACCGATGACCTTTCATGGGTTGCTGGCAGCCAGGCCTTCCCGTGTACAACCAAAGGGCAAGCCAGCATGGGCTGGACTTGAACTCACAGTGATCGCATTGGTAAGAAACTGCTGATATACTTTTAACAACTGGGCCCATCTTCCTACACATGTAGTACATGTGCATAAGCAATCCATGACCACACAAGAAAGACAGTCTATGACAGGAGAACTCTAGAATAGAATAGCTATAAAAGACAGCAAGATTCCCCTGAGGTCATAATTTATTGTGAAAAGCCCCAGTTTTCCAGATGCAAAAACCAATACTGACATCTGCCCAATTGTACCATTAATGCTGTATGCCACTATTACAGCAAAAATGATATGGAAATGTGGTGATTACATCAATCTTCTTTCACACCACCAAATGTTGTGTTGCCACTGTTTAAAAAAAAATACTGCAAAATCCTTACCCAACTTTACCTCAAGCATTTGAGCACTGTAGGCTTGTGACAGCATGATGCCAGAATGTCAGCCACAGCTCATGGCAATAACTGTGACCAAGTAACCAGTAATACTGATTCAGCATGCTTGTTCTGGCGTTGAACAGATGATTCAGATAGGACAGTAAACAAAGGATCGCTATATGTTAATTTCACTTACCCTAAATCATGATCATTGCTGTAGCTGATTTTAATGGCCTCTAAAAGTGTGCAGACGGCTGAGCGTGGCTGGTAACGACCTAGCATTACAAGCTGCCTTTGCACCTTACCTGAGGGGAAAACAGAAACATCCATAAGTCACAAAATCAGAACTGCTTGAGTGTCTCATTACATATATACTCGTGGTAGGTGCTAAGAGCGTGTATCACAAATCTTACTTTTAATTCATTATTATTCAGGTCTGTGTCTAAATAATGCTTCATACTGATAATTATTAAATCACTAAACACACACAAACCCTTTCACGGTAAACCACCTAAAAAACACATTGTTAATCTATGGATGAGTGATTGCTTGACTGATTGATTAGTGTTTAACACTGCACTGGAGACGATTACACTTAAATGACAAATATCTCTTTCATGAATGGAGTTCAATGTAGTTGTACAAAATTTAATTTTCTACTTGACTCTATACTGTAAAGCTTATTTCAGACAGTTAACAGATGATTCTTTTTTTTGTACCATTTTTATACATCGTGTCTTGTTATCAGAGGTGATACGTTCATTTCTTAAGCCTTAGGAACAAACAGAGAGAAAAAAAAAACACTAGATGGAGATTCAACCAGGAATAAAAAAAATGGTAAATTTGGCCCTGAAATTTCTGGAGGCACCCACTTTTAGCCTTATTCTGACAGCATTTTGGGAAGCAGCATCAAGTCAGCAAGAGCAGAGAGATATGGAGGGAGTCTGCCCTAACCGCCTCACCCATATTTAGTAGGATCTCTGCTTCCAGTGCAGCTTGCCTGTTCAGACTGGCCCGGCTCAACTCCAGAGCTGTCATTAGCACACCAAGGCATTCAGACCACCGAGTCTCCCCGTCAAAGGACAAATCACTAAATACACATAATATCACAAACTTGTAAAAACTTAAAAATTGATCATGAACAGTCTGAGTGCTGCTCACTTCAAAAAGTCAGTAAAGCTCATATATAATTCACTGATTTTTTCACAAAAACGCATAAATGAAGACGTGTACCGACAGTAGATTATAGCAGGGTACCACAACAAGGTGTTAGGTATGTATTAAAACAATTTCATGTTCATATGCAAAGTTGTTCTGAGGATACTGTTCAGAAGAGGACACATGGTATGGAAAATCACATGGACAGAGTGACAAATGCATAGAGAAATTGTTTTGAAACGCAAGAAAAGTAAGACCGAAACAGTGAACAATGTCAACTACTATGTATTGCAAGTTTCAGCTTACTATGCAAATACGTTCCAGAGGCTATCATTAACTCACTTTCTCTATACAAAGCATTTAAGGGAGATGTCATCTGATGAGTTCTAAAATGACATACCTTGAATATACCTGTTTTAATTTACATATACACTGTATCATGACTGGCTTCATGTATAATCCTACCTGTGTGACAGAGCAATTTGCCTGCCCATGGTGTATCCCATCCTTAGCTTAACCTGGGCCAGCCGCAGCATGTGTGGCAGGTAAATGTTCTGTATGGGACAGACTGCACTTGAGAAATGACGCTTCTCTCCAATGGGATAATAATGCTCTATGCCTTCTCCCAGATCCTCCATCTGCAATTTTAGAACTGCTTAGGTAGCAACAAATTCACAACAACCTATTACCAATCTGTCTTCCATGATTATGTATTTCGTATATTCTTTTGCAACAACAGAAGAAAAAGTCATATATATGGTAAAAGCTGATACCTGGCAATAAATGACTTGCTGTACAACTCCAGTAATTATATTGTCTTATCTCCATTTCTTACAGTATAATTTCAAAGTTGAAAGTACATGTACTGAATGCTTTCAGTTTTTATCACAGCTCCATCTAATACTAAACCAATAAATTCTCAGGTAATTTTGTGAAAACCACAGTAGGCATAACGCTACAGCACACATAATGGTACAATATTTGTGTGATGTGTCGAGAGAGTATATGTCAACATGTAACTTTGCCTCTCACCTGTTTGAGAATGATATCCTGACATGTGAGATATGCATTTAGGAGAACAGTGGGGTCTGTGGTGCCTGGGGTTTTACTTGCACCCTCTAGATCTGTCAGCAGCATGAGGGTTACAGAGAACAGGTGATCTCCTGCCAATGACAGGTGTGCCACTTCCTCAAGTAACTTTTTGATGTCCTGCAGAAGGAGAAAATAAGGTATGGCTGTTTATTTCCACACTGATTCTATTCTATTCACAAATTAGATCACACAGCAAATACTTTACTTGGATAAGGCATTCTTTCAACATTCTATAATATACTTCTTCTTCTCTACAGTAATACCTGACACGGAAGCCTTAAATTGCAAACAGGAACAAGTGCTGACCAACTTTACGTCACTTTCGTAATTCCAAACACAGCATCCACATGTACAAGTAGTACTCCATGTTAACAATTAAGCCTACCTGCAGAATTAGGAGTGTGTTTTCCAGGGGTTTTCCTTCCATAATGTTGAGGAGTGCTCCTTGTAGGAAGAACTCCGCTTGCATCTCCATATCCCCGCAGGCCTCAGCTTCAGCCACACCCTCGGCACAGTACTGACGACAGTCTGCCAGGTCTGTCACCACCTTATTAGCTGATCCTGACCATAAAAAAAAAAAAGCTGACATGAATTACTACCATAAAGATACAACCGTGTTTAATTTGCGATGAGTTGGCTAAATTATTAAGCAAGGAAAGACGTGTGGATAGTGAAATTTCACTGGAACAAAAGAATATTAAAACAAAACAATAAATGTAATTTTTTTTTTTTTCAATAAAACACCTGTACATGCGTCCATATGCAAAATTTTTTCACCTTTAACATCTCCAAGACCACGTATCTCTGACAGTAGAGAACGGACAAGGACCAATCGACACTGAAGCCACAGTCTTGCATCCAGGCGTGACCTGCTCTGGAAGTTCTGATAGGTGAACTGACTGTTGTCTGCCTCTGTCACAGGGACTTCATGGGCCTGTCCTTGGCCACTCCCACTTTTGCTTTTCAGTGATGAGGGCCTACAGAGGTATGAATAAGAGATGATTAATATGCATTAATCCATATCACATTTGATGACACTTGAGACAAAAAAACATATGATCCACCAGTAGATGCATTGTCTGTATTTTTTTTTCCTTTTTTTGGTGCAATTCTGTAGTGTACATGGGGATATCCAACATCATTATGCTTGTGATATGTCATCTTAATTCAATACCTCATCTCTATCATTACATAGATGTTCAGATGAATAGTACGATACATTAACGAGAGTTAATATATATTACCAATCCAGGTGCAAATGTGAAAATCATGTTAAATTTCAAGGTAACGAAGGCCTCTACAGACTCGCTCTGCTGAAAGCTAAACTATACAGGTGAGACGGATTATCTACAAATATAGTCTACAAAAATGTGTGTACATGCAATCGTTTCTCATTCGCATTGCTACATGCATTGCCAACATAAGATCAGGGAGAAAAACACATGACTGGCCTCTGCAGTCTTTTTTTGTTTGTTTTTTTTTTTTTGTTTTTGACACAGGATGAAAGATGCAGATTCTTTGTCTTTGTTTCCTTATACATTCATGCACATGTACATGTTACGCTTCCCTAATGTGCATGTAAACAAGTCTTCATGATATGCCAAAAAAGAAAAATGAAAAAGACTTGAATAAAATTCTGTTAATTCTAATCTGAAAAAGAGAAACTACAACTAACAAAAAGTTCACCCTTTCACAAATGTCCATATATCTGCTTTGCGTTGATTTTTGTGGCCATGAAGTCTTCATTGGTCATTACCCCGAACATTCAACTCAAATATTAAGATACACTGAAAATATATTATCGAACAGCAGCTTTAGGGTGCCTGTGAAAGGGTGCTAAAAACTACATTCAAAGTCTAAGATCTAAGCCAGAAAATATTAACAAGAACAAAAAAACTCCTTTTAACCGAGAAAAACTACACAACACTTGACATACAGTTACCTGTTTCTTATACTAGAACCAGCATCACTGAAAATTAACACAATACAGTTGTATAATATTAGCTGATTTCCCCCAGTGTTTAGGAAACCATACATATGAATGTTCAGGTGTGTGTGCAACCACTACAGCACGTCAGGAAAATGTACATCAAGTATGTACATCAATGTGTACTACGAGGACATATTCACATTTGTTTCTGGGTTTAAGATTTCACAACACAAATATGCTGACTATTGTCAAAACACAGAATGCATCACCTTTATGTCTCATGGTATTTTTCATAATTTGTTGATGATTTATTCTATTATATGGCCTCCAACTTCAGTTTACACTGTATACTCATAAACATAATGTCAACATTGCCTCAATTCAGACCACTGGCCCCTAGTTATTTAGTTCACGTAATCAAATCCCCTTCATCAGATTCCTTTGGTCTCATGGTCTGTCAGATACTTGTTGCAGTGGATTCTTCTCAGCCTTTGCTGGTTTCCTTTACTCATTAATCTTACCATGTGTATTGTTCTTGTGTCAGTCAATTGTTTATTGCAGGGTAAACCTCCAATCAAATGGATCAAGGAACTTGTATGCTTTATGTTTCTGCAATTATGAATGATATCTTTTTTTTTTTTTTAGGAAAACTTTATGGCTGTGTCTTGATACAAGAAGTGACAGTTCCAGTTCCACCTTCCTATTAGCCCCGTGAGGGATGAAGTAACACCAAACCTTCTGAGGTCTTGATGACACCATGTGTGCACCCACAGTACAATCACAGCTTGCTTGTTAAGCACAATGACATTGGTATCCATTAATGAAAAAACATGACAAAAGCATCTGTTGTAGATGCTGATGACAATAGTTCAGCAACAGGCTTTTAATTACTACATGTATTTAACATTTCTCCAGAACACAAGTACTGTTTATTCAATGCTCCTTTTCTCACACTATACATGTACACTCTTACTGCCTGTGAAAACCAGTTATGTATCCTACCTGGGTGGTGTGGGAGGCTTGATGATGGGTTTGAAGATCGCCGAGTTCTGCATCATCTTCATGGCAGAGAGGACAATGCGCGCTGCCATGGGAGCGTGGTGTTTCTGGATAGCAATGGCGGCCTGCTCCAGGCGACAGAGAACCACCAGCTCCAGCTCTGCTGCTGCCAATCTCTCCACGCCTGACCAACAGACAAGCCAATGCACACATACACAAAAATACCTGCAGGAACAACTTTCTCTAATATGTGTCCTGCCTTTAGGCTCTGCTGCCCAAGGCTGAACTTTAAAGACAGCCGGTATCCCAAATAACTTGTGGATACCTTACCTATGAGCTATGCTAGGGGGTTAACATGAAGTCACAGTCCCCAATTTCTGAAATCTGTTAATTTATGATTATAAAATATTGTTTCAATCACTTTCAGGCTAATGTCAGGCTTGAGAACGGCAGAAAAGCAGGCAAGTGCATAGCTAGTTATAGATAAAAATTTAGCATTGACACCTGTAGGGGATCTGCAAAGAAATCATACCTTGATCAAATTGTGCCGCCTCCACCAGGACATCTGACAATGATGTTACCATCTGATCGGCAACAGCCAACATTGTGCCTTTTACCAGCTCCATGGTCACCCCTTCTTTGCTCTCTGTTAGCCTCTTAGCCAAGTGGATTCCATCATTGTCAGAGGACTTGTCACCTGAAAATCACGAGAACAGAGGCTATGTATTACAATGCATACATTGGGGTGACATATTATTTATTTACTTTATGTTTGTGTAATGCTGTACTCGAGAATTTTTTATGTATACGTGTATGACAACCATCAATTTTATGGGTGTAGGAAATTTGAACAAAAATATGATGGTTTACCAAAAGAAAGATGGGTTGTCTAGCAAATTACTCTCTCTTAATATAAGAGCATTATATTTATTTGCATTACATACAATTTTTTCTTATGCACAGCCCTTGATGGCACATCTGAAGTTTGGGATCACTCCATGCATAATGGTTTCTGTTAGTGAAATAAACAGTCCATGACATCAGGTGAAGCCACATCCATGAAAGTTTATAATGTGTATATGGCACACTCTGGTGGGCTACAAAAAACACCTAAATGCACATCTCACAGAATATACATGACAGAATTATTCCAGGTTTTTCTTTTTCAGTTTACTGTTATGGCAGGCACACCCCCTCACTGGACATACTTGAATGTATATCAGTATTCATCATTATTAATTATGTATACTGTAAACAATAGAACACTATAACGGTTAACCTCCAATGGCAATACACACCTCCTTTGCAAGGTCATAATGGTGGAGGATGTATTGGCTGAGATGGAAGTTGAGATGTATTGGCCATGGTCATAGGGAACTGATACAGTGATAAAGATTAATAGTATAATAATACTATAATGATGACATCAGCTAACGTTATGCACCTTCTTTGTCCTGGGTGTCTCCTGAAGTTGACATGGCTCCTCGTTTAACAGAGGGCATGGCTGCCATGCTAGTATGATTCATAGCCCCTTTAGAGGGCACAACAGAGACAGTAGATGGGGGTAACCGGCCTTTGGATGTCTGAGATTCACTGGCATTTGACTGGGCCTTTGTCGGATCACCTTGGGGACTGGAAAGCCACAAGCACAAAGAATTAAAAAATTGATACTGCAATAAAATTTAAAAAATCATGTTTCACAAGTTTTACTTAAAAAATAAAGAAACTGGCAAAAGTCTAATGTAGGAAGTCTTGCTTGAATGTTTGATTTCATCCTGTGTCATTTTTTTTAGGTAATGAGAATAAATCCTTAACATAAAAACAAAAGAAAGCTTTTCCAATCAATCAAATTAGAACAAGAAAACACTAAAAAGTTATTCAGACCACATTTATTTATTTATAAATGAGACGGTTTAGGTTTCTTACAAGACCTTTGAATGATAACGAAATGTATCAAATGTAAATTTTTAAGTCTTGTAAAAGTGTGCCCCACAGGCATAACATACTGGTCTATGAGCGGCATGACAGGGATGTTTTCTGCCAGGGTCACTAACAAGTGTGCCTGGGCCAACAATAGGTGACAGGTCATATGAGGTCCATAGAGAGTGGCCAGGTTCGAGGAAAGGCGCTTCTCCAGTGTATACTCCACCACCTGAAATCAAACACATAAACTTGTCTTTATCACCCGTCCAAAAATACATACATAAAAAAAGCAACAATCAAACAAAAAACTGGGTACAAAATCAACATAGTCCACCACAATAACATATGTAGCTGAATTTTTAACTTTTTAACTTAAAACATAAATCTTGTTAATCTTGTTTTACAAAACTCACATTTCAGTGAAGATCTATGCCTGTACTAAAACATCCTTCCATTACCGCCCAAACCAGTGTGGTTTTTCCTTTGACTTCCATTCTTTGCACGACATGAATGCCAATAAATATTAAATCATTTATACTTCAAAATTTTAGCTTGCAAACGACTGCAAATTATTTCATAATCTTCATCCCTTACCCTTATATTGCTCATATCCATAATAGACTTGCCAGTGTTGAAGCGGTTGGTTGATAGTTTCGACTGGACTTGTCGAAAATTGCTGTCCCCTGTGTGTGGGAGCCGTTCGCCCTGTAGCAGACGTTGTAGAGTGATGAATGCCTCGAGGAAGAGACCAGTGTCAGTCAACACTCGCACCTTAAGGATACGCCCATCCACTGACCTCTGCAGGTCACGACACACATAGGTTGTCAGGTATTGGTTAAGGGTCAAGAGGGGAAGGATCTACAAATGTCATAATTTATATCAGTTAATAGTGATTTACAGGTATATTCTTTTTAAAAGTATCACAAATCCACGATGATGCATATGTTACAATACACACATTACATGTGCTACATGTTTTTTTCTGGACCAGTGACATACAATGGCCTTACAACTCCTTCACTTTAAAACTCTATTACGATTAAATAATGACCTAAAATTTCACCTCAAAATTTGAAATTTGAGAGGAAAGTAAATTTATTACAAAATATTTAAAAAAACATGCATAAAGAATTTAAAAATAGAGCATAATACTATTTTCAAACTGAAAACATCTTAAGATGAACAGGACTCTCACAATCATGCAAAATGTGCAATCTAAAGTCATGGGCAAGAATTTGAGGTAATTTTAATATTTTGACAAAAGTGTCCTACAAAGAGGTTGTATCTTCCACGGGCAAGTTCCTCAGTGACCCAGCGTAATGCAGCAACCAGCTGTCGTCCATCAGCTCTGAACTTGTCAGACAGAAGGTCAATTCCGGGTACCAAGTTTGTCACCTCACAGCCCTCCCCAACTTCATAGAGAGCATAGTCTCGATCGGCTGTCGGGTGGGGAAGGGACGAGCAGAACAGGGCCTGTGGGGTGGAGTACAACATGCAGATAAAACTCCATAATATAAATAATAACATAAAAATATTAATAATCATGTACTGAATTAATGTCAATGAACTGAGACATGCTTTAGTGGTGAATATGCAATGTTTAAACAGGTCACAGGTTAAACAACATAGGAAGAAGAGTATATACATGTTTTTGATCCGACCTCAATTAATGCAGTACTGCCAGTATTGAGAATTAACAAAATGACAAAATGTTCATCAATTTCTTAAATTCTCAATATGACTGTGCAGTTTCAACCTCTTATAACAGGACAACTTCAACATTTGGTACTGAGTTTACCTTGAAGAGATATCCAGAAAGAAAGCAGCACTCCATTCTCAGCCCCAGGTCAGAGGTTATCACATACCTGCAATAAATAGCTGGACTATATAACACAGTTCATAAACATAACATAACAGCTTTGTTTCTTCTTCTTACAACACAAGTGGTTTGTCTTCTATTTTGACCTCATAAAAGAGGCATCAACATAAAAGACAGATTTCTGTGACCATCATATAAGCAGAGGCAATCTGTCCTCAAGAAATGTTTTCTAATCTTTGGCTATATGCCATGAACGTACTGGGCAATCTTAGAAGCGAGTATTCCTGCAAGAACACAACCCCAGAGCCCACAGCGCTGCAGGAGCTGACTCGATGTCTCTTCTTTCTTGTACAATGTTTGTCTCCATGTGTGCAGTGAGTCAGTCAGGCTAAGCACAAGGTCTAAGCTCTCAGACCACCACCTGTACGCAGCCCTGGAAAGGAAAAAAAAGGACAGGAATAATCACAGCTCACAAAATTTCAGGATTTATACATTTACACACATTATTCTTTTCAATATCAAAATGTGTTTTCATGCCATGCAAATAAGATCAAATCACAAGAGACACGTTCTGGGGTATATGCTGTTTTTCCAGATCGTTATTTCAAAGAACCACACCTCACAGGAACAAAAGCATGGAATGATTACCTTATATTTCCAGCATGGTAGTGCAGGTTACCCAGCTCATGAGCAGCCTGAGCCGCAGCACTCTTCTTATTTTTGGCTAATAAGATAGCTGAAGGAAAAAAATATAAACAAAAGAAAGCTATCTTCTATATAAATGAATCATAACTTACAAAGAAAAGTCCATCCAAGTAAAACTCAATTACATAAAGTGAAACAGGTATGGAAATTCATGGTCAGAAGAAAGTCTTAACTTTGCCAAGGAAGTCTGAAAATACCATATCCAAACTACACTGGCAATCACTTGTTCTCACAAAATCAGTTGCCAATTGTTTTTGAAATTTGAAACAAATAAGTCTGAAATCAGACAACTGGAGGAAATTTCCCATGCCAGGTGAAAAGATGGCACTGTATATTCAGATAATTTTACCACACTCTGGGACCATTTCATTGTGACAACTGAACAATGTAAAACATGGACAAAGCACTTTATTTATTCTCAGCGGAATCAGTTTAGTCACATGACCTGTTGCATGGGATGTCCCAATCACAGGTCACCAGGTTTGAAATGAAATAATGCCACACAAAAAATTGCTAACATCTCCTTGCTGGCCACAGTCGATTACAGATTTTTATCATAAAAAGCCTGCATCGATATCCCAACCCCTATATTTACCTGTGGTTTGTCTACCTTACCGCAATAAGGTATGTTTTTGTAAATGCAAAACCAGATCAGGTTATTAATTAATATCCAAAAGTTGAAAATGAATGTGATGTGGGCCAATGCTGATGAATACACCATTATCTGTATGTGAAGATGTTCTTACCAATGGTCTTGTCATACGATGAGATGACAGTAGATAGCTGAGACTTGGGGAGTGGAGAAGTCTGGGTGTCACCAATGTAACGAAATTCCTCCTCCTTCAGGTCTGGTGGCATGACAGGCTGAGGCTGATCTGGGTTGGCCACAAAGTCCACATGGGATGTCTCTCGAGTCAAGGAGCTCTCAACTATAAGACACAGGCAAAACATTACTAGTTTCATGTAGCTCAAGAAAATAAATCCGCACATCATCACTTCAACAGTTTTTTTTTCATCACAACTATGTATTCCTGGATATTTTGTAAGTAAAATTATATAACATGTAAGAGCTCAAAATTTTGCTTCCTCACCAGAAAATTTTGTTTTGAGCTACTCCACATTACTAAATAAGAACAGCATACTTACTGGCTGAAGTAGCTGTGAATAACAATTTATTCATGCATCTGACTGGTGTTTCATGCTGTGCTCAATAATTTTTCACCTATATGACCGCTGTAAGGTTTTTGCATCCTAATATTAAAGAGGGCATGTTAACGTAGTAACCAATTCAACCGGAGAATTACAGGCAATAATTTGCCACTCATTGCTCATGTGACTGACCATTTTGCTGTCCTGCCAGATACAGAATGAGGAGTTTTCTGCTATGCTGAAGAGCCCGAGCTGTGTAGTTAGACTGATCCAGAGCAGCCCTTAAACTCTCGAGGCTTGCCATGACATCCAAGGGCACCGACACCAGTCGACAGCCATCAATATCTGCACGCAAATTCACAATAATATTTAATATTCATTTAGTTGACACTGAAAATACTGAATCTGACCTAAATCTTTCACCCTTAAAAAATGCATTTCGGGGGGCAAATAAAAGTTATAAAATTGAGAAATAAAGGTTCCATTTTTGAAGCATAAAAATATTATTAATTTTTGGCATTTTTCTTTGAACTATTAATTAAGCCTAAGGACCAGGAATACTAACCTGTGTAACTTGAGACTTCATCCAAACGGACAAGTTGACTTTTACCCAACCTGAGCTTGTGTTTCTTTAGGTCAATGGTCAGCTGACATTTCACGTAATCCTTAGCAGTGACCACTGCCCCTAACTGTCTTCTGAGTCTCCTAAAGTGAGGCTGCGTTGGTCTTGGGCCACCTGTCTGGCTCACCTGCTCTATCAGGTTTCGCTGTGCCTGTACAAGTAGCGGCAATACCTGCTCCGCATATCTATTGCTAGTGAACAGATTATAGAAGAAATTTATACAGGAGTATGTATATTTATCTCTCAAAGCACAAAAAGCAAAAATCACTGTCCAAAATACTGTTGAACAACTCTTGTTTTGGCAATATTCTTGAAGTCTCAGATATCCTCAGATAAAAGTTCTAAAGAAATCAAATGACTTCATAATGATATTAGTGCGAAGTAAAACGTCATGGTAGAACAATAGAAATGGATTGGCATTTTAAACACACTCTTACTTTGAGACATCTGTGAATCTCAGAGCGACATCAACCAGTCTCTCCCACTTATGCTCATGAAACATCACCTCCAGACTCCGCAACACAAGTCTTTTCACCCAGCGGATGTCCACAACACTAATCTCATCCAGGGGGCTCTCAAATGTCAGGCTGGCAGCCCCTTCCTCCATCTCAATGGTGCCCATCCAACCCTCAAAATAACGACCCAAATTATGACCCTTGTTTTTAGCCTGGCAAAAAAAACCCAAATAATTCTTGCTTATTGCATATTAGAATGGCACTTAATTAGTTGAGAAATAAACCATTTTAGGTGAAGAATTGCACTGTTGATCGGAGGTGTCTACCGTTTAAGCACTTAAAGGAAAATACCTGGGAAGTATTGAGTTATTTATGGTAAAGGAAAACGGTTTGAACATTCACAAACAATCATCAATTTTTTTTAGACTTTTTTAGTTCTGAGACAACAAATTTCAGGTGATCTTAACACACCCTCAACTGCGATTAATAAATACCTCCATGTAAAAGGGAATGCAACTGTGAAAATAATTCTTCCCAATCAAAGTGCAGGATTATTTAAGGCCACATTAGCAGATATGACATAAATCAAGCCATTAACCAACTGATTGCCATTCTACTGCTTGACTGTACACAACGCTACACTTATACATGTGCATACCAATTCAATTCGACTATGTATGGTTGGCTGTTCCATCTTGTTTTGTCAGTGCACAAACCAGAATGAAGAGCTAAAATGATACCACAGTGTGCAGCTTTTGCCTACACTAACAGTAAGTCGAATACAGACAAGAAGGGGCCGGGCATGAACGACAGGCATGATTCACGTCACTCAGCCAGCTTCGTGTTTGTAAACTGTTGGTGTCTTCTGACAGCAATGGGAGCTTATGTATCTTAGAAAACATCCAAAAAATTATCAGATGTTGCTCTTAAATCTTCAAACACTACCCCATTTTACTATAACTTATGTTATACATGTACTTCCCATATCTTTTCCGCTAAGTGCTCATTGCTAAACATTTGAAACCTACGCAATCCTTTTCTTAGCTGCGCGAAAACCCAACACTCTCTGCTGTAGTCCTTCAAAGCTTGTGAACTACTTCTTTGCTTTGTAAGCACAACTGTACAGAAACAATGACACATTACAGAAATGAACAAAAGAGTACACAAGTTGGACCAACTTGCTTTAGTCAAACAGTGTTCCTATTAGCTGACACTTCATATGGTTGACACCTTCCCACAGCAATCCAATGTGTACAGAACGATGACACGGCAAAAAATTTAGGATATGTATGCACCTTTTAAACTTGATCATTGAAACAACCGTATTGGTTAGGAGGGCTAATATTCACAAAAATGTATTATTTTATCAGTTTTCCAAGAATAGTGCTATAGGAGCATGCATGAATAGGCATGTTGTGAGCAACTCTGGTACTATGGTATATAGCATGGAAATATGGGTCTTGCTACTTTATCCTGTCTGAGTTAAACACCAACAAGTACAGCATATTTAGAATATTTATTTGTTTCACTTACAATGACAGATGGGCCCATAATATGATTCTGGATTGATACTCTACCAATCTGCAGAGGATGCAAGCCTACATCAAGCTCAAGTTACCTTTTTGGCCTGAGTTTCCAGGTCTCCCTGCAGATGAGTGATCATGTCCAGGATAGACTGGCTGGCCATAGACAGAGGTTCCCATATCAGAGCCCTCAGCATGTCCATAGTGACCAGGCCTGGGTCCTGACCAGGCGTAGCTGGGGTGTATGCTCGCAGCATGGCTGTGTGCACACAGTCCCACAAAGAGCGACAAGCATTCTGTAGCAGCGTCCAATGCTGCCCTCTGTGAGCTAACACCTGAATATGAACAGATCAGAACACAAATGACGGGCTGCAAAAGTCGCAAAATCTGTACCATAGTTCTATTATCCTGTGCTGTTCATAAGATAATAATTTAATCTAAAAGTGAAATGATTTCTGAAGTCAACTACTGTACCTTTATAAAACAGAACACTTACTTTTTTTTTTCACTTTAAGTTCTGGCAAGTTAATTGTGACCTTAATTTCCTTCTTTTTGTTTTCTTCCTTTTTTCTTTCTTTCTTTTTTTGTAATTGATGCCATGTGATGTTTTATCATACCACAGCTCGTGTGAAGAACATGAAGGTTTTCTCCAGGCATTCTATGGTGACTTTGGTGGATAGGGTTGTCACTGTGGGCTCCTTGTGTTGTTTCTGATCAGGCTTGTAGGGACCAATGTCTGAACGGTATGTCCTTGGGGTATCCTCAAACAGAGCTTCTGCTATCACATTCAGTGTTGTTGGGGCATGACCTAAGCATAACATGATCTTGAATAAACATGGCTTCACACAAAAATGTGGTTCACACAATAGTTTAGTATACAATAATTCAATGTGCAATTCACACACTTTTTCCAAACATTTACAAGTTCAAGGAAGACCTGCATCTTTTACACTGGTACAAGGTTTCTCAACAAAAATTCTGAACTGTTTTAAATAGTAGACCACTGGGCTGTAGCATGTTCAGCCTAGCATGTTCACTATATATGCCTTGATTTCTCAATTTGACACTAATATGCTACTCAATTTCTTTCACCTTGTAATTCCTTTTGTGTGTAAAAGAACTATGCATATTTCATTGCACATGATATCCACATGTGCTATAAAAAATTGCCCTTCTGTCTATTCTGAGGATGAAACAACACAATAGTGTTTTGGTTTTCCTAAAGATCAGAACAGAGCAAATGTCATAGGGTGTATCTATCTACTATAAAACTTCAAAATGAAACTGCAGTGTATTTTTCCAAATGTATCCTAAGCACCTTGGATACAAAATCCTTCTACTGTAATTCTTAAACCTTTTCACATGTTTTAAAGACATTTATTCAACAACATTCAGAGAGTGTTATTCTCTGAGGACTGACACAATTACACTTTCAGTGAAGCTTTGAAATAGGCCAATCCCAACAACGTAGTTCAGACTCCAGAATCAAATGACAATTTAGAAAAGGTACATAAATCTCACTGAAAGTTGCTCTTGGGTGTATGTGAAAAGGATGAGGAATCAGGGTATACAGTATGAAATGGCATAGCACACCTGTTGCAGCTGCTGCAGCTATTTCAATCCCAGTAGTCTTTGTCTCTTGTCTGTCTGCCAGGTCGAGTGCAGCCAGCATGCTGTGGTTACTCGACCTGTCCAGGGAAGCTGTCGGTCCACCCTCCCATCCCACAATCAAGGTGCCAGCAGTCTCCAAGGTGAACCATTCCTGGTCCAGGAAGGATGTCCTGCCAACAAAACACTGTGTGAGTAGTAGAGAGAGCACAAAACATTTCATATCACACAACAGATTAAACTGGGTTGCTCTTCAGTGTTTCTCACCCAAAGGCGTAACAAACAACCACAGGATACAATTGCGCTTTTCTTTGGGTACTTTGACCCTTAATGTTAAGTCAGCACTAAGAGGAGTTAATCACACAGAAATGAACCCTATGTACACATAAGAATTTAACAATATTAAAAAGGTGAAAAAATGACCCAAACTGTAAATTATCTAGACACAAAGTACATGTCTCCTATAAAACTTATAAGTTTCAAAATTTTCAGGGGTAATAATAATCCCATCACCATACAAGTTGATACAACACTACTCAGACAAATGGGACACTACAATGACACTAGGGTGAGTGCTTCATCATTTGGGAGGGCAGAGAATGTTCCACCTGGAACAAACTTGGTTTAACATTCTTGACAAACACATCTTATGAAATACATGTAGAGGCAAATATGTCAATAATGTCTCATACTAATAATTCTTTTACAGAATTTAATAAACAAAAAGGGCATATGAAAATACCTGTACACTTTATTGGCTGCACTTCCAAGCACCTTTTCTCTCTTTTCCAGTTTTTGCAACAGAGCATTAAACTGGCTAATCCCTTGAAGAATGTTCATCTGTAAATGAAACAAAAGTACATACTGATGCAGAGGCAGACATTTAAAATACATTTGTTAACTTATTTATTTATAAGTGCCTTAAGCCATACTCATTAATATTTCACTTATATGAGACCTGTCTGCATTATGATGGGAGGACACCGAGCAAATCTCAGTGGAAACCCATGATTGCAGATTGCTGGACAGGGTGTCAGCCAATGAAGTTTTAAACATACCTCAAGCAATATAAATTACCTGAACAAGGTATGGTGATTCTTCTGTGTTCAACTTCCGAAGACGGCGACGACGAAGAAAACTGCGATACAGCTCTGGGAAATGAAGGGTTAATGTATCCAAAGCCTGTTAACAAATATTTAGCACAGGAATTAAAGCGCCATGTATACTAATACTCACTGAAGAGTAATAAAAATAACTTCTGACAATATGACAAGTTGTTAATTAAAGCCATCCGCGTGTACTAACTCTGCTTTGGCTTCTAGAAGCGTTTCTTTTACTTTATTCAGTTTGGGAGGGTGCCGAGGCAGGGAGAGACACTTAAAGAATTTTGGACTGGAATTTGAGTGATGTTCTTACATTTAACTCTGCCTCTTCTTGATTTTGACGGGCGACTTCAGACATATTTGGAGACACATTGATGGCCTGCCAAAACAAACAAAAAAAAAGATTCAATGACGTGACAAGACAACATCCTGATTGTCACGGCCACATGGTACAGCTGTCTACAATAGTGAATCTCGGATCATGTTCCATTTTTAACAAAACAAGTAGCACCAAATGTGACATTAAAACTGAATGGAATAGAGCAACAACTGGTGCCATCTAAATGTCACTTTAAAATTCCTGCATTGTTCTTTTGTAAGCAGCTTGTCATCAACATGTCCATAATGATATCCTGAAGCTCAGGATTCATAAAACGCAGTTTTCAAGTGACCTTCCAGTTCAAAATGATGTGGTCACTTTACTGTATGCTAAAGCTACATGTACTTGTCTATCTTTTAACATGGTAGTACTCATGTTTAAATCAAACTCAGCTTACTGGCAAAATATCATTACTGTATACTATACAACCCTAGAACATAATTCAGAAGAATAATAATCTGTAATTAGTTTTCTTTGTTCTATACACCAATTGGTGTCAAAAATGGCAGACTGACTGTTATGTGTCAAAAAGCAACAAAATCATCTCACATGCTGACACAATCATTTGTTTTAACATCATATCACTGAACATGCACATTAGAAACAACTCTGTGCTACCTTGTACTTCTTCCGCTTGTTGGATCTGGCGAATGCTTGGCGGGCTGTTGATTGGGAGGCTTTATTTCGTGGGGTGACATCAGCATGCTGTAGAGGCAGGAAGAGATACAATTAATACACAGTGCAGGCTATATTATATCAATTCATCAAACACTAATGTCAATTTAGCATAAATCAAAGTTTGACATTTGATGTTAGACTGCCTCAATGGCCACACAAAGGTCAACCACCGCCTACCATCACCAAGGCTCCACAAGAGGTAAAAGAGGTGGAACACCAGGGCCACTACTTGACGACTAGAGAAACTGTACATCTTAACAGATCCCCTGATACTAAGAAAATAGAAGTAGACCAAGTTCAGGATTGTTCTCAAGTGTTTATCATTTCCTTGATATATTCACAAAAGCTAAGTTACCTTGGACTTTGCCTCTTTTGAGTATTCCACCATCGCTGCTGCAAACTTCTTTGGATCTTCTCCTGCCACGGTAGGACCACCGGTTTGTTTTATAATGGCTGGGCGAATTCCAAGAATTTGCTCATTGCGCCTTGAAATCAAAATTTACTATTACAGTACAATTAGCAATAGACAGATGTAACTGAAATGCAATAATTTGACAAGGGGTGGTGAGGAAATATGAGCTGGGATAAAAAAAAAACACAGGGCTTTTGTAACCATAACAAATATTTTACACAAAAATTCCAAAAGCCAGAATGACAGACCTTTGTACTCTGATTAACTGAGCGTGTTTTTTTTTATGGTATCCTGAACAGTGCAACGCAGTGTGTCTGTTTTTATTTCCTTCAGGGCTTAAGCCACATTCAAAGTCACAACACTACAACCGTCAATGTTATAATTTGTGATCACATCAAACTATAATCTAGACTTTTCACTGTCAACTTTTCATGCTATATTTACAAGAAATTACAAACAAGAAATCCATGGCATGCGTACTTAGCTCTCCACTG
Organism: Acanthopleura granulata; assembly: GCA_016165875.1. NCBI lineage: Eukaryota > Metazoa > Mollusca > Polyplacophora > Chitonida > Chitonidae > Acanthopleura > Acanthopleura granulata. The sequence continues at coordinate 12,192,434 of JABBOT010000004.1, read as the reverse complement.
GTGGGCATCATCACACCAGTCCAGTGCCAACTCAGGTTGTCCCTCGGATAAGGCTTTCTGTACCAGCTGGACAAGAAACTCTAGGTAGCGTGCCCGTCGCTTAAACTTCACCACTGTATGAAGAGAAGCCCAGCTATTTCTTTCAACATTGACACAATATCTCACCTACGTCTCACCATCATTGAATTGTAAGTCACAAGTATCAGCTTGTTATTAGTACTGGTCACAAAACATTTCTTAACTTCATAATTATTCTACAACAATATCACACTCAGAAATGTTTGAAATGCACTTTTTGATTTGCTGAAACATGACAAAAGCTTAACCATTTAATACTCATGGGCAAGACTATTCACTGTAATGTCCATCTATGAAGTATCTTTCAATTTTACCCCATACACGCACTCGCACTAGCACTAAGTGCTACCTTCTTTTCATATATCTGTTTGAATGAAATCTTTATACAAAGAGGGTGGCTTAAATTGTACTCAAAAAGGGAAAGAAACAATATATACAACTGTATTTTTAAACATCATCATCTACACACATGTACATCAGCTGAAATCATAAACAGACATGTAGTACATGTTATTGGTTTTAATAATAATTTTTGAAATGTCGTGACTAAATAGCAGCAAGTGATTGTTCTATTTTGATTTTGCATTCTAAGCTGTTTCAAGTGTAACACCTCTCACCAGCGAATTTTTTTTTTATTTTTCAATAGTTGAAATTTTTCCTATCAGTATGAACACTAAATAGTTAATCTAAAAAAGTTGATGCACACTGCTCTGTTTTTAACCAATATAATTTTTAGATACTGAGGTGGTTCAGCATGCACTGGTTTAAAAATAACACAAATAATATGATATTTGATGCAGTCGTAAATTGGCATCCAAGATAACTAGAGAATTGGAGAAGTATGTCCTTTACAGTCTAAGGTAATTTCAGCTGCTCTTTCAAAGCTTAAATAATTTGTCAATAAGAGACAGTTCCCATACTGAAATACAGTAATCACAAAGGGTTAAAATTTAGCTACAAAAAAAAAAATTTTCCTTGTCTTCAAATCCAGTTAAACCATGTTCTCTATAAAAATTTAAAAGACATGGGGTTAATTTAAAGCCAACAAACTACAAACATTACAAAGTATTAAAGAAAAGTACACACCATGGGCAGCTTCTGTACAAAACAACAGATCACTACAGTTAAGACTAGAGGTGATACCTACATTCTTTGAAAACAACTTTACTGGGCAGGAAGGCAATGTAAGCATGGAGAACATTTGGATCTTCATATCCTGTCAACTCATGATCACTCTGGGCTGTGAGGTGAAAACAAAACAGCATTTATGTCAAGTTTCGAAAATACTTTGTATATTATTTTCATTAAAACCATGATGATCCTTTTCAACCATTAAAGCATAAACTTAAATACAAACTTATAGAAATTAATTTATAAACAGGGTCCAAGTCTAGGTAAATGCTTTTCCACAGAGTTCTTTTAATTGTATAAGGAAAAACAAAATCATGTTTTTCACCTCTGTTCAGAACATTAATGTGTGTGTAAATTAATACTGATGTATTAAAAGTCATATGGTCAATTTTTATTAAACACTGAATACAGAAATAAAATTTGTCCTCTCATTCTCTTGCTATGGTTTCCCAGAGGAGAAACCATTGCCATGTACAAGCAATGAAGTCTTAGGGCAACTTTTGTATTTCATAATCCACAATCAACCTTTTCATAGAAATACGAGCATGATCTGGATATATACCTTTCAATTGTGAGAGATTTGAAATTTGACTTACAAAGTTTGCTTATGCTCATCATGTGGGCTTCTAATGCTTTCAGCTCTTCATTAACAGCGCTCTCTGCCTCGTCCTTTAGTGGACTTGGATACTTCCTCTTGGTACGTTTCTTCACAGGTGCGGTTTTTGAAGAATCCCCTGTCTTTGTGTCAACGGACACATTTGAGTCTGTTTTGTCTTTGTGTTCTGGAGACTCTGTCTGCTTCTGCTCAGCATGCTCCATGGTATTAGTGCACAGAAGTTTCCTCCCGGCTTCATTCAGGTAGCTGGCTAATGTTTTCTGGCCTAACATTCTCAGTACCTGTCAAACATAATTTGACACCATTTTTCATTATGCCTCAGAATTCAAGAAACATACTACAATCAGAGCATTGTCAACCAAAATTCATGGATTTAAGAATAAAATTATGTGAGTCTCAATGTGAGCAAACAGCCTGCTAAAAGTGTAACCATAAAGGTCAGTTAAAATAACATGTCCTTCACAAGTGTAAGTCTGAAAACTTAGCATCATTTTCAATTCTCAAAATTCCATAACATATAAGGACTTCAGGAGACAATGCATTTAAAATACTGGTGCTTATCTTGTTCCACAAAGTAACAAGGGTGACATGGAGAATGATCAACATTATCAAATAATGAGTTATACACTAGGAACAATGAAAGCCCGAAAACATAACCAATATGTCATGAGTAATTTAACGTTTGCACAAAATAATCAGAAAGATGGAGTGATGCATAAATAGGCAAACATACAAAGGATAAATTAGGATACACACGTACATGAATAAAGATAGTATGTTTTCAATGTTTTAACTTGAGATTTTGGTCTCAAATCTAATTTTTGATATGATAGGTATATTTTAATTTCAATATAATACAAATTTGTTGTATTTTCTTACATTACAATTTTAGCACACAAACATAACTTAAATTTAATAAGTCACAAAACTAAGTTATCTGGTTCTTTTCAAATAATATTGTCCCTCCTCCTCCACCCTCAGTAGCCCAAAAAAATAATAACTTAGGATCCCAAATATTGTTTCTGTGCAAAAGCTGAAAAGCAAGATAGACACAAAAGTGTTAAAATGATATGCTACAAAGCAGCATGACCTTATTCACACTTATTACTGCTCTGTCAGTATCACTGTACAACAATATATTGCGTATAAACATAACCTTCACCCATGGAAGTAAAATCATCTGTAAAGATCCTTCTGTGATCAAATCAAAGCTAGAGATAATACAAGCTCCACAATGTATCTTATATGGGTGCAGATTTTTGTCTTTTAAAAACATCTGTGCGGTCTGACTGAGCTACATGTTAATACAGTTGTATATGTGAAAATGTCTTTGATGACTTGCAATTTTATGCACTCAAATAAGTGGTCATCCACATATCATGTGTAACTGCCTCATGTTATATGCCATCAGTTTCTATATGCTAATATACAAAAGAGATTATACGTGTTAATAAATCTGCAGGAATTATTAAGTATTATATATGAGAATATATATTTTAGTAATGGATCTTTAAGCTTGAAGAATGACAAAAAAATATACAAATATATCAGACTTAAATCATCACCCACCATGCAAAAATTATCTTCTTCAGGAAAAAAAAAGAAAATAAATCTTTGAGACTATGTTTCACCGACCTTCAGAGACTATGAAGATTGTATCTTTCAAATGAAGTTTGTATCATCATTATTTTTTCCCCTCTCTCAAGTCAAGGCATGTAAAACAGCCATTTCATGTAAAGAGTTGTAAACCTATATGAATAACAGTAAGACTGGATTTCAGCTTGATTATAACTGAGAAGCTACGCCATTCTAAATAGGAAAGAACATTCAATTAAAGGTGTAACATACTGATATATATTACTTTTATGGTATAAGACATTAAGTGTGTAGTTGTACCATACTTATTAATAAAGAGCATTAAAATAAAAGTAAGGCCCACTGTCTATATATTATATTTTGCCATAGTTGAAATATTTGGGCTATGTCTATTTCAAGAATGCAAAGAACCAAGAACCTTTGGTGCACAGTACTCAGAGCATGCAGAGCTGTTGCCTAGCAACCATGTTGCCTCCAAAGGTATAGTGCATGTCCTGAGCCATGCCAAATCTAAGTATAGACTCAACTGTGCACAGTTAACCTATGTTAACAAATGTATAATGGGATTGATATTGCTGCTGAGGGCAAGCCCAAGTATATGAAATCAAACGACTGCTAATTCCACGAACCATCCACATCACAGATTTTACTCTCATGCAAAAATATTGCTAAAAAATCAAAAGGTGACTTACAAATTATGTTGCCAAATCATGTTTTAGAATAGCCTAAACTGTTCTAATAATTTAGGTTCAGAATAAGACGACTGATTATGCACATCATAAGCCCTACAAGAGAGGCACGGATGGGCAGGTCAAGGTATATAAGGACACGTGATGCCAAAGCCCAACGGGGAGGTCCGGTACCATTGGCTCCTATGTGCTTCTGTTCTGACTTGATTGTGATTTCTCATCACTGGTAATTCATATTAGTGTTCCATATAGTGCTTCCAATGGTGATCTTTGACCTCCTTTTTATTTGCTTTCTTTCCCTATGCCTATTCAGTAGTGTACTTCTGCAAATCTTCTAAATACCAACAAAAGTCATTCATCTTATTATATTTAATTTTTTTTTTATTTTCTATTGTTTCTATCATTAATGTTTTTTTATTTATTTCATCTGATCTGAGTTGACACCAATTTTATTTTGTGTTTCACAGCTCCCTTAATTCTGTCTGACCTAGCTATTTTTTATGACTTTCCTTAGTTTTCTGATCTAGTAAACATGTCTTCAAGAGGAAAAATTGCTGGAATAATCCATATTTCCCATAAATTTGGTGATATTAGATGACAACTTTCAAAACAGATTCATTCTGCCATTAAAACAAAAATTCAAATTTAAGGATACAAGAACCCGTCTTAAGCAAACTTCTACATTTTGTCGTCAGTAGCCCAAAATATTGACTGAATATAATCATATGTATACATGTTGTAAAAGTTAATGGACTGCTGATTTTCAAAATTTACCTAACTTTCCTATTAATGAAAACATAGAAAAATTTTTCAGAGTTGTTTTTCAAAATGCTATTTTTTTGGCCAATTTTCAACATTTTAACAGTTTCTTTCATCCAAGTGCATAGTTTACTGCTTAAACCAAAAAATGGTCCCAGAGATTTATAATATTCATCTTAGATTATTCAGTGACCATTTATAGTTAAAACTTTCAAAAGTGTTAAAAGTTTTGGAAAGTGTGATATTCTTTTGCCAACATCTTCAAAACGAGAAAAGATGTCAAAAATTTGTAGGACCTTTTTAATCCTAGATGTTTAGCAACAAGTGTGTTAAATTTCAAAGGTTTATATTGAAAAATAAGCAAGAAATAAAGGTATTCCACCACATGACTGTCTCAAACACAGAAAGTAAAAATTGACCAAAATGTATTGAGGAGCGTCATACCTTGGTTCACAACAGGTTATATTTTTTGCCTAATTTAAAGTACGTATAATTCCATTTTGGTTTCCATCTTTCATGAGAGGAAAGATGAGAAAATGGAGAATCAAAATGTGAAATAAAACAATAAGAAAGCAATAAGAGATTACAAAAGTCCCCCTCCCCTCCAGAGAAATATAGATTTAGCACAATCAGCCATGGCACAGTATTAATACATTTTTAAGAGACTAATTGCACTCGTGTGCAAATGCACAATCTGCATAAGACGCAAATGAAAGAAAACCAAAAAAAAAGATATACTTCACAGAAGTATGGATTAAATAACAAGGACAAATGCATGGCAATAAAAATAGCAGGAGAAGGTTACAATCTGTACCACCCTGTTCGTGTTAGTGGGCAATAAGTGAGGGGAGGAACTTGGTCTGCATATTTGAGCAATATGGTCAAGAGCAGACAATGTTTAAAATAGATCGAAATGTGAAAAAATAACCCGACAGTCCACAATTTCAGGTCATTTTGCACACTTTGTATGAGTTTGAGAATCCTATGTCTAAAAGTTACTGAGATATGATGTATTTATTTATTGGTGTTTTACTCAAGAATATTTCACTTATATGACAGTGGCCAGCATTACGGCCAAAGGAAACCAGGCAGGGTCTGGGGGATACCCACGGCCATCAACAGGTTGCTGTCAGACCTTCCCACGTACAGCCGGAGAGGAAGCTAGCATGAGCTAGACTTGAACTCACACCGACTGTATTGGTGGGAGGCTTCTGGGTCACTGTGCTGTGTTAGTGTTCTAACCGACTGAGCCACGAAGACCCCCTGCTGAGATATGCTCTGCACAAAGTTGAAAAATAACGGCAGATAACTCCTAAAATAGATCGTAACACAGAAAATAACTTTACAGTGCACAACTTCAGGTCATTTTGTACATTTTATGGAAGTTTGAGAATCCTAACCCAAATAGTTGCTGAGATATGCTCTGCATAAAGTTGAGCGGGACGGATAGACAGACAGACGGGCGAAAAAAGCGATCGCTTTATGTCATACTAAATTTGGCCAGATTTCACCCATGATAGTTCTAGTACCATAAACCTAATTATAAAGGATGGAATATTTGCATGTACGTCTGTAAGTATGTCCTTTGATGTTCTTCTCCGTTACTGGACTGACTTACCATATTTGCATGGTGTACTATTACTGAAGATCCAACGTATCATGCAATAATTGCAATTGCAAATTAGGCAATGATCACTAAATGCCCTACCAATGACAAGCTGGATTTGTACACAAAAAGTCTATCTTTACCAGGTCTCAGTGACTATTCCTTAGATATGGAATGAATGCCCTGCCAAGTGGAGGCATGTTATTAACATCATGTGGCAGATAAGAAGTATTTTCAAGATAAAGCTGGCATTGCACCAACTGTTATTCCATTCCCCACTTCGAAAAGTTTTCTTCTATACAATGGCCCTCAGTTTTACCGGTGGACAGAACCTAAGTGCTTGGGGTAATTACATCACCTTCCAATGACAAACTGAATAAAAGTTTACCATGTGAAGCAGAGATATGCACACACTGGTGGAAGACAATTAAATACGTCCTCAGCTACTGTCAGAAACGAACATGCAAACAGTCAAACGAGCACTGCTGATCCCTTACTACCACCCTGGTCTGATCAATTCTTAGAGTGGAAGGATCTAGAAAACCCCTGTTCAAAACGTTCAAGGCTGATATTGAAGTCACACCTAATTTGTCCTCATGACTGAAAGACAAACATTTAAACCAAAGCCTCTGATGAGACAGTAGTTCTACTGGTTGCGACAAAATTAGTTGATTACAAAATTATGTATATATAACAGACCATGGACAATCTAAATTGAAAATCAATATTACGAAATATGCATCTTGATTTACTTGTACCAAGTTTTGTTGAAAATGGGAAAAAACTGTACCAGTAATTAGTAGCATTTGGAAAGGAATGTTAACATTTGTGTGAACAGACAGATGAACAGCCGATCATGGAAACTGAAAATCAATACACTTGTTATTAAAAAATATATTCTTTCAAATGTTTCCATTATATGGTGTAGATACGTTCCTCTATTCTTTTATTTACTAAGATTTAAAAAAAAAGTAAATACTTGGGTTGATAAATATTTTCAGACAATAATTGGTACCAAATGAAAAATAGACTATCTAGGTGTTTGTCCACCCATGTATACACTAAGGATAGCAATGCACTTATACAATACCTTTTGAGGAGAATACGTTTCTTGTGTTTTGATCAGATTGTTGGAGCTGAAATGTCCCACACTATTTAAATGTTTATGCTAACTGAAATAACACTCTTATAATCAAATCGGCTATAAAATACCATAGTTTGGTCATATGTTATTTCTTCAAGATGTAATGATTTATAATCAAGTATCTTACCTTGCAAAGGTAATAGGTGATACAAGCTGTCATATGATGTAAGCTTTCTGATATGCTGGCCTGGCGTTTCTGGCGCAGGCCTGCTGGTATTTCCTGAAGGACTGCATGGCAAAACTCCAGTACCTGAAGGTATAACAAATTTAGGTGTTAGTTTCCCTAAAATCTGCAAACACTGACTTGGTAATGAAAATGAAGTGGATCATATGAATGAACATGAATAAATGTGTCAGCCCAATCACATTTGCTGTACAATAAAAAAACCTGAAGGTAAACCTCAAGCATCTAACCACACTTTCAACTCTGGTCTCATTTTCCAAGCAAGTTTATGTTATATCATTCAGTTATCACTGACTCTTGACTCCTCCCACCATCACCAACCAAACCAAGTGATCCACAAGTACAATGTTCTTTTCATCAATAACAGCTGAGGATTATCTACATCTTTTTTGCTCCTATTCCCTTTACCAGTGTAGTCTTTGCGACTTTGTTCTGGCCATTTCAATTCTTTTCCACATACATTTTTAACTTCTTATTTCAAACTTGGTGAATACCAAAAAATAATCTGAAAAATGATGGTTGTCAGAATTACCTGCATCACGGCAATACATGGGATCTTGTGGAAGAGAAGTGGTGCCAGTAGCCCATAACACTGTACAACACCCTGTAATGCCAGGTTAGCCTCATTCAACCAGCCAGCCAACTCCAGCGCAAGCAACATCTTTTCACACTGGTAAAGACGGTTAATCTGAGAAAGAAAGAAAGAAAAAAAAAAGAGAAGAAAAAAAATTAAAATTCAGGGTTCCTGAAATCTACATAAAAGTAACAAAAATACAGCAAACTATAAAACTTGTTGATTCTGATACTTTCAACACATAAATCAGGGTACACTGATAGGTGATCTCTCTGAGATAGGTCGAACCGAAAGGTCATTTTCCTGAACACTAAGGCTGTTCCCTGTGAGCTAGTAGATCATCATCTATTTTTACACAAGTGTGTGCAGACAGTGCTTCACAAAAATATTAAAAATACCGCGCATCTGCCTTGTGACATGATGTTATCATATGATAATAAAGCTACATCATGTACATACCAGGGCACAGTGCTGCTGCAGTCAAAAGTCACTGTTGCTACCATGACAACATTTGTCAAAGATTTAGGCTTCCAGTTTAGTTACAATCAACTTACACTGCTTTTTCAATCAGCCCCATTTTTAACATTTAAAATCAAGAGTTCATGATCTCCACCCCAACCATATTATTTCTTTAAATTTACATTATATAACAGTTCGATGCCATGGTACAAATTCTTTTCAGAGTACTCTTTGAAGCTGCATACCTGTTCTCTGTAAAGAGGGCCTCTGCTACTGAGAACATCTGGAAACAGTCCATTCTTACGCACACTTATGTCCACGCTGATGAACACGCTTGTCAAGGTCTGGCGTAGCAAGACAGGAGATGACAACACCACCACCTTCTTGTTTAATCTGACAAAAAAATAAGTCACACTCAAAGCCGCCTTAAGATGTGATAAAACCTGACAAAAATAAAACATATGACTCTAGGAGCTTATAAATCGTAAGGGGCAGAAAACATCATTAGTTCTTGTAACTTTCCTAAATGTGGGAACTATTCCTTAGAGGTGCAGTACCCTAATTCTTCTAATTTTCTGTACACCAGGTCTGCAACTTTTAGCCAAGATATATGTAATTGTAAGAATACACAGTTTCATTTTCTCACATGGTTAGTCCATCTATTGAACAACATATCTATATCTTTACTTTGCTGAGAAACTAGGAAAGATAATTTTCGGCTTTCAGCGCTACTGATACCTGTCCCAAAAATCAGAATTAGGGTAAACAGTTTCTGTTTGTTAGAGGTAACATATTGGCTACACTGACTTGTACAGAGTGAGACGATAATCCTTCTGTACACGTGTGGTGTATGTGTCTCCCTCAGGCACTGGCAGAGGTGCCACAAAATGATCCCAGAGCACCTTACATGCCTGCTGAGAAATGTCATAACATCCAACCTGGTATGCTATCTGCAAAACAAAGAATGAAGCACTTGAAAGCAAACACATTAACATTCCTTGAAGTGTAGAGGATTTTAAGGCCCAAAAGGGGTAGGGCTTCACTCATGTTTATGCACAGATTTTGGATATTTGTCAACTTCTACATAAAAATCAGTTATAATGGAAATAACCTTTCTTATGGGTTCCTTTTACAAGTGACTATGCTTACAACAATGTGGCAACAGTACTATTACATTATAATTATATCATACTATCTTGTCAGCATGAATTGGTGTCCTTGCATCCACATTCATGGTCAACTTTATACTGGGCTGTAAAAGTTTGTATAGGCAAGACCAAATGTATATAAAAGCTCTGATATTTGGTCCATTCTCTGCTGAGAAGACCATACAAAACTTTCCCTGGTTAATTATCAAGCCTATACTATATTAACAATAGCTGAACCCAGGGATACCGCACAGAGATGAGAGGAGAAGACTTGAACTATCTTTAGTATCCTGTTTTAGAAAGAAATGTGAATTAAGCTTACCTGTGAGAGGAATGCCCATGTCATCAAAACAGGTAGAGGGTGGGAAGCCAGCACGGGCCGACACATCTCTCCTATACTGTCCCCTATCAGCTTCCCTTTATCTGTGTATGCTGCCACAGCAAATGCATAGCGCTCATTGGGAAGCAGTCCAGACACACAAATCTCGCATTCAAAGGCTGGAACCTGTGACAAAATGCAACCCACAAATACAGGAAAGTGCTGCATGCAGTAACTGCATATTTCTTTATTTGTCTGATTAGTGTTTCATGCTATACTTAAGAATGTTTCACTTACATGAGAAAACCAGGCTGAGGCCAGGGGTACCAACCACTATCCACAGGTTGTTGGTTGACCATGTTACTAAATAGAATAGGGGCATAATACCACAAGCTTTAAATGCCAGTACCATTATAAACTTCATGGAAATATCAAACAGTTGTATGTGATTCAGGTTAAAAGGACTATGACATTCCACACTTTGGCAAACATAACACAACCTATTCTTGGAAAATATCTCTACAAACTTTCAAGTGATGGTAAGGAGAGTAAATGTAAATTTATTATCAAACCATACACTAAACTGATTTTAGACTCCAATATTATGGCACTTCACATGTATACACAGCACAAAATGTTCCCTATACATCATCTAATTACACCTGTACATGAATGAAGAGTTTGGTCTCACCCAGGTTGAGACATCCCTTACCTGCTGTCCTGTGCCATTCAAATGAGTGTCAGCCAGTCTGACCTTCACATTGCTGCCACTTGAAGATCTACCGAACAATGCATACCAGGCCACCTGAAGAGACAGCATATTCATTATATACTGGACCAACTTTACCTAACTCTTGTGGGTACCAGACATAAAACACAAGCGTATGTGTACTTCTGTCATAAGTTATGTCAATAGTCTACGAAAGGCAATGTGTCATACAAATAAATGAAAAAAACATATTTATGATAAAGCATGTCCACTGAAGATTACAATACTATTAGGCTAATGATCACCTAAATCAATGTTCAGTTAAGTGACCTAAGTAAATTAGTTTCAGCTTGGTACTTAAAATATAGATATGGAATTCATATATTGAAATCAAATACATTAAAAGATCCATACACCACAAGTAGAACAGGAATAAAAACAAACTTTCTGGATATCCCAATCTTTATTAACATTAAACGTTCAGTTCAAGCTCTTGCCTTTTCTCCAGAAGATGGTGTGAAGGGAGCTGGTCTGAAAACCATGCGTGTGTCAGTCCTGCTCATCAGGATGGGTGGAGGAGGCACCTTAGCAACCTTGGGCATAGCATTCCAGTCGATAGTGTTGTCAACATACAGTCTTTTCTCATCTACCTGAGCCCTTGTGATCAAGGTCACTGCCTCCTAACAAATGAAGAGATATCCCTTTGTGTGAGCCTCAGATTTCAAGAAAACCATAAATAAAAGACATGACATGGTTTAGGTATATTCTCTACTGGCATAATAATAAGAAAAAAAGATCTAGAAAATGCTCATCAGGTAATAATAATTAATTATATTAACGAGAATTTCCTAAAGATGCAAATGAGATTCCACAGAATTGTACAAGCAGCTTCTGGTGCCTTACCTCAAGAAGTTTCTTCTGATCTGATGCTGCAGGGATCTCTGTCTTGTTGACGACAGTACTCTGCATGTTGAGCAGTGCTTTTGAGATCAAGGACTTGTTACACCTGGCAGTGAGCTCCTCCACTGTTTCCACATAGTTTTCTGCCAGCTGCTGGCTAGAACCCTGTGAATTAGCATCGAGATATTTTTTCACCTCACAAATTCAATGAAATTGAGTTACAGATGATTAAGGGTATATGCTGGCATTCAAACTATAGATGCAGGAAGTCCCAAAACCGCATGCAGACAACAATATTCAAAAAGATCATAAACTCCTAGTTTACAAATGACACAATATCTTGTCCCTAACAATGTATCAACCCACACATTCTTTCACACCAGAAATTCCATCCATGCAGTTATATATAGAGCTCTCACCATACGGATTTTTGTGCAGACTCTCCTGTATGGCTTCTTTATTTGTGTTGCAGGGTCTACAAAAAATGTGGATATCCCACATTAATGTACAAAAATAGACACGTTAATAGTAATACAAAAAAAAAATTATGAATAAATAAACGAATGAGAACATAAAGTATTCATTTTCAGCCATGATTTACATTCCATATATTTCTGTATTATTTAAAACCCCTTCATGTACAAAAAGGACTGCTAATATCGCATCTAAAGATATTTTGTTCAAGACATGAAATGACCCTGAAGACATTTCTGTATATATAAAACCATGCAACCAGGTAAAAGAACAGATTGTGAGTTAAGGTGCAATGTATAGTTTGGTGCAATCACTCACCTGGTCCCAGGGCGGCCAACTTCAGACAAACCCGGTGGTACATAAGCAAAAGCTCAAGATGAAGGTCCTTGATGGTGCTCCAAAGAGCTGTGGCTGAGGCAGACTGGCTGAGCGTCTCGTTGTCTATCTCCACCAATTTCTCTTCCTCAGGCCTCAACTCCTCTGCCTCAGATTGGATCCGCACTTCTGGCTCTGTCACTATGCTCTCAGGGGTGAACAAATCACGGTTCAACTCCTGCATAGACACAAGGCAAATGCATTATGGAAATATAAAAATGGTTATATTCCCATGATAATTTTGGCTTGAGGTGTGTCTCATTAAAACTGATAAAACTGGTCAGAACGATCAGTGTGGCTGAAAAAGTTGCCACTTTTAATGGTAGACAAAATAAATCCTTAAATGTGACAAAAAATGATTCTAATGGTGTATTTCTAGTACAAATATTTAACGCCACAAACTCAAGCAATTATTTATCACATTTACATCTGTTTGGCATGAATAAATAAGGATTTTTTCTTGCACTTTAAGGAATTTTGTGCCTTTTTCCTGAATAATATGTTACATAAATTTACATACATGCAGCTCTGACAAAGGTCTACATAATGTTACACATTCAGAAAGAAAGGGTATCAGTACCAGATCTGTAGATCCCACAGTCCTGCACATTCAATGCAACATCAGACAACAGTACAAGTAAGACTACCATGTGTTTCAAAAGGTTAAGCCAAATATATGATCGTTACAGCAGTTATGCAAATTATTAAGCCATATAATATGCAAGTTCTAATAAGCATAAATTATAAAAAAAAAAAAAAAAAAGCCTTCTTCAGACTTCCTTAAAATAAAAATTCCCCAAAATGCAGACATAGTTATGAAAATTAAGCTGTATAATGTACAAATTAATGCAAGGTTAGACCAAGAAAGGCCAAAAGGCACGGATATGAGTTGACATGATCAACTCAGCAAAAGTTCAGAAATATAGCAGTTATGACGGCGATACACAGAGAACAATACAGCCTAAAAGAGTTGAGAAATAAAAATAAGCTAAAGCAAGACACTAAATTTACATGTAAAAACCATGTTACAAAACTTGTAGCTGAATCTTTTTGGCATCAATCCAGAAAGAAAAGACAGCGTACTGCAATGATTCATTTATTTATGTACTTGACTGGTGTTGTATGTTGTACTCAGGAACATTTCAGTTATATGACAATCCACAGCCATCTGTAGGTTGCTGGCAAATCGTCCCACGCACAACCAGAAAGGAAACCAGCATAAGCTGGACTTGAATTCACAGTAAATGTATTGAGGAGAGGCTCTTGCTTCATTCCACTGTACTAGTGCACTACAACCCACTATAACTTGGCCCCACAGGCCTGCAAATAGCACTTAGAGATGATATCTTGGAAAACAACTGTCTAAATGCATACACTGAAGAGTAATTGTGATTAATGTAGAAACTAGATTGTCACACAAAGATAAGCATATTTACAAAATTTTGCATGCTGAAGACTTAAACATAAGTGTTTGATGGCAAATTAGGTTACAAATCCTCATTTTTCTGCACTTCCCATGATGTACACACCAGGACTTAAAAATATCTAATGTTAAGGTGAGCCATTTTCCTAAGTCTCGAAAGAACATGCATTTGACCAGTCATCAATACTGTTGCAAATAAGTCAGCCAAATGTCCCACAGATACATGACACACATTCAATTATTGAAGTGAATATAAAGTCTGCCACTATATATACATAAAATAAATCAGAAATCATAGAAAAATATCTAAAAAAAAAAGTTCAGTAGCATTTTTTACAAGCCAAGATGAGATTCATCTAGAGACAGGATATTACTGATTCTTGTGATAAATCACAGATATCAGAGCAATAAATCAAAATTTGAAGTTAGTTTCAAGAGTTATACTGAAGTATTATGTCGATGCAGATTTATGTCAAACTGAAAATGGCTACCCCTGTTATAATGTTTATGTGTTGGGTAGTAGGCTGCAGTAATTTGTAAGAGAGAGTTGGCAAGATTTGATGGCACAAATTTTCTGTACCCTGCTGTGTTTGAGATATTCACAGACATCTATTCAGGTGGACAAAAAGCTATGAAAAAGACAGCTGAAAGGTGATGCTGTGCCCATGAAGTTCGCCCTGAAAAAATGACGCACTCAAAAAACTGTTGATTGTTCGAAAACAAAATAAAGCTTGAGTTGGGTGTTTGTAGTCTAAGTTTCTATTTTTTCAATGTCAAATTTTTGTCACTTCAGGTAGCTAACATGGCAAAATGGCATCACATGCATTTCATTAACTATTTGTTGATGATCAGTTGCAATTTCATCTGCTGATAAACACGGAAAAATTTTTAGAATATTTTTAGAACATCTCCAAAAAACTTTTCAGGAATTAATCAAGTTTAGTGGCTGAATTTATTCACTTTAACTAAGATGGTAAGAATCAATTTTGCACATGCTTTGTGGAATGGTTTGTCCATATATGACAATACTCATTGATTTTTGTATATACATTAATTTTTTTTAATTGCATCAACTATAAAAATTTACCATTGCACAAGTGCAAAGTGATAATTGCAAAAGTCTGCTGTTTTATGAAAATGAAATGAGATGATTACAGTGCCTTTTGAAGTCACCCTGTGGAAACACTACAAAGATTTTGCCAGACCTCCGTTCACATTCCCAACCAACAAGAAAAGCTAAGGTTGAAACTTGATTATTTTCTGAAAAATGACAAACAATGGTAAATGTTGTTGCAATAGAAAGACAAAACTTCTGACATGTCTGTGGCTCTGTTAAAGTCAGAGCCTGTCAAAAGAAAGATCAATGCCAGTCTGCTGCTTCAAGCACTGTTAAACTGTCAACAGTACTACATACAGGCAGATATTAGCTTGCAAAGCCAGGTATTGTGATGATCGCGAACTCACAGCACTGTCGACCTTCACTTCTGTTCTGCTTTCTGATGGAATTGTGGATGATTTCTCCACATGAAACAGAGACCGTGTCTCAGAGAGGAACAAATCTTCCTCATCCTAAGGATAAAATTGGGCTTTGTAATACTCAACGAATGATCAACCAAAAAGCAATGGGAGTGAAATTATATTCCTGCATCATTTTCATTTACATTCACTTAAATTTATTTCATTTTATAATTTTAAAATGTGGTATCATTTTCATACAAACAACACTGTAAAAAAGAATAAAAAAAAGTTTAATAGAAAGCTGAAGAAAGAGACACCTTGTGCACTTAAGGCCACATGAATGGCTGACATGCATGGCAAATTCAGCTGGGAAGGTGTAGCTTTAACATGTCAATATGGGGCACAACTATAAACCTAAACAGCAGTTTCTGCAAAATACACAAATAATTACCTTGACCCATCCAATGTCAGCAATTGACTTGCCATCTGTACGTGCCACAGTCTGTCTGGATATGGACACATGTTCCAGTCCCAGCTCTAGGATATCTCTTGCCTGGAGGAGCTGCTCTCTGACACCCTTGTAAAGAATGGACGTCTGGACACTTAGGTGGCTGACTGCTGTGTGACTGGTGAAATCTCCCACTGACATTGCACCCATGTCTGTTATGGACTCCTTCAACTGGGAACGGGAATCTGGAACAGCAAAAGGGAGGATCCTGAAGACCACATTGTGTGAGTATACATACCAGAAGACCCTAAATATGAGAGTGGCAATGAAATCACAACAACTGCAACTAAGACTTAATTAAAAGTCCTCATGTAATTAAAATAATGATAACAATCCCTAACAAATTCATGTCAGAAGTAGATAACAGGTTATCATTAAATAACACTGATGTGGTACCTAGAGATTAAAGTTAAAAAGAAAACACAGAATCTCAAATTTATTCAAACCCTTTCATAATGTAATAATAATGCTGATAATCTCAAACAAAAGAATGTCATATCAGTGATGTGAAAAAGCACTATAAGAACCGCCAATTCAAAAAATCAGCTATTTTGTATATTCCAAAAGTGATGTGTTTTACCCTTGTAAACTCATATGTAGGAACTACACCACACTAACCTTAATTATACTGTTTTCATTCACATAATATATAGAATATATATCTGAATATCAAATCAAACTATGCATGTGTAAATACAGACATCTCCAAGAAAGACACCCCTTTCTGGAACTAAGTAAAACTATGAAGTTGTGAATCTCAGTGGCCTACCATCCTGAAAGTCCATCTGTGCTGCAGACTCCAGCACCAACGCCAGGCGCAAGACAACTTCAGCTGTAAGGGCCGGATCCACACGGCTTATCCCACACCAACACAGTATCTGGTGGACACTATCCAGAATGTACAGCCACTTTAAGCGTGAACAGAAACAAACAAAAGCTTGATGAAATAAATAGTCTTCTATCTTCACACACCTGACAACTTAATTTCATGCTTAAATTCAACAGAGCAGAGTTTGATATCAGTACAATATTACAGAGTTTAAACTGCTGGTTTTACCAGACAATTGGGAACCATTCCAGCCTAAGAAGTGTTGTCTAATGTTCATTACTACCTTTGCAATCATCCTTAGCAAGTGAACTTGTAAAACATATTAACTATTACACATCCGCTGAAAGAGCACAATCGTCTGTTCAGCTGGGACTTGAGTTGCTAAGGTGCCCCATTGGTATTTACTGAATTATCACTCCAAAGTGTCAAGATGTTTCATGTATTAACAAATTATAAGCACATATTTTAGGAGTATTGCATGAAGTATACTTACTTTGCCAGGGTGCTCCATCCTTTGTAGATATTTTGCATTATCAGATCCCGTCTGGTATTTCTCAAAGACACCTTTGCATTTCTTCCAAAGGAAGAGACCACCATCCACCATCATATCAACGTAAAATGATTCTTTCTGGAGACATAACAGAGGTACAAGTTGAGCATGATGAAGTTGATGTGAGTTTCTAAATTCTCCGTTTAACAATCAACACAAAGTTAAAATATTTAAAAGCAACTCTAACTAACAACATTTTAATATACTGTAGACTACACAAACACAAAATAGTTACTCTAATCTTATGAAAGGATGCACACATCTAACAAGTAATATAACTTAGTAGTGATCTACAGAGAGATCAATTTCAAGAACTGAAGTTTCACTGTATTTGATCTAAAAATGGAATGATAAACAGATTTCATGGGGAACAGTGTCACACAAAGCACAACAATAAGAGAGTTTAGCACAGGAGAATAGGCAAATACACAAAACCAGTTTGTATAAATAGCATTACAATATGAAAGCATTACACTTACAGTGAATTTACCATTCACCACAGACATTAAAACATCAGCAAGCTGTATCAGATCATCACAGCCTTGGCTAAGAGACCGGGTCGATGTGCCTCCTAGAAGTAAAATTTCAAAGTAATCACTCCATACACACATATTTAACTCAAAGTACATAACACTAAAATACAAAACAGTGCAAAAAAAAGAATCTCTAATGAGACTGTGGCTCTACTGGTTGGGACAAAATTATCAGGGAGTTGATTGCAAAATTACATGTATGACCTGTAATGTTCAGGTACAGATGTTTACCTAGTTGCGACGGTGGATGGGGTAGAGAATCGTGGTTGATGACACTGCTGTCTTCTATCGCTGAAGTCTGACGTTTGTGACGTCGACCTGCATTCACTCGCTCCATTGCCAAGAGGATCTCCAAAGCTTTTTCATCATTTGCATATTTGTTGTCATTGAGCATCTACAATGACACCATAAAAATAACGAACTTATGCTACAGAATGGTCTATATGTATCTCCTCCCTTACTAACTTTACAGTTATCTACACAAACTTAATAAATTACAAATTTTTCTACTATGATACATCTAGGTTGACCCTAAATTAGACAGGCACTGTAAGCCATAGTTAAATAATTGCTGTGTTTGAACAGTTGAATAGACTCAGGTCAAACATTCATATTAAGAAAACTCCTGTCTCAGCACTATGTCTTCATGTAGAGCCAATCCAAAGAAATCCAAATCAAAACTAAAATAATAATAAATTCCTTTCATGTGGCTTTAAATAAAAGATTTATTGGATTATAGATGTGTGTTTTATATTACATCAAAAGTATTACTTCAGGACCAGTAATTGCATTGCTCAATATAAAAGTCTAATTACCTTGATGTAATTAAGGACTCTATCGACAAGCAGATCAAATGCTTCCCACTGCTCATAGCAGTAGGTGAGTTTCACAAGGCGTACGGCAGCAGTCAAGGGAACTCCATCTTCACCTTCAAACAGATAGTAAAAAATATACACAGAGCCCAAATGTGCATCTACTAAAATGCTAAATAGAGCTAAACGTGCATTTACATGTCTGACGTCTTTCATATAATGGAGAACAAACAAGGACATGTCAACAATTCCATCTCCTTAACAACTGAAGTATGTGTCTGATAAAAATACATCCTGATTCTGAAAACAAAACAAACTTAATACTGTTTACCTAGAGCGGCCATTGCAATGAGGGATTTGGTGTTGTTTATCCCTTGCATGGCAGCAAGTCCTGCAACACTTCCAGATTTGGGAAGACTGTAGGTCCCTCCACCACCTGGAAAATGTGTACAAAAGGGTCACTTAATATCACATCATGAAAACACACACCAGCAACAGTACTCTAATTATTTGTATGGCTACATTCTTCCTGTGTGGAAGTCTACATGAAACCGTGGTATCTGTATTTCTTGATCAAATATGCTATTTAAAACAATTATTAAAATTAGACTCAGCAGCATTCATCCACATAAACAAAAATAACTTTTAGTTCAGACATAGATGCATGTAAAGCAGGTAGCTTACCAGCCAGGATTTCTTGACCGGCCATTATCAGCTCTGCATAGACATCAAGAATTTCTGGTTCGCTGTCTTGGGCAGGTGGAGCTGTGAGCAATGTCCGTCTACTAGTGTCTGCCAAGCTCTCCAAGATACACAGGAACTGGGCAGCACTTCCTTCAAACATGTCTGACAGAAGCTTTTCTGTGGGTGTTCTTGGCCAAGGGAGCTATGTCAATGAAAACAAATATATCTTTCATATGATTTAGTATCCTGGGAGAATAGTTTACCACTTCAACAATCAATTTATATCACATTTATCTGAAAAATTGACACTGTCACGTTCATGACGATCACTATTAGAACATTGCGGCTTCTTCATTCTTTCCAGTTTACTTCACTGAGATGAAAAATCTTGGCTGCATGGGAGTTAAATTACTAACAATATGTTCAAAAAAGAAAAAAGAAACTGTTTTGAAAACAATATCAAAAGATATTCTGGTAATGATCATGATTTACCACTTGTGCATCTTTCAGGTTTGCCCGTGTCTTTGGCCTCAAGACATTCTTGGGTTTTCTCCTTGTTTCAAACACAGACCTTTTAAACACCATGATGGCCATCTAAAGGCAATAAAAAAAGATTACATGTAAATAAACATGTTTAATTCAACACTTTAAATGCATACATAATACATGTACTTCTTAATGAACAGACTGACTTCATACAAAAATTGCTACAGCTCATAGCTTTATGCTTCTTTGACAAGATTTTCTGGTATTCCTGTGATTACTTGCAGCAGTTTGACATCATTCCAGTTGACACCATGCAATCCATCTCTTTCAAACCGAAAAAAGAAAAGAAAAGGAATAAGCAGCCTGGTTGGTCCATGGTGTAAGCTACTCTTTAGTAGTAAAACAGTTAGTAAAATAATACCTGTTTTTACAATTTACAGAATAAAAAACAAGCATTTTACAATAATGAGACGGGAAATTATATGATTTTTCAGTAACAAGCACTTAGAAGGTAAACAAAAGATACCTTCACAGTAGCCTCACGGAAGATCAGCTCACTCTGGGGATGTTCTGTTTCACTACTCATACTTTCAAGCTGGGACAACTCATTTATTTTGGACAACCCTCGCCGAGCAAATGCCTAAAACAGAATGATAACAAAATATATTAACAAATATCCAAGCTATTAACGTTGTGCAAGCATGCACTTGCAAATCAACGATATAGGACTGATTCCTGGAACCATAAATAATAACGGTTGACCTGTTCTGCAAGAAATACTTTTTCCATTTGATCACAAATTCAGCTTTGCTTTAAGCCATGTAATAAAAGCCAAAATTATAAAAATGTACTGATATGTTTACATTGAAGAAAAATGTGCACAATATCTAATGGATTTTGAGACTATCAAACAGTCTTGATACTGAAATCTCTATACTCGGCATTGAACTTGAATTTGACTCCTTTACCTCTGCATTTGAGTCTGCCCTGCAGTCATAATAGCACTGACACACTGCTGTGTACAATATTGTTCTCCATGGCAAGTATTTCACACTGAGAAGAGGGACAGATGTCTCAATGCACACACTTGTCCAAAGAAGAAACTCCAACACCTTAAAAACAGAAAATGCCAGAGCTTATTTACTGTTGAAGATTTGAAACTAAATCACAAGGGATAAATTGCCACCTGAGTTTACTTCCATAGCATATATTTTCCTGCCTTTCTTTCCAGTATACTAACTTTGGACTCAAGGTTTGAGATAAAATCATACAGTAGTATACAGTCATAAAGTGTAAATCATATTACAGATTGACTGGTGAAAACATTACCTTTGAGCAGTGTCCATATGACATCAGATGTCTTGAAATGCTGTAAATGTGGATGGTACCTGTAAAACAACGGACAAAAATTGTACACAATGCATTAGCAACATGACGTTGTTTTTTTTTTGTTGCCATCTGTAAACTCTACTGTAAAGGCAAACAAATTGCCCAAAAAATGAACAAAGAATCATAAATTATGTGTTTGCTTTCGAGTATTACAGTGTTACTTGGATGTACACAAAATTTTTCATATTTTAAGTTAACATGTATCGTTATGATTACACATTCTAGTTGAGATGAAATATGTTGCTGAGCAAATACCATAGGTAGGATATGTATAAATTATGGCCACTAAGCAGTTATTTTGTACCATTGTATACCAGCCAACAAAGAGACTCTTTGGGTAGCACAACTTGTAGAAGCATTCTGAGAAAAGTCAGGATATGTAGACACTTCTCCACTGACTGACTGTTTTGAAGTTTAGGGTCACTGGTCTTCACTGCTTGATACATCGTTGTACACTTCCCCATGAGAGCACGAAACTAAAGAAAATTAAGCAAGTGCATAGTTGATAACTAAATTATATACTCACAACATGTACCTTTGATTCTTAGTCATGCACAAATAAACATTGAGTAGTGTAGAGCTGTAGACCTACTGCCTCCAGTTTGTGCTCGTATGTATAAGTAATACAACTATATGTATCAGTCTCCCTCATGCCTGATAAGTGTTGATGTTATGCAACTAGATTTGGCGTGGTGGATATGAAGATAACTAATGTGTGGAAGCAACAGTAGTTTTACATGCTTAGTGATAAAGAAGCACTAATGGAAGTACTAATTTCTAACTGAGTTTTGTTCTTTTTGTAGAGTTAACTGGCTATAGTTATTTGAAACTTACTGTGAATTGTGATTACATGGATAAATGTATACATATATAGTGGCTGTTTTCTAATGGACAGTTACATGTACCAGTTAAAACAAAAATCTTACCATAAAGCCAATATTTTTAACCCCAAATCCTTCCTTGAAGAACAAGTTCCTGAATGTCTCCACATCTGTAAGATCTTCAGTTCTGATATTTCCAAAAGAGCTCAAATATCTGTCATAGCACTGCCACAGAGCCAGGTTATACTCCTGGATTAACCAACAAAAAACAAACAGAAATTAAAATTAACTCAAAAAAACTGAATTACTGGTAGTATTATGTGACATAATGCATTGACATTTTTCAATATAAAATGTCATCAAAATTATATATCAGTACATTATCAATGAAGACAATAATCAGTGATATTTTATAATAAATGTATAAAATTTATAAATAAAAATAAGCATTAAGAAAGAAAATATGAGAAAACTTGATGGCATTACAGAGACTTAACTGGAAAATTGTTATACCTTGATTGATACCAAGAAGTCACCCATTTCCAGCATTTTCTCTTCAAAAATTTCTTTTGGGAGCTTAGCTTCATATTTGTTCCAAAGTTCGAACAGCAATTCATACCTGTTCACACATCAAAATAGGTCACAGTTAATATTCAAGAACATATATCCTTTCAATAAAGAAACACAAAGTTTTTACTAATTCTTCTTCCGAGCATAAATGTAAATGTGTATTGAAATCAATGTAAAATTTTATGCATATTACCTTTGTTCTAAGATACAGGTCATATGATTGGAGATATATAAAGTGACATGGTACTATACAATTGGCTAACAAGATATTATTGTCAAGATCTGTGTTGACCAAATTGCTAAAAATGTTCTATAGGTATTCCAATACAATTATTTTGTTTGTTTTATTTATTTCATTGAACATTGCTTTGGGCCATACTTAAGAACTGTTCACTTTACATATTGTATTTCACCTAATGTTTGACTGTTTTCAAAGAAAATATTTTCATTCTTAATGAACTGTTCACCATAAAAGGACATTAAGAGTATTTTTTGGCAAGGTTTGAATATTTTTTTCTTATCACAAAAACTTATGTGTTGGCACCAAAAGTATCATTTCAAGGCCTTTATGTACTCCTGAAAATGCTTTATGAAATGCTAAACTTCAGGTGAATTATAACTGTTGTGCAATGGTGGTCAGTTTCATGGGTCAAGGAAACCAGAGTGAACATAATAAAACAATGACCGTGGGCAACTTTGCAATACACTTTCTCACATGTGATGTGCAGACAGGTACAGTATATAGGTGGATGACAACTGGTCTTCAGCCAACTTCTTACTGTTACCAAGGCCTCACAAGCAGTGACAGTATGTAAAGCGAATAAAAATAATATTTTTGGAAAAGTTAATGTGGCCTTAAGTTTCTTCAACATTAAAAGCCTGGATAAGGAACATGAAATGGAATCTGTTGTCAGGCATGCCAGTTAAAATGGAAATTCAATATCGTACTTGCTATATACTAAAGGGCCTATTATGTTTTGTGATAGCTAGACCTGTATACACTGTACAATTAACTCCAGTTAATTCTCTATCTCCCTAAAATCACAATATGGCGATCATGTAAGCTGTTTTTGATAATTTGTAAAGACATATGACTGCCAAGTCAAAATATGATATGACTGAATATTAATGGGAGAAAACCAAGGCTTGACACTTTTCTGTGGTTACAGATTTTTGAAGAGTAATTTTTCGAAGGGTTTTTGGATGTGTTTGTTTTACTAGTCATAATCATACAGAATATACATATACATGCATTTTATACCTTCTAACCAATAACTTTTGGTTTCAATTTTATTGAAAAATTTCTTATTTTTCACTCTGTAAGAACAACTATTTTTCCTGTAAACGTGTACAGTTAATCACAGCGCTAGCAAGGGCACCTGCTAATAAATAATATATAGCATGGAAGACCATTTGCGCAAGTCTTTATTAATAATACCTAAAAGACCAGAAAATGAACTTACCCCCTTGAAACCGAATCGTCTGACGATGAACTACTGTCTTGCGTAGCTGCATGTATCTGCTTCATGTATGCAACATACGATTTTATCTCCTTGTTCACCGCTTGAAGAACTGGGTTTTTATCCTTGGAATAAAATGAACTAGATTGGCCCTTATTGGCCACGGCTGCTGCCGCAGTCCGAAGGGAAGTAGCCATCTTCAAGACAAAGCTGAAATAAAGGATTTTCTTTTCACGTCCGGTGTAAGTTAACCCAACTTTTTCAAATATATAACCTGTCGCCTGCTAAACAAGCGGCCATCTTAAACGCCGATGCGTTGCTCGTAGCGACGACTTCAGGTCGTACCTTGTCAAGCCTCGTACCTTGCCTAAGGAAACTGCTTCTAGCGAAGTCTGGCCAGCAGTACCCATCATTGCTCTTGTACGAGGACTAGTCCATCATGGGGATCGCTCCACACTGGGGCTGGTTGCCGCCAACATCAACTACAAGTTACCGAAAAGTTACCTTTATGTGTCAAACTTTGTGGGCACGAATAAACAATGGTTCATATAAGTGTTTAATTATGTATTCATCTTTGTATTTGCTTCTTTAATGTGTGAAAGATGTACCGTGGGTAAGCAAATCTCTAATGCCTAAATGGACCAAGTCCCTACTTACAGCTTCCCAAGTCTTGCATTGCACTGAGAAAGTGTAAACCCTTGTTTGAGTGGCATTTAGAAGTTGGGATGGAAGTACACTAGACAAGTCTTTCTTATGGATGTACAACTTCTTGGTTTATTAACATGACGTTTCGATGTAGATACTAACATCGTTATCAAGTGAGTGAAATCAAAACATTAATGCTCTTAAATATAACAAGAAGAGATACAAGTGTCAACAAGTAGAAGAACAGAAGGATAAGATTGAACAGTAGTCCGAGGGGATTAGGCTCGGTGGGTTTCCAGGTCAGTTTGGAGAACTAGTACATCGTAGGCTGAGGGAAGGTAAATCCCTTGATCTCTGTACAGGCTAAGCGTTAATCTCTTAATCTGGAAGGCATCCTGTAGTTTACGTTTCTTCCAGTAGGGCTGATTAGAGTTTAGTGTTCTGATTGTGTTCCAGGTGATGTTGTGGTGCGGGCTTTCTTCGATGTGGTCACTTATGGCGGATTTGGAATCAGATTTTCGACAGATGACTTGTGTTCTTTAATTCGGGTTCCTAGAGGTCTATCCGTTTCTCCGATGTAGGATGCCTTGCGGTTGCATTTAATTTGGTGTACAACTCCTTTGGGTGGTGAGGGCTTGGCAACTTTCCTCTTCCCCGTGGCATGGAGGAGTGACCTGAGAGTAGACTGGCGTTTAAAGGAGGTTTCTATTCCTGGATTGTTTTAATGGGCGGGAAATTTTATGACTGGTTGGACCGAAATATGGAAGGCTTATTTGAAAGCTTTGTGGATAGTGTTGTTGACTTTGTTTGCTGGGTATCCACTGAGTTGGGTGAAGACCGTACACAGGTGTGTGATCTCCTCATCCAGGTTGGTGCAGATGTGTGTGGCTCTCCTAGTGAGGATTGTAATGATGCCAGTCTTAGTCTTGGGTGGACTTGTAGTGGATGTACTGGTCAGAAAGGGTTGGTTTGCGGTAGACTGTGGTTTGCAGGCTGTCAGTGGTTCTCTGTACTTGGATGTCTAGGAAGAGTATTTGCTGATCTGTTTCTGTTTCCATTGTGAATTTCATATGTTCAGGTGGTCTAGTAATATTACTCGTTTTTGCATAGAGGTCCAAAAGTGTCGTTGACTTTCCACATCCAGCAAAGAGGTTGGATAGGTGATGTAGACAGGGCTTTGTTCTCTAGTTCTGTCAGGTAGATCTCGGAGACTATCGGGGAGAGTGGAGATCCTATGGGTGTCCATGAATCTGCTTGTAAATTGTATCACTCCATGTGAAATATGTGGACGATAAGCAGTGTTCTAGCAGGCGTACAATGCTTCCTGAGGATAGGGAGGTAACGGAGAGGGAGTCTGTTATTTTTTGCTTGATCAAAACATTAGTGACATCAATGAATAAGCGGACAACATCATAGCAAATGAGTTGGCATGGTCCCTTTATCTGTTTAATTTTGTTGCAAAATTCTGCCGAGTGGTTTATAAAAGAGTCAGCTGCTTTGGACCATGGTGCTGGGATTTTGGTAAGGAACTGGGCAGTGTTGTAGAAGACTGTTCCTGTTGAGCATATCAGGAGCCTAGCTTTTACTGGGTTCTTGTGGATTTTGTTGGTTGCGAGGGCGTATGGTGGACGAAAGTGTTGTACAATTAACATCCTTTGGGTTTCAAGAGTAATCTCCCTATTAGCTTTGAATTGATTAAGGGTTTATGCTGGCGGTCGTATTTGTTGGTGGGGTCGGTTTTCAGGCTTGGGTATGTGGACTCGTCTCCCTGTAAGTTGCTGACCAATGTGTTGAAGGCCGATTGTCTAGTATAACAGTGGCTTTTCCCTTGTCTGCAGGTGCTATGACTATGGATTTGTCTTCTTTCAATTCTGTTACTCCTCTCCTCTCTGGTTAGGTTGCTGCGTTGTGGTTGGGCTTTGTCCAGAAGGGTTGCTGTCTGGTGCTGCAGGTAGTCAATATGGCCCCCGGGAGCTAATTGTTGTAGACCATCTTCAATGCCAATGATGCAGTGATCCTTAGGTATGGCGTTTGTCGGGACAAAGTTGAGTCCTTTGGACGGTAAGCTCAGTTGGTGGGAACTAAGTGGTTTACTATATTGATGACAGTTTTAGAAATGAATTCTCTTCTGTTTACCTCAAACTGGTTTTGGCTGGCTGGGTTTACTGTGCTTTGTGTAAGGTTGTTGAACTTTTGCTGTTGCTTGGACTTAATCTGCAGGTTGAGAGAGTTGTTAGATTTTGTCTGTACTTGGTGTAGCTGGATGTACACATCTAGCTGTAGAATGGATCGTAGTTTCTCCTGTTGTGCTACTATCTCCCCAATGGAGTAGGCTTTCGTTTTCCTATGGTGTCAGATATGCTCTTTCTCATACCACGTCCAGATATCACAGAATTACCACCAAGCTGAAACCGGTCATTCTTATATGTGGATACTACAGAACTACCTCCAAGCTGGGACTGACCAATCTTCAAGTTATAGCTTGTATAGAAACTACAGAAACTTCCAAGCTGGGACAGGTCATTCTTATAGCCTGCATAGATACTACAGAAGTACCTCCAAGCTGGGACTGGCCATTCATATAGCCTGTATAGATACTATGAACAGAACTACCTACAAGCTGGGGCTGGTCATTCTTACACCGTGTATAGATACCACAGAAGTACCTCCAAGCTGGGACAGGTCATTCTTATAACTTGTATAGATACTACACAAGTACGTCCTAGCTGCAGTGGCCATTCCTATAGCCTGTATAGATACTACAGAAGTACCTCCAAATTGGGGCTCAGCATTTTTATGGCCTGTATAGATATTGCAGAAGTACCTCCAAGTTGGGGACTGGTCATTGTTATGGCCTGTATAGACACTATAGACGTGCCTCCAAGTTGGAGCTGGTCATTGTTGTGGCTTCTATAGACACTACAGAAGTGCCTCCAAGTTGGGGCTGGTCATTGTTATGGAAATGAAGACATTTTGTCACTCTAGATTTCACAGATCTAGATTGGGAAAAAATATGCCACAGGGCATTGTTACTTCAAATGGAAAGTTTGCTCACAAAAGGCCAAGAACAGGTTCTGATGGGTTATGTTGTTACTTCATTTAATTTACATCGTTTAAGTAAAATGCTTTATAGATGAGTGTTGCATGATACAGTCTTAGAAAAATGCATTCAATGACAGAGGTTCATTTAAATCACTGAATGGCAGACTAGCATTATAATGAACTGCTTAGCTATGATTGGCCTTTTTTGTGCAAGACTTTCAATTTATGTTGACTGTTAACACAAATCTTATAAATGTGTAGAATTCATAATATATTGTATTTCACCTAAAGTATGCTGTTAAAAAACACGTTCAGAATCACATAAAGGCCTTAAAATAATACTTTTGAAGCCAACACTATCTTCTGATTAAGACACTTCACAAATCCTCTTAAGCGTTACTATATAATAAAGTGGATGGATTTATCAGAATCAAGCAAATATTGTCACTTGCATAACAATGAACTTGTGGGGAAATACAGCAGTTATGGAATCTCGTCACAACCAATCAATGAAAAATTCAAAGCAGATTATTGCTTGTTACATATCTTTAAATACTGCACAAAAGACATCCATGTAACAAAATGAAAGTTTACTTCTACAACATGAAAATGTAACAAAATATGTGAGGCTTTTCATAGAAAATATATACATGTTAAGCATGCACTTTCCCAGATAACAAGTAGATTTACGTTCCTTTCATCCATTAATTTTACACACTGATATGGTCTATCCCAACCCATGACTCACTCAGGTTAGCTTCACGTGTGAGGACAAATATACAAACGTTACAATAATAAAATACAAATCTTTCCGTGAACAAGTAATGAAGAATGTGTGAAATAATTAATATATTTTCTTAGAACTAGCTATTTCCATGTTGCTGTCTAACAGATAACAATGTCTTAGAACAGGGTCTCTTATATTAGTGAATGACATCCATCAATAATCAATACATATTAGTCTTAGCATATGGAGACAATGGCATCTTTTCTTTCTTTCTTTGTGAAACCGAAATGGAACTGCATGAACTCTTCTACTGTATTCACACGTGCCACAAAATAAAACCTTTTCTCACCTGTCTGCACTAGTAACATAGAATAAAAAATTATTACCACAATAAACCATGGTGTTCTAAATAGCGAGTTTTGATACCCATATAAAATGTTATATGAACGACAGAGAATGTATACAAGTTTAACCCTGATAAGTACACGTACAAATCTATACATTCAATTAATACGCTCAAGATATTCTAATAATCCTACATGCAACCCCCCCCCCCAAAAAAAAAAACTTATTGCTATGTTTAAGACATTATGTTACTGGTAAGTTGGAATATGTTATTTATCATATTGAACTCAAGGAGAACATTGACCTCTTCTATTTTTTAAGTGCATGTTTGATACCAACATTTCTCAGGGGCCAGCCCGTTGTATATACATGCATTATAAGTTTCCATTAATACAGCAGATCATATCACTATCAACATTTTTCAAAGGTGTTATAAATGAAAGGGTTAACCCAGTAGATAGATCTATTACTTGCAGCTTCTGGGAAATTTAGACATGGAAGAACCAAAGAACAGTTTGTCAGTTGATAAAATCATAATTCTCTCTTTCACTGCCACAAATTTCCATGCACATTGTTCAACGCCTCTTTTTCCTCTCATGTTTTGCACTTCGGCGAGCTGTGTTCTGATCATGCTTTGGTGTACTTGCTTGATGAGGTTCAGGTAACTCTTGGTCAGCCTCCTGGGAAATGAAAAAAAACAGTTAATATAGGCTGACTGTATATGACATGCAACAATGCAATATCAATCATATTTTATTATTTTATCTGCACAGTGCACGTCCGACACTTACATGGAGTCATAATATTATAAATGTAAAGAACCTAATAATTTTTTGCTTATTTATTTTGCCTAAACTGATGTAAAACTACTAGTATTTCATTATTATCTAATCAACGATGATTGTATATCCCTTCATGTTTTGTCAAGAAATCACCCATTTTCTAGTCCAGTGACCTCTGAAAGGTGAGGAACCAAAAGTATGTCTGACCTATTGGTGATCTTATTTAGAAACACCGGTTCTGTCCAATTTTGGTCTGTATTAGGCGAAATACAGGACAAGTTAATCTGAACAACATAAAAGCTGCTCCATACTGATTTTTTTCTCCAGCACTTCTGTTCAAAATTGTCAGGTTATCAATAGGGTGTGAACTGTGTATGTCAGCTGTCTTTTAGGCTGTGCCAGTAAATATGATTAACACAGTAGTGTTATGTGGAGTAAGTCCTATACAATATCATTCAGTGTTCTACCTATTCTGGCAAAGAGTCATATTGCCATGAATCCATTTCTGTTTGAAAAGTACCTATGTCTCAACAAAAAAAAAAGGAAAAAAAAGTCTTACTTGCAATTAAATCTAATCGCACACCACGCTGTTTTTCAAAACAAAAACTAGACACATGCATGGGTTTGAGCGCAAACTATACATTTCCAAAACAAAGGATTTCATCGACAGCAGTGTTTAATTCATCACTACAGAAGAAAATGCTGATGGGGATAGATTCCACAGGTATTGGCTTTACTCCAGCAAACCAATTTATAATGGTTTGAATGATATCCTGGATGTACTTTTGAAAATGTTGACACCAGTTTTGATACATCACATGCCCCTCTTAGCTAATCACAGCATATATGATACCACTGACCTTTAACAGTTACTAGCCAGGGGAATGTTGAGAAATTCAAATGTGGGTCTGAACTGTTGTTATATGCCTGCTATGTGTAACGAGAATGCAAGGCGCAACAACTTTGTATGAACTACAGGATTTTGCAATGTCTGCATCTGTAGCTTTGTGCGCTAAATGTAAGGAGTGCAAGTGCTTCGGAGCTACCTGGAACTTACCCTTTAAAATTTGTATGTTCCTCACTAGGCTGTGATCAGCCCAGGTGATCCCACAGTGCAGAAGTTTTTAAAACCTTTCTGTTAAGCTTACATCGCTTGTTTTAGGTAGAGGCCCCCATTATTAACTACTTGCTGATGGATGATAGCCATTTTTGTTTATCGTAAATTCTCCACATTGTGGGAGTTTTCGGCTTTTGAGCTACAATATGTTACAGTGTGAATCCTGCATTGAAAACTCCACATCATTATCAGCTTCTGTTGATGACTCACTAATTATGGCGGGCTATGGGAATTTTTGACCGAAGCAATGGTCTAAAACTGCTGATATGGCCTTAACACAAGTGTTTTAAAACTACTGCGACATGCAATCCCCTTGGCTGATAATTGCTTATTGAGGAACATACAGATTTTAAAGGCAGCATCTAATACGTTGAAGAAAATAACCCTGGTTTTTCAACCGGCTTCTGTTAGATATTGTATCTGCGTCATACAGTGTCTAATTCATTTGACTACCTGGACCTAGTGTTCACCATGCACGTAGCAGGCATGTAACAATAATTCACTGGATAACCACAAACGCTGTGGTCTTACCTTTGTCTTTTATCCCTTCAGCCAGCCTAAAAGTAAGAGGCCGCGTGTTATGATGCCAGTTAACACGTTACACTCTCCATGACCAAAAGTTCAGCGATCAGTGCAAAAAGTGATGCACAGATGGGGCTTCATAATTTGGGACTGGGTGGATGGTAAAGAACGAAGGTAAGACCAGCCTGTTTGTGGTTTTCAAATTGCCTTTGGGTCTGAACTGTCGCTACACGTCCACTGTGAGTACCGAGAACGCAGCGCTAACGGAGTTAGCAATGTTAGCTTCTGTAGCTCCGTGCTCTAAACGTAAGCAAGCCATAGCTCCAGGTAGCACCGAAGCTCTGGCTTGCTAAACTATACAAATGTTCAAACCTTTTCTGCTTCGCTCTTTGGAATGAGAACGACTGCAAATATGCAGACCAGTTGGAAAGCTGCACCAATCAGCAGTCCGTAGTACAAAAAGTTGTCAATAAAAGAATACTCTAAACTTTTATCGAACACGAATTTGTCATCCGTCGACGCCATCATGAATTACTGCAATCATTACGACAAGGAAAACCCACTTTACGGCCAAGAGAGTAGGGCGCAGCAAAACATCCGCTGTTACAGGTCATATCATCTAGAGCCAATCATATAAGGCCAAATTTATACCACGTGACACTTAAAATGTGGCGGTAAATTCAGATGGTCTGAGAGCCAGTGATCCTACTTGTCTTCATCAGAGCACAACTTACCTAGATAACAAAGGTAAGTAAATGTAATTAGTCCGAGAATGTTCTGACGTTGATATTTGCATTAGAAATAACGTTATTGACCCTTTCGGCATAAGCTTCGATTGGCAAAGTAAGTCAACAATAGCTAGAATTCTGTTGTTTTTTTTTCTTCACCAGTGTGGAGGCAACCTTGTATCAAAATTAACGGTTCTGTCCACAGTGGCATTACAATTGAGACCCCCGTCATGGCGCGGCGCAACAATGAAGTGACGTGAATGCCATATAAAATCGAACAACGTCATACGTCTTGGTTGTTATCACGAACTGGTTTATTGCTCACATCTCACGTCAGAGATCTAGTGTGACAAACGTAGCGACTACCAGCTGGGACCCCGAAAAAATACTCCACTGACTCTTTAGATGATCAAATCCTCGTCGTAACATCTTCCTGCGGCACACATAATTTTGTAAGGATAGTCCAGTAAAGTTTCATTTCTCCCGAAAATGCCTTCAAGTTACATCCACCAAGTCAACATAACAGTTGACTTTCTTTCAAATAGTGCAAGACAACAATACTATAAAAATAAATCAACTTATGACTTCAATAGTGCATTGCAAAAATAATTCAGGAGAGTGAAAAAAAAAAAAGATGTGGAAAGAAATATTTCACATGTCTGTCCTTGGGCACATTCCCAAAATTGCATTTACTTGAAAACATGTCAGTACCACGCAGCATGCATGCTTTCTTGATATAAATGATACTTGGTTGGATTACCGTTATAAAATTATGTGTGGTAATGGGAAGGAGCGATGTTAAGATTATGGTTTGACCATCTATAGGTATGTTGAGTGCTTTTTTGAGGTCCCATCTGACAGTCAACACGTTTGTCACACTAAATCTCTCTGACGTGGGATGTGAGCGATAGGGTCATTTCTAATGCAAATCCAAACATCAGAGCAATCTCGGATTAAAATTTAATGTGCACATGATTTATGATAGGAAGCATCAACACACATTGTGAAGTAGTTTGAGTGTTATTTTCAACTAGGTGCACAGTGACATTGCATCATCAAGTCCAGCAGCTGTCACTGAATCATCATTCTTTTATCAGTTTTACTGAAGAAATCAGCTGTGAACATTAAGAGTCACTGGATGACAAATGACAAATCCATTGGTGCAAAGTGTAAAATGAAATAGGAATCTGAATGACGCTGATATTTTCCTCATAAAAACTTCACACTGCTATGAGTCATTCCTAGTCCAAGATTTCTCT
Organism: Acanthopleura granulata; assembly: GCA_016165875.1. Lineage (NCBI taxonomy): Eukaryota > Metazoa > Mollusca > Polyplacophora > Chitonida > Chitonidae > Acanthopleura > Acanthopleura granulata. The sequence goes on along the minus strand of JABBOT010000004.1, from coordinate 12,158,983 downwards.
GACATTGGAATTTTGGTGTATGGAGCGCTTTTTTGCGACACCAACTGTTAGTCACCACGTATCTCACACTATGTGACTCTGACATGGTATTTGAGCGACTTCATCATTTCTAATGCAAATCCCAACGTCAGAGCAATCTCAGACTAAGTCATTCCATAAATGCATGTAGATAACCAGAGCCATCTGCACCTTCAGTTTGTGAAGGAACTCAATTTTTTTTCTTGTGCAGAGCTTCAGTGTTCAAGTGCCTTGTTCGAAAGGCTTGCACAGATATTAATTGTCTTGTCATATGACATCAAGAAATGTTATTATAAATGCTTTTGTATAACTAGACAGCTCATGAAGTTTTCAGCTGAAATTTGAGCAGATTCACTTGGTAGCAAGAAACTTCCGGAATATGTCAGAAGTAAAGGTAGCCAAGAATCTCGGCTGTGATCTCTTAATATTCTTTTAGGCGTAGATAAGGGTGGCCAGAGGTCCATGCATATCAGTGTATATAAGCTACCCTTAGACCGCCGTCTCGGGCTAAAGTAAAGGTGACACGATTCACCTCATTCACTCAGATTGTCAGAGTGCGAGTCACTGGAATTCTATGATCTTGAAGTTATAAGTTTAAAAGAAAAGACAAAAATGCCCACATGGAGGAAAATTGAACAGGGCACCACACTCTCAATTTGAACCAATCAAGGCAGAGATATGTCTACCACCTGAGAAGACATCTGTTTCCGCTGTGACGTCAGCAGTACTAAGTTCACCATTTTGCCATATAGAAGTAGTGTTAAATCAGCTGTTTTCCTTGTTATTATGAGATAATTGTGATATACTTTAAGGCCATTTTTAATGAGAAAGTGGTGGTGGAGTACGTCTATGTGACCTTCGATTGTTATAATGAATGGGACCATACTTCGCACACAAAAGAATGCCACGACCCTAATACTGAAGAGTGTAGGGTACGTATGATGTGGCATCGTTTTTCCGGTTTCTCTGAAATGGCGTATACTATGGCCTCGTAAAAAAAATGCCTTTGCTCGTTTTGGTCTGTATGGACCCCTCTTCTGTAATATCTTTGGTTATATATTTTGTTTTTTAAGTTATGGATACAAAATTAAACAAAAACAAAAAAAAGACATGCACATGTAATTAATCATTTTTTAAAGTGAAAGACAGCACGTTCTGAGTTAAGTTTGCCAAACAGGTTGCAGAATGTTATGTTTACTTCTTTTAAGTATTTTCACTAACAGCTGATATGACAGCAGAAATTGACCATTGACCCTGCCCCTTGGGCTAGCATGAAACGCAGCCATTCTATCTAGGCTTTTACATAATTCTTCCAAGTGCGGAACACTCTTGTCACCTGAGGCAGCAGTAAGGTGCTAGGGTTGTCTTTGTAACTTCAGTTTATATGTCAATTTATAACATGAAATGATCAAAAACCTTATTCCAGTCACTGCACAATAGTGTGAAAATACTTTGCAATGATGTTGACCCATGTACTGGTTATGATTAAAACATATAACATTAAAACAGTGTCCTGTCCCTAAGTTATTACATGTTACATTGACAGACCACTCAGAACATTTACGCCACAGCTAATAAACAACTGATATCTCCTAGCTATCTGATTGGTCAGTCCCTTATAAGCTTATAAGCATTGGTGCCTTCAGATCCCTAGTTGAAAGCTCAAGACTTCACACTTCAAACAAATATATAATTCAGCAACAAATTCATACATTTTCAAACAGGTTTTTACATGCGAGAGAATTTTATACTCATCTTTAATGAACAGTACCTCAATCATGAGCTGTCTTTTACTTTAAAATTTATAATTACATGTAGTTTGGAATAAAAGAAAACCATCAGACTAATGGTTTACGATATTTTTTCTGATTGGGTCAGATTACTTAGCATTTACTTCTGAAAAGTACATGTGGGCTTTCTTTGACTATGCATATGCAGACCTTGGTAACAAGTTGAGAAATTAGAAAAATCAGTCTAAGAATGTACATGTACACCAATAGTTGTTTCAACTTGCTAAACTTTCACAAAATTTTATCTTAGTAAAATGTGTTTTTGTTGACAGTGAAGTGTGAAGGCGACTGGACTGATTCAGCAAAGATGTCTGGTAGGTACTTTGATATTACATGCATGAAATTACCTATGGCAGCAAGTAGGGAAACCTTTTATGCTGCAATCTACTAGTATCGTTGCTTGATGTGTTAATAGGGTATGGTATGCATCTACTATTTGGCTTTACTTTATTTAAACACCATGCATCATTTCTCTTGGTGTAGAATGCCCAGTTGGAATATTAGTGAACTTAAGCTTATCCACGCCAGAGCCAAAAGCTGAAATCAGCAGTGAGGGCATCGAGGGAGAGGACAGTGATGGAGAAGATACCAACAACATAGAAAGTCCAACAAACAGTGACAGGAAGGAGCTGGAAGTGTGCAACCCAGATGTACACATGGCTCACCTGGAAGAGTATGGAGAAATCATCATGCCATCATCAGGTATTTTAGCAGTTCAGAATTATAACAATCTGGTCAAGGACTTACCTTGTCTGTCCTATCTCTTTAGATCTGCATTCAAAGTTTTTCTATCGTGTGTGGCTAGATGTGGTTTGTACCTATTGAAGCATCTGTTGTTTCAGCTGCTTAACAACTGTTCTTCATGATGCCATCTGGCACCTGACTTAGTGACATGTTTATTTCAATACATGTAGTGGTAGTTGGGTCCTTAAGTTAACCCTAAGGACAGATGAGTGCAGACTCAAAAGTATATTGTTCAATCCTTTATCTCATATTTTTAATGGTCAATCAAGTTATAATCAAAGAGAGAATGGTTAGTGTGTGCCCAGGTGGGAAAAATCGAACGGTTTACCTTACCCTCAATTTTAACCAAGGGCGAGATATTTCTACCACACGAGAAGACATCTTTTTCCACTGTAACGCCATCCGTACCTAGTTCCTTGCTTTGCCATGTGGAATTGTGTTATATCAGCTATATTCCTTGTAATTATGAGACAGTTCTGATATACTTTAAAGTCATTTTCACCGGGGTGTCAATCAGGAGGGCACAACGTATGGCCTTCACTTGTAATAATAAAATGATGTACTTGCCACAAAAAGGCTTGTCTCTCCCCTGATACTGAAAAGCGAAGAGTACAGATGACATGAATATATGTTTTCGGTTTCTCTAAAATGGCGTATGCCATGGCCTTGTAAGAATTCCAGATTGAAACATGATTTATAGAGTTACCAAGCACATCCTAAAAAAAAATGCATGGACCCATTTAAGTCTGTATGGAACCCTCTTCTGAAATAACTTTGGTTATATTTTATGGTTTGTCTTTTCTTTTAATCACAGTGTAATATTGAGTTTGGGATGGAAATTAGTTTCTTCAAGGAACTCTGATAAATGGAGTTACATGTCCTGTTCTTTTCTCTTTGTTCAGACTGTCCAGTAGGTATTCTAGTGGACTTCAGCTCATCCACACCAGAGCCTATCCAATCAACCAGACGTACCATTGATAGCAAGGCAGAGGAGAACAACAGTAGTAAAGAAAACTGTAAGAAGGAGGTGCACTAGTTACATGTTGTTCACATATCATCTGCCACAAATCTGCATGTTTTTGTCTTCTGTATATCTTTTACCTTTTTTCTATCATGTTACAGGTGACTTGTGCCTATGGCGTTTGTACATATATTGATGCACCACAGCAGGCTTCTATAAGACCATTAAAAATATGTTTATTGAGCATAGCCTGACCAACACTTATAATATAAGTACATCATACAGGATAATTCCAAGTGCTCATAATTTTGACATAATGGTGGGGAAAAGTTGACCTGAAGAAATTACATGTAGATGAGAGCATGGTGAATCAATATTTAGATACTTCACCAATGTTATCTTCAGGATTAGTAATTTATAACAAGGTTCCAATAGAAATCATAGTTAGCTGGTGTGGAACCAAGCCTGGATGATACTAGCTCTGAGGTGAGTTGCATTCACTAACTAGCAAGTCGGTCTCTCCTCAGTGTGTCAAAGCTTGAGGTAATGTCTCTGAGGTCTAAAATTTCTTTGTTTCATTTTCATAAAAATTGAAACTTTCTTCAAAAAAATTTTCTCTACGACTGAATGACTGGCAGTCTCTAAATGAATGCTCTGAACCTATGAATTGTGTAGGTTTTTTTGCAAAACTCAAGCTTTGAAAAATGTAGCAAGTGCTAAAGGTGTAAACTTGGTTGAAGTTTGAATGAAATACAATATGTTGACACCTTTTGTACTCCTGAAAATTCTCAAAATTATCTTCTCAATGATTGAACAGAAGTAAACGTTCACTTTTGTGTACTGTTCCATGTACCAGCATTTGCAAGAGTCTTGAAGGAAAAAAACAAGAGTCTGATGAAGAAACAAACTTCTAGTCTTCCAGCAGGCAGCAAAGGATCTCCAAGGACATTTGCCAGTTATCTTGATGTGAAAAATGCGTCTGACCAAGAATCGTTGAACTCAAAAAACATTGAAGGTAGGGTTTTATTTAAATTAGTAAAAAGCCCTCTATATCATAAATCATAAAACTTTTTTTGGCAAAATATTTAATGATTATAGATATAGATTCTTAATACCAAAAAAGTGTTAACATCTGGTATTTTAGGAATATACCTAAAAAACTTGCCTTTCTTGGCTTGAATTTAGTTACTGTAATTTTTCTTAGAGACAGATAACACAAATTTCAGATTTGACAACTTTCCCGTATTCTTCTATTTTTTTTTATTTCTTTACGGCATCTTTTTGTCATGTGAAAACAATTGCAGTAGATTTCTTATTGTTGAATATTGTTGTGTTGCAGACTTCTCTCCTATCGATGTAGAGAATTTCGACTTCAGTGACTTTTTACTAAATTGTATTCGAGAGTGAGTATAACCTGTACCGATTTCGTTTGCAAGTTTACAGTCTGTAATAGGACTGCTTACAAATGTTTGTCATAGCCTCATAGCAGAGCTTGTGTTTCTCGCTGTCAAATTCCAGTATCATCCAGATTGCTTTCATTTAGAAAGTAAAAGGTTACAAAAGATTCATGGGTTTCCCCTCAGGCTCTTCCTGGTTTTCTCCCACCATAATGCTGGCTGCCATCGTATAAAGGAAATGTTCTTGAGTATGGCGTAAAACATAATCAGATAAATAAATTTCTTATGAAAGAATCCAGTGTGAACATGGCTGCTTATCTTAGAATTGATTCTGACATAGTTTTTCCTGTTTATAGCTAAAGAGCAAGTTCGGCAGTACATCGGGGTTCCAATAGCTTTTTGAAGCATATAATAGGTACTGGTGTTATATAAATACATGGTAATCATGCAGGTGTTTCAAAATTGTATACCGGTGTTATGTATGGTATTTTCTGTAAATGATGTATTGTAAGTCAATTATTATCTCAGAGAATTTTCCATGAAGTAATGGCCCTGCTGTATGAAATGTAGTACAAAAAGGTAGGAAAAGATACCCCAAAATTTTATCAGAGTTTTTACCATCTGGGTGATTAGTTTTTGAAAAATGCCATGAAATTGGATGTGATTTACTTTCATTTGAAAAGAAAAAGTTCCAGCAATGTATTGTGCTATTTAGACATGTGAACCAGTTCTGAATATCGAGTGCAGAATTGATAATCTGACATGATTCATAGTTTCCACTCACCATGATCACAGTTGGCACATGAATATAAACAAATGGAAAATTAATTACTTTAAAAATATTTTGTCCAGGAAAGGATTTGGTTGATGACAGTAAGACAGGGTGATGAAAGCATATTGCATAAAGCATCAGAGATCTGGACCAGACCGCTTGCTCAGAGATAGGGAATCATGACAATCCTATGTTTTTTCTGGATGCAACTAACACAGCAAAATGAAAATGGCTTAAGAAGTCTGAAGTTAAAAGATTGACTGGGTTTTGAGTTTCAGTGGTTCTGAGGAGTTTGTGCCAGGAATTGAAGCCGATGATAATGTAGACAGGATAGAGAGATGTGTTAGCATGCTGAGCCAGTCAAGGTTGAAGGTGGAACCTGATAAGTTTACATGCAGAGCAGAAGAACTGGAGAAAGATCCAAGCCAATTGCCACAACAAAATTCTTCATCTGTAAATGTTCCCAGTTTAAATTTAATAGGTGTGGAGAAAGATGGAGACTTAGCAGAAACAAAAGCTGAAGTATTAACGTGTGCAATTACAAAGGAGGACAAGTGCAGTAATGAAGACTTAAAGGGAAATGACCAGCTGACTTCATCCAAGAAGTTTGATCAGTCTAACACTGATGAACAGAAGGATTCCTCTAGGCTGATTCGCAAAGGCACATTCACTGTGAAGGATGCAGAGGAAGCAGAAGCCTTGAAACAGCGAGTTCAGTTGTCTGAGAAAGATGGCAACTTGGAGACTTGCACAGCACTTTCACCATTGCCACTGAAAAAGTCGCATCCCAAGAAGAGATTATCTGGTGTTGACCTGAAATCTTGGAAAACTACGCAGAAGACAACCCATCAAGTCAAAGAGCTAAAGCCTGGTTGGAATGGAAAGAGCAGGCCAGTAAAGCCTACCAAAAAGTCTTTGTTGGTTAGTAGATCTGTTCGAAAAGAATTTGGATACTTTATCTTCATTGTTTATATGTTGTGTACATGAATATTTTGCTGCCACACGTAGTTGTTAGTTCTGTCTTGGGATCAGGTGTCTGTCCCACCCTAAAGCTGGGCATTTTCTTGTTATCCTCGAACATGTTTCATAGAAAGTCGATGTATACACTTTATCATGAAATGATTTTTATCATTTTTTAACTTTTTTTTTTTTTTTTGAGATTTATCAAACACAGGACTAAAAGAAAAGAAATCTCAAATTTGTTGGGAAATACCATTGGCCTAAATCGACATATCAAATATATTTCATTATTTGCGATTTTTTGCAGAGAAACTTACTGCCCATGTTACACAGCTATTTTCACTGGAGTCAAAAACAGAACACACACAAACACCAAACTCATTGTGATGGTGGTGTTGCGGTCTGGTCTGACATCCTTAAAAGACTTTGTTGAGAAAATCTAGGGTCAGTCGATAGGGAACTCTTCTTTCTTTATTGTATGTCTTGAAAAAGATAAGGGTTTTAAAGAGGTTAACATGCAAAGGAAAATTAAAAAAAAAAAACTCCTATCAAAACACCAATTAAAACTTACTTTGATCTTGTCCTTAGGGTCCCAGTGCAGGTTCCATGTCAAAGTCAAGAAGTGTGCTGAATAGCGTAGGATCTGAAGGAAAATCAAAAGACTGCAGTATGGATTTTGAGAGCCATGACATTTCCATCTCCTCCTCAGCCTCAAATGTATCTACAAGATCTGTCATGCCTGCCAACTCATCAAGGATCCCTGTGTTCTTTAAGAAAATAACTGGATGCGGTAAAACAGTGAAGGTATTTATACAAGCTGGCCATGGTTTATGAATTCAGACACAGATATTAATTTTACCAGAAGTCCTGTGTTTTGGGGTGAAGAATTGGGAAGGGAAAAAGGTTTGATAGGTTTTAATTGGTGGTTAATTGTTCTCAAGACAATGGTCTGGCCATCCTTAAAAGATTTGTTGAGAAAATATAGGGTCAGTCGATAGGGAATTCTTCTTCCTTTATTTTAGGTCTTGAAAAAGATAAGGATTTTAAAGAGGTTAACATGCAAAGAAAAATAAAAAAAAAACTGCTATCAAAACACCAGTTAAAACTTTTAAGTAAGGCCCTTTTCGGGATAGTCGGTCTGCTTATGCCGAAAAAACATATTTTTAAGGATGGCTTATGCACTGGCATAATGGAATGCATTGGCACCCCTTGACAATGTAAAATTTGCCATTCCTCTGTACAGTAAAATCTAGAGTTGTAAGACATGTAATATATATAACTGGTTTTTACCTAATTTTAAAATAATACCACAAGCAGATAAATGTTCAGGGCATCACGTCACTGGGATAAGTCTTGTTGGTTCCTTAGCATGCAGTGTCAGCTTTGAAACTCAAATATTTCCGAAGTTACATATTTCATTCTAATGAATGTCGTAAGGAGTTTCTGAAAACAGCTATAGAAGCTAGTTTGTAAAATCTCAACAGACTGAAAAGGAAATATTTCTTTGATGTTAAGTAAATAATCTTTCATGTCCAGACGAAGGCTGTTGCTAAGTTTGAGAGGGCCACTGATGAGACGAGCATGAAGCAGCTGAGGCCTGGCAGGAAGCCTTTTGGAGGCATTACAAGGGAATCCATCAAAGTTACGCATTTGCCAACCACCAACAGGAGACAAAGTCTACAAACACCATTTTCTCAAGCCAAGAAAAAAGGGTCAGAGGGCATCATTCAGCGGAGCCAAAGTAAAACAGATAAAGTAGAAGTAAATCTTTTGTTGCCTTCATATTTATTCTCTTAGCATCCGTGCATGATAGGTTTTTGTCTTCAAAGCAGTTCTCATATTCTTAAATGTACATGCTCAGGTTTCCTTGCCACATTTTATTCACAGACAGGTGACGGAAAAAAATTCATTTGTAAAATGGTGTGCTTCATCCCCAGTTGTCAAGTTGGAATTACCATGTCAGCAAGTTTAGTCAGAGCTTAAAGTGAAAGACAGCTCATGTTCTAAGTTAAATTTGCCAAAAACGTTGCACAGTATTATGTTTATTTTGGTAAAGTATTTCTTCTAACAGCTACCATGACAGCGAAAACTGATATCTGACTGTGCTCCATCGCCTAGCATGAAATGCATCCATTCTGTCTAGGCTGTAATTTAATTGTAAATGTAAGTGTCGAACACTCTTGTCAATGACTGTAGTGAGCTGCTAGGGTTGTCTTTGTAACGTATATATGCCAATTTACAACATGAAATAATCGAAAAAAACTTACTCCTGCCTCTACACCCTAGTGTGGAAATATTTTGCAGTGTTGTTCACCCATGTAATTGTTATAATTAAAACATAACATTAAAACAGTGTGCCGTCACTGTGTTATTACATATTACATTGACAACATAGAACATTTACGCCACAGCTTATAAAACAACTGATATCTCCTAGCTCTCTGATCGGTCAATCCCTCATAAGCTTAAAAGCATGGATGCCTTCAGTTCCTCAGTTACTAATAAGAGAATTTTATAATCTTGTTAATAAAGCTGTCATCAGCTGTCTGTTACTTTAAGTAGCCTGCACTGAAATGAGTTTGTAATTGTGTGTGTAGTGCCTGTTTTGGAGGCTTCCATCCGTCTTACCGATTTGCAACATCTGTTTCACTTTACTTGGGAAAATATTTCATGTTCATTTAGCCAATGTATGTACGTGTATCTATAGCACCTTAAAATGGTTCAAGTATTCAGTAAGCCTCCAGGGGCTGAGTATTTATCTGTAAATTATTTCTGAATAGGGTTCATATCTGATGCCTACAAGCATTCATGTTCTGTTTGTTTGTGATTTTCAGGGATAGAAAGCTCTGCTGGTGCTAGTACCCCAGTCAAGGCCAAGAAAAGTGTTAAACCCCCAAAACTAGTCTTGCCAACCAAGATTCCATGGTCTTCGAACCTGAAAAGAGTGTGATAAAATTTTATGGAAAAAAACTGCCACTGGTTTCTCATTCATTTTAAGCAGATTGCTTATATGTGTAGTTATCATTTCCTTTTCTATCAAACCTAATAGGTGACTTCTCAAGGCTCACAGAAATATTTCGTAGGTGTGTACTTGGCAGCATTGACATCAAACAGGACCCCATTGAATACAATGAATTACTTATATATGCTTTTACATATGTGAAGAAAAAGCGATGGTTGGGAGACAGAGTATTTTATTTCCCTTTGCTATTTCAGTTGACTTTACCTATAGAGAAGAGTTTATTCAACTACATGTAAAATAGTATTTGTTATTAACCCACATATAGGCTTTAACGCAACCCAGTCCTAGTCATAGGCTGCAGCCATACTTGAAAGGTTTGATTCCTGTTACATCTAGCTAACTAGTGCATGACAGCTGGCATGTGACGATATGAATATACTGAAATGCCATGACTGGTTTCATGGGAATATGTATATTATTACATTTTATTCCGATTTGCAATTGTTCATAAGATTTTGGGTTTTATAAGGAAGTAAGCATTATTTATGTGTGATATGTCTAAATGTCTTGTCAGTGTGTTGGTTGAGAATTAGTTGTGGATAAAAATAAGACTAAAGAAGCAGTGTACATTCTCTATAATACGCAGGTACATGTATTGAGCCAAAATCATCAATGATGCTAACTGACCTCGGAGATTGCTGATAATTTTGTCAGAAGGGTTGTCCGGTACCTTAAAAAGGGCAATGCCTTCCTCAGGTTTCCTCCACCAAAAGAATTACCTACCTGTCACATAAATAATGATACTGTTAGTGATGGTTCCTGGACAGATATATATATATATACAAGTGTGTCCTATTATAGCTTCTGTATCTTGGTTTAATAAAATGATGTAAAATGTGATAAAAGTACCTGTGATTTCATGTTGCCACATTTATTCAATATTTGTCATAAAAGAGAAAATATGTAAAATGTACACTTTTCTATGCTGCTCGGAGAGGACCAGCTTAAGAGTATGACTGAAATCTAAATTTTAACAGGAATTCATGACCTGGTCATAAGCTTAGTTTGTGTTTTGCAATAAACTGCGCTGCATAAAACATCAAACGACTTGTTGAAAATTTTTTACTGGTGATGTCTAACAATGGTCTTCCAGGTGTAGCAACTTGCTGCCTTCAAGCATATAAAAGCGAAAGCCTCGCCAGGCTATGTCAGTTACCTTGTCATTAAGTAACCCACTTTATAAACATGGTGTAAGTTATAATTGGCATCATGACACATACTATAAAGATATGTCGCCATTATACTTACGTTTGACAAAACGTCACATCTTGCTAAAATGGGCTCCAGAGGTCTCTGGTTTACACTAGGCACTCTGGCTATCTCTGTCCAAAAAACTGGACAACATCGTTCAAGTGAAAATTTCTTTTTTTAGTATAGCATTAAGCCAGAAGGAAATAAACTTTTGACAACACAACTCTACTGCACTTATGTATGGCTAACTGCAAGTATATGCCATTGACCTATGATATCAGGATAGTGGGTGATTTACTCTTTGATTTTCTCCTCCCATACACCTAATCCCTGTCCCGTATTTGCAAAACTGAGTGTGACAACACCAATCAGATAAATAAAAATACATACATGGATAATATAAAATTACGTAAATTGTGGGTTCCAACTGTTATCGGCCAGGCTTGTTTTATTTCTCACTGTTGCTTTGTTGTGCATTTCCATTCACAACATGACATAATTATCCCATGCTCTCATGAAAAACCAACAATTACTTTTATTAGGTTCTTTTTGTGTACAATCTGATCTCTTGAAAACCAGCTGACCAGTTGAGTTTTGCATAGTAAGTCTGAGTTTTTATTCTGATTGTTGTTGCGCAATAAAGTCCCATTTTCATGTGACAGGATTGACCACAAAATAGCTTTTTTGATTCAATAACACTTGTAAGCACATATACACACATATATAGTGTCATTTGGAAGTTTAACACTACTTTCAAAATTATTTTGCTATTGTGAATCTTGTGATAGGCCAATACATGTAGTATTTGTACTCATGTAATAAGGTTAGGAGTATCTCCTGCTTTTTCATTTATGAGTGCTGTCAATTTTAAGAGAAGATTATACACAATGGATTCCAGGAAGAAACCGATTCCGAGATTGATTCCAAGACCAATCAGACAAGATAAAGCCATGATATCTTGTGGAAACTATTGGTGTGGACAGGCAAAAAATGACAACCCAAGCAGAAATTAGTGTTCCGATTCGGGATGTTATTTTCTCTCTTCCTGGGTTTAATATGTTATGTTGATAGGGCTGAGTCACTGCCAATGTTACAAAATTCAGCCATGGTATTTTAAACAGTTGGCGTTGGCACGCAAAAAAACATTGATATTGAACTGTTCGATGTTGGACCATAAGCAAATTATCAAAACTTTTATCTAATGTAACAGAACAATTTGTTTTTTTTGACAATTATTTCTTCCATATGAATAAGAGCATGCACAAGATCACCACATTGCTAATTTACAATAACATTTTGTCTCTAAGAAAACAACATACATAATTTAATTACTTTTACTGCCTTCTCCTCTGGAATATGCACATAATTCATTATGCAAACACACTCATCAGAACAAAAACAATATTTGTTTCAGTAAAAGCACCAATGTGTTTCCAATACAAAGTTAATTAACATGTCAACAACAAAGTAAGTCATATCACAGAAAAAAAGATCTAGCCTTATTTCAGTGTAGAAGTTATAGAGTAAAACTTCTCCAATGGGTAATGTCCAATATTAACTAAAATACATGCAGAACCACTGTTTCACTTCACACATCCATTAAAAACTTGGATTATTAACACCCTGCAACTGTCGTTTGATGGCATGAGTTATCTCTGTTATTTGTGTATCATAGTTCACATCACACAGTTTTCTTTTGTTGGCGTTTTTCCGACTGACTTTTCCTCCCTACAAAGAGAGGTGTAGAAAAAGTCATACATGAGTGTGAACAATTATGACATATTTTAAAATATCACTAACAATTCTGACTTTTTTAAAAATTTAACTGGCAAATTGTTTCTGTATTAAGAGTTTTCAGTTTTGGACGGTGTATTTCTGTGTTTATTTGAATGTAGAGCAACACATTATACAAGACTTCAGGTGAGCCAGATATATGCCTCTGCAAATATATCTGTCATATAGTTGATATGGATAGAAAGTGGTAATCCGGTAATACCATCGCAACTGTGAAAAGAAAGCATGATATCTCTACCAATAATCAGAAGTGCACAAAACAACCAGTTAATAGCTCGGGCACAAATCCATAGGGCAATGATCTAAATAGTGGACTCTAAACAGTGGGAAATTTGCAATGTAGTTACCATGGCACAACACATCATTACTTCTGTATGTATCAAATATTAAAGCGCCACATGCAAAACAACTGACGATAATGACTGACAAAATCACAATACCATAATATGCTCTGCCCAGTGGTGGACATATAATAAAACCTAAGTGTAAGGATTAGCTAATGACATTCACACGGAAGCCAGTATAACTTCTTTGTTGCATGAAGAGTGTTGCCAGCACTCTCCTTCAAGCATTAGGATACCTCCAGTGTAATGAAACAGCAATAAAAAAATAGCATTCACCATGTTTTAGTTTGTGTCCAAAAACATAAAAGTTTTACTACTTACCAGAACAAGTGCTCTTTCCTCAGATGGCTCATTCTGAGTATCACAGCATTTGAAGCAAGTGCTGCTGAGCAGATCATCAAAAGTTCGGTTTCTGTCTTTTTCTGGAAAAGAAAAAAGAACATCTGGTATTAAAGCCATCATGGAAATTGATGGTTAGAAAAAAGTCATGTGTTTCTCTCAAGAAGTCAAACATTACCTTGCTGAACCTCCAAAGTAGCAAGCACCACCTATTTTGAAGAAAGCAGTTACTTTCTGTTTGCATTTCAAACGAAATGCCTGACTGACTAAGGCAAAGTAGACAAAGCACTTAAAATAGGAAAAGAGACGGAGATAATTTTGATTTATGACACCCTAAAAAGAACATGTACTTTTCTCCTCCATTAGATCCAGGTCTGGGCATCAAGATTCCTTATTGCTTTGATCATGATATCTACTATGACAATATGCTATGTATGCTCATGTAGTAATGCAGGGAAAATCTCACAGCGTTGTGGAAGCGAGTCTCTCTCTCTCTCAATCTTATAGACAAAAATTACATGACCTTGACAACAAAAATAGAGGCAAAACTCGAAACTGAAATGGATGTTTAGCATACCTGATTCCAGGCTAGTGTGGCTCCACTCTGTCCTTGATATTTCAGTAACAAAGTTTGGTGTTCTTCTCGCCCTAACCTTTCGTTTCATTACCATTTCCATTGTTGCTATAGGTGGAGAAGTTTCTCTCATCGGCATCTTTAAAGGAAGATTCAGGAAAACAAATACATATACATGCATATATAAAACTAGAACCTATGAGTTTGCAGGAGTTTTGCATACTACATGAACATACATTCAAGCAAGCATGGTCAATGCAGTTGTATCCAGCTCGAGCTGGTTTGGATAAGACAGAAGGTTTGTCAGATATCCAGCAGAGATGGTTTCATTTATTTCTTCCATCCATAATCAAGACTACTATCACTGTCAGCAAAATATTCTAAACAACCTGCTCATCCTAAATCTAACATGTACAAATAAATTATTTAGAATCGAAGAAAAAAAAACAACAAACAAACTATAGTCCATAGTGACCTATTTCTCAGGCACTTTTCAAAAACAAATAAACAGTGAGCAGGGACTTTTTTTTTGTCTTTGGTTCTTCCTGACGGTGTTTTTCGCAAATAGATATAAATGGCGCAGCACATGATTTTGATTTTGTCCACAGATCTAAGAAATTATGTCCAGCCTTTTTATTCACATCTGAACTTATATCCACTTGAGCTTTGAAAAGCTTTCCCACTCTCCGCTCAAAAGGAACATACCACTGCATATCCAAAAGCTTCACAATTCACAACAGAACAAAACACATGCCACTGAATGCTTCAAATGAATGACTGGATAAATGCATGATATACTAAAATCCATCAGAAATGTGCACATCACCAAAACAGGATGACGTATCTCAGTCCTTGTTAAAGGTACTAAACAACTGTGCATGAGGGGCACGTGTATTCATTTATTTATTTGATTGGTGTTTTATGCCATACTTTCACTTATATGATGGCAGCTAACAGGAAACTGGGCAGATTCAAAACACAGAGATTGGTGAATCAAATCCCTATCTGGTGAGTCCTGCAGTCACATTTGACGCTTTGTGCAGTGTTGATGTAGAAGCTTATATATGAGGCCGTGATACTTTGGTGAACTCTCATTTCCTGGGAAATTACAAGGACCTGAATAGGATTAATGGGAGTGAATACAACAGAGTAGTCTTTTAAAACCTATCTACCTCCAGGCTGGAGTAATCTGATGATGGAAGCATGGACTTAAAACCCTGAGATCACTGGTTCAAATCCCTCAGCTGTTAAGTGTGGTTGTCCAACAGCTATTGCAAACTATCAAATGATATGGCCAGCACTGGCTTCAATCACAGTAATGTATTGTTGTCCCAGGGAAATCTTGCCATATCTGAAACCATACTCACTTCAAAATGAGCTCCAGCCAATGGTGGGCAAAACAGAATACTCCACCAGCAAATACTCCTTCCCATCCTCTCCCACAAAAAGATCTACTGGTGCCAAATCAAAGGATAACAATAGCCATTGCATGAAAGGGATGTTGTTGTCATTGAGGGAGTTTATGCTGTGTATGGTAGTGTGCGCTCACCCAACATCCTATTAGTGTATGTGGAGATACCACCAATGTGTGGAAGAACTAAATGTCCTCATTACGTTAGCTATGTACATTCCAGCATTTACTCGGCCACGAAGGATGTGTAGAGTGGTCCTTCCATGGACACTTACATGTTCCCAAACCATAACCACTGCCACATAACCCGACCTGCTGAACACATTAATCAGCATAACATTTACAAAGCTGACTCAAGATTTTTAACCCTTTCATCTGTTCAATCGAGATGGAATATATCGGCTCATCACTGAACAGGAAACTGCCACATTTTTGATGCATCAAGCACTGATGGGTCATACACCACTCCAGACTGATGTCAGTGTCCAGGTGTCCGTATTGGCCCAGTTAGAGGGTTAGAGGGCATGCAGTACTCACTGATGCAATCATCACTGTACTGTCTGGGGATTGATGACCCCCCTTCTTCAGCAGACAGCAGCAGTGGTTCTGGAAGCTGGTTCCAACAAGTCCCTTAGATATGTGCGGATGTTGTGACAGTACTTAACTGGAGTCATGACACTTGGGTGCTCACGTGGTTGATCAAGTGTAGTTCTAGATTTCTGATTTCTGTAAATGTTGTTACACTTCAACCATCTGAATACCTGCCTCAATCAACCCTCCCTCTTCCTCAACAGTTGAATTTCAGCATCATGTAATACCAAGAATGCAGTGCCGCTTAAGAACAATGTGATCTCAAAATGAAGTTGGGCAAATGTGTAAGAAAATGATCACATTTTATGCCCCTTTCTGGGATTTGTGTTGGACCTCACCAAGAGTTTCCTTTTACACTTATGTGCACCAAGATTTCCAGTCAAAGGTGGATTAACACTGGAACCAATTTCGCTCAAAATTCTCACTTGGTATTTCTGGATGACGGTCAATAGGCTTATGTGTCTCCATTGTATTTTGGTATATATCAAATGAAATGCCAAGAGTTACTGTGATGACAAAAAAGCAGGTCTGCATTTAGAGATCTGGAACCAAAATCATGATGGTATCACACTTTACTCTCATCAAAACACTATGAACGAGAGGAACTAAAAACAACTACATTCACAGGGAGGAGCACTTTTCACTCACTGCATCACATACTTACTAATGTTTATGAAACTAATATGTTTTTTTAGAATGCCAGTTGATATATGAAGATACTATATCACTGGTTTACATGTTTTTCTAATATCCAGTCAACAACAATCTCTTCAAAAAAATATTATAGTTACCCATACCACTGTGTTGGTAGGACAATTTTTCTTCAATCTTGCTACTTTCAGCCACTGTGGTTCATTTTCATCCCTAAATAATAGAAATATCAAATACTCAATGCATATCTCATCAGTAATTAGAAATACAGGGCATCTTGTTACGCCACAGAATCTGGCGCTCACCTATGCAATGTGCAGCCACTTATGCATCAGATCTTAGAAATCCAAAGTGGCAGAGGACAAAGGCACACTTGTCAAAAATGTGTGAGAGTGGCAATTTCTCAATTTGAAATTTGACGGTTTTCTTGTTTTTACAGATGCAAGTTGTATTCAAATACATGTACATTTATTACTTCAGCAGTACTTTTGACTCTAAAATTCAAAACAGTTGAAAATTTATAGATTTTGTATTATGATGTGAATGTTATATATTGTTCTTTAACTTCTAAATTCTAAGGCCAATTGTATAGCCAAAGTAATGAATGTATGTGATCTTGAATCTATTTGGCATCCTTAACACAAGATGAGCCAATTTAACCTTGATGAACAATCTGTATTTTATGTTTACAATTTATTGGTTGTAATATTCATAATTAATAAAATCATTTGTCTATATCCGTGCTAGATTAAATTGATTGATTAACGCCATACTGAAATATTTTTCCAATCCTATGATGGTGGTCAGTAAGTGTTGTGTCTGGGTGTGTGGGGGGGAGTGCCTGGCGTAAACCACCTACCCTCTGCAAGTCACTGACAAACTTTCCACTTGTTGCACAGACAGGAATACCATGTGGAAGGCAAGTGGTTTTTATTGAACATTAGACTGTGCAAACAGCCACATGAGCACCATCAACTGTCAACAGTGAAAGGAGCGAAATCTACAAACTTTCGGTTCAAAGCGGGATGTTCACTCCACTGAAAGGTAAGTGTCTCTAGCCACTAGACAATTATGGCCCTGTTAAAGTTATATTAAAGTAAAATAGCAGAAGACACAAAAATCTCTCTTCATTATAATTTTCATTACCATTCACTTGCTTTCCTTTGACTTTCCTGAATTTTCCTTTCTAGCTGTTCACCTTCACCATGGCCATATCTTCTTTCTCCATAAACCTTTTCTTTGTCATACTTGGAGCCCTGTTGCCTCTTGAAGGATCTGGTGAGGTAGCGGGATGTTGATTCAGGAGGAAACTCTGTAGTCGCTGAGAATTTCTGCAGGTCTTTGATTCGCTTTGACTGTCTCTGCGGATGAACAATTCCTTCCTGTCTTTTCTGATTTTCTTTTTCTTGTTTTTCATTTATAGTTATCTTTTTTCCAGTAGGATGCTTTGATATGTTGCTTGATACAGACTGTTGTATCATGGGAGCAACTTTGGCCACAGGTGAAGGCTTAACTGTCCTTGATTTCTGGAAGAGCATGTTTGGATCCCATGGAGAGTCTAGAAAGTCAGTGGAAGGAGACACACCTTGCTCTGCGTAACTGTAGGGGGAAATATGAAATTCTGGTGAGCTGACAGTTATTCTTTCAGCATCATACCCATACTCACTGTTTCCCTCATCATCCTCATCTATTGGCTTGGGTTTAGTGCTGCGTAGGGGGAGAGTCGCCCATGTTTGTTTGGAGCTGTTCATGACACTTGGATTTTGCTGTGTAGCTAGGACAGCATCTTCGGTCTTGTCAGTTTGGTTTGAACCCAAGGCTTTGAGACTTGAGACAATGTGTCTCACATTCTCTTCATATGCAAACATCTGCTTTGTTAACTCTGACTTCATAAATCGCCGAAGCTCTATCCTATGTCTGTTACATGTCAATTCTATGTCTTGCTTATGTTGAGAGATAAGGGAACTTGTCTCTCTTGAGGTTTTTTTGACACCTTCCACCATAGCTTTTTGCAGACAGCTCTCTACATCCTTGACTTGTTGGCGGTGATATTCTTGCAGCTGTTGTCTATAATAGTTCCCCAACTGACTCTGTTTCATGGATAGCTCATGCTGCACATTTGACATCTCTGACAGCAATCTGAAACACATGAATATAAATACATTGCAAGGCATCATTAATCTGCAAACTGTACATAATTAACCTATGGTCACTCTGCAAAAGTCACTAACAGGGTCCCATTTCATAGTTCAAGGGAGTTCATTCAGTCTATCTGCAAACACTTCCAACACTATGCGAATGTTTTTAAAGGAACAAAAAAAAAAAAATGGTAACTCTCATGAAAAATTATTCAGCTAGAGCCCGATTTAATGAGTAAGCCAGACTATTATTGCCTTGAATCTGAGATATAGACCATACCATTTTGATATAAAACACTATTTGTTAAATTTATACACAAATAAAAGCAGCACTGACAAAAGCTAAACACATGAAGCCAAAGACTCAAGAATCTTCCCCATATATTGGTGCTGAGTTTAATGCGAGAAACCCACTTCACGTTCATTAGCATATTAAATAGCTCTGAAGTTTGAACCCATAACCACATTGGTAAATCAGCAGAATGGGTGACGGGTTAATATCTTGCATATGAACACGATATATAATTTTAACCCTGTAACAAGTTGTATAGTTATAACAACACTAAAATAAACAATCCTATTCTTCACTTGTTTTCATTGGTCTATTTTTTTTATCCAGATATATCTGTGATGTATGTGCTGTGCATGCTTACTGTAATGTTGTGCTGCAGACCTCGCTTAGATCACATAAAGCCAGTTTTCACTTCAGTTAGGCAAAAAAAGCAGGTTGGTGACCTCCCCTTTTATTTAATATTGTATATTCTGGTGATATTTGTTATAAATTAATAAATAAAAAAATATAGATATAAAAAATCTAAATAAAAGATATAGATACATATAGATCTGACTGATATGTAATCTAGTTGCATATAGAATAGAGGTAATTTCACGTCTTGACATTTTGACTGCTCACCAGACAAGGAGTTATTTCGGCCACCCCAAGTTTATATTCTATATTATTTGTTCTCATGATAAATACTATTACTCGACATTTTTCAAGTAAAATTAGCCAGCTGCAATGAAGCAGAAATACCTTCCTTTAAGAACAAGAATGAAAAAATCATATCACATATGACCATAAAAATTATAAATTGAACTCATACTTGTCCTCTAGGCCCTTCAGGTGATTCTGCTGTTCATTTAACATCTTTCTCTGAGTATCTGCATGGTTTTTTTCTTGATCAGCTTGCCAAGAAGTTTGTTTGTCATAGAGCTTCAGTTGTTCTGATGTAACATTAAGTAGCTTCTGCAGCTTATCCTCTATCATGTTCTGTTGCTGCATATGACAGTCCTTCACTATCTCCAGTATTTTCTCCTTGTCCTGATCCTGATACTCCTTCAGTTGATTTTTAAGTCCACTAATAACAGCATCTTTCTGAAATGACATACATGGCATACAGTAATGCAATATAATTAATCCCACTTATTTTTTAGGTCCTGATAGTGTAACAAGCAAATGAACAAACATTACAAGTTGGACTCAAAAACAAGCACAGAATTATATCTCTCTGTACAACACACTAAGGTGAATAATTAACATACAGCATTACTTCTGTTCCACACTTTGACAGGAACAATTTGACAATACATTCCAAAAACAGTAATCTTTGACATATCCTCTCTTCACTGAAAGCCTCACAACAAAACCTCAATAGCGGATAAAAAAATAAAGCCTTACAATATTTCAATGCATACACTGTTCCTGTCAAGACAATTCAACAACAACTAATCCCTAATATTGCTGTGATATGTATGATAATACCAAAAATGAGTGCTTTAAATCTTCAACCTTTTCAACCACTAAAGCTCTTTTCTCATTGGAATTTATGCACACAATGATTATGTAAATAACTCTAAAAATAATTTGTTTGTATGATTAAAGCTGTGAGCTTTAGAAAAGAGTGCAAATTATTTTTCTAAACCTCACAGTTCTGTTAGAATGTCTCACAATATTGAGGTTGAAGAATTAGGGTATATTTGATTGTGTGTGTAATTGGATTATCTTTTTAGTTTAAAAATGTGGTAGTCAAGATTTATAACCTTACCTATTTCTAATATTCAACACTAATATATAATTTCACAACTTAAGGTAAACTTGGTCAAAATTCAAGATTCTCTAGCCCCTTTATCACATACATGTATTCACAAATTACCAAAATTAATTTCACGGATAATAATCCTGAAGCATTACTCAATTCTCTAAAATAAGGACAGATGCCATTACAAAGAACTGTCTGCACTTGCAGGCACATATTAAACACCTTGAAGATAGAAAGGAATTTCCAACAGGTAATTAATGACAACTGTTTGTTATTCTTATTACCTTACCGAGAAGACCGGGGAAGCCTAACTTAAATTGTAGTGAAAAGAGTAATGTTTAAAGATTTAAAAAACACAATCCAATAATTATTTAGACATTCTGTAAGAAACATATGCTTTATCGCCACATGCTCATATAGCTATCAGAAGACGCTGACATTTTACCGAGCCAATGCAGATGTGAATCCGGCTCTGTGCTCTCTAGTGGTAATCAGTCTGTGGCATTTGACGTGCTGTTTGTGAGGCCAAAATATGCACACTGTGGCAGCCTGCAAGCTCGAGTTAGCAGACAACCATCCGTAATCGAGTTGAATTAGCATCCATGAGGTCTATATGACCCGTGATATGTATATTCAAAAGATACAATAGTAATGATTTGAGGACTCAATTCATGTCATATCTGCTAATTGGGTTTTACATTATCCTTTGCCCTGACTGATCAAAATTATTTTGACAGTCATGTCCCCTTTTACAGGGAAGTCTTTATTATCCTCGACAGAATGTGAGTTATGACCTACCTTAAAATTTGTTGCCTTGGAACTAAAAACATGTACAAAAAAAATGTACAGGTCAAATTTAAATCTTCAATGCATACTCTTAGTTGCCACAAATTGCCCAATACTTCTCAGGTCTCCTTTAAACGTTGTATAATTCATGGCTATAAGACAACATCATACATGAATACAGTGGATACATTATGAGTTTAAAGGTACGTTCTCACTGGGCATGGAAAATGGTCCGGGGGCCATAATAAATTCCATTCTGATTCTGTGGAAAATGGGTATAGTAAAAACGTACAGATGGCTTACTGAGAAAATATCTTGACCGATTTTCACTATTGACTCATCAGTATCGTTCAACACTTTAACATGGCAACAAATATAGATAGCACTGAACTGCTGATTCCTGAAGTGGAATAGAATAAACTGTTGTTTGATCTTAGCAACAGAAATAACAAAGATGTAAAAAAAAAAAGAAGGATATTTGGAGTGAGGTCAGACATAAGAACATTAATGTGATTGCATGTATTGCATTTGACAGATTACCTACTTTGCTGCATAATGTAATCAGTGAGCTCATACACATGAAAACAAAAACAACTCACAATGCAGTTTCTTCAAAAAGTTTTAAATTACATTTTGATTAGTACCAATTGCTCTGCATAGTGCAAATATATTATGTGGCTTTAGAATTTATTACATGAAATATGCTTTCATTACTGCCATAAACTGTAGTATATAAACTATCACCCACCTTTGATAATTCTAACTCCAATTGGTGAAGCTCTTGCCTTACTTTGTCTTGTTCACAAATTGCTGTAATAATTTTTTCAGCAGTATTTTGGATCTCTCCTGAAACTAAATATACATGTTTTATTATCTGTCTGTTAAAAATGACATGGAAAAATTCAGACCACATACACATGTACTTACATGTACCAGTTCAGGAAAAATTTTACGTGCCACTAGGGAATCAAATACAAAGCTACACATATATGTATGTATCACAACTGAGTCATTTAATTTACTATTCACAAGTGTTAAACTACTTACGTGTTTGAAAAGAAATTCCCATATTTTCCTCACTCTTCCCTTGTTTGGTCTCTAGAGAGTCCCTGAATGATTCTAAAGCAAACCTCACCTATGTGAACATAAAGTTTTATTTCATATAGTTT
This sequence comes from Acanthopleura granulata, assembly GCA_016165875.1. Classification (NCBI taxonomy): domain Eukaryota; kingdom Metazoa; phylum Mollusca; class Polyplacophora; order Chitonida; family Chitonidae; genus Acanthopleura; species Acanthopleura granulata. The sequence continues at coordinate 12,136,292 of JABBOT010000004.1, read as the reverse complement.
AATAATGTTAAAATTATCAGAATTCTGGCTTACAGATCTGGCTGACATGTATATGTGAAGGCCCATCCTCACTGCTGGTGACAACTACAACTGCAAACAGCAACTACAACATCGAAAAAATAGAACGTTCTTTAATCTGTAGTGTCGTTCCCAATGCTGACATCATGTCACAATGACATCAATTGAGTAAAAATAGAACTGGTTCCATTTTCTCGGCGGCTGTTTTCATGTTGCAGGCAGTGGGAATAGCACACGACGTCATGTAGTTGAAGTTTTGGAGTGTATGTATTCATTCAAGTGATGACATTTAGCCAGAAAATCAAAACAATGTTTCCATAATGGTAGATTTCATAGTCTTCCTCAGAAACAATGCACTGTAATTTATATGGTATATCAGTAGTAACACATTATTAGATTTTATAATATATGTACCAGTACCTGGATGGTCAGTCCTTAAATGCACATACTCATGAAATTCCTACATCTGATTCAATAGATATACATGTACATAAGATAATATACGACTGATAAGAATGAGAGACAGATGGGTTTTGTACTTACTGCTGATGAAGACTCACTGATGATAGACATCATATTTTGCATAAACTCTCTGAATACAAACAAGAACACAAAAGAAGCAGGGCACTACACAGATGAAACATGGATTTTCACTGACAGAAGAGCCAATTGCTAGTATTGAATGTAAAAATTATTTTCAAAATTTATATATCCCTTCATAAAACCTGCAAGTAATGATAAGCCCTTTTTTGAGGAACAGTTTATACATACATGTGCCCTCATACCATTGACGTACATGTAAATACCGCTTCAGATACACATAATACATATATACAGAGGATAAGACAATTTGAGAACAAAAAAGTACACTTTAAGGTCCACCCAAGACAGTTATTGGAGGAAGTGTGTGGAAAACTTGGTCATGTGAGTAGGGCAGTGTAGAACAGATATACAGACAAAGCCTAGCAAATAAACCAATCTATTCAGAATTTGGTCCTTCATTTTCCCCCAAGGAAACTCCATGGAACTTCAGTCAAGACGAACTATGTTTAAAATATCACATGAAACCATAACGCAGCTGGATTTTTGTACCTCAGTAAATGGATTAGAGCCTTACAAATAAATTTACTGACCCTGTCACATTCAAGGGTTTGCAAAAAATATGTTTAAATAATCTGTCTAATACATGTACTAATGCCCTCACAATATACCTGTATTTAAGTACATGTATAAATTATAGTAAGAAGAAAACATGCAGCAGTAGGAAACGGTTTGATAATTCAGTTAGCAGAACACTGTGCAAAAGTTCCTTAACTGACAAAAAACAAACAAAAAACACAAACAGTCACAGAGAGAGAGAGAGAGAGTAATCTATGACTTACAATACCCTGAATATGGCTGATACAAGTCAACTGAATTCTTAAACAGATATAAGTTGTGATTTTTAAAAGGCAGAATACACATACCTATCTTCTCTCTCTCTTGCTTTTGACCGCTGAAAATCCTGTTGGCTAGTTGACAAAGTTCCCTCAGGCTTAAAGATGGAACCTCTGGAGGAGTATTTCTGGAACATGCTTCGCCCAGGGGACTAAGATAGAAAGAAATATGTCTGATTTACAAATAACCCAACACTCTACGTTACCTGTATCATCTGCAAGTGTAGATACCCATGTAACATTATTTTTGCTTACAGCTAGTATATACTGTAGTACATTACAACCATCATTTTGCTCTATTCCTGGGTAACATCTTATTAATTGCAGTCACACTTACTTATACATTCTATTATACTTATGCATTTTATTCATTATTATTATTACCAATAGCTGATCCACATTAGAAAATTTTTGAATAATAATGCTAAATAAATGATCAGTGCTTTTCACATTCAAAAAGTTTTTCAACAAAATTTCTATAATTGTAAGTCTTACAGGAAACAGGTTTAGTCTGATGGGAGAGAATTTGGGTCTCTCTGATTGTTTATTACTTCTCTTATGGCATCATGAATAGAATTTGATAAGCATCTGAATTTGACAATATCACTGCCATTACATGTACACACGTTGCTATCTTACGTACATATACATCCGTCTGTGAGAATGATCCATTGCACGACTGAGACTGTGAGTCTTGAAACCCTGATTCACTGCGCAAATATTCTGAAGTGCTCTGACTGGAGCTGTCTTGGCTGCTTTGCCTGTAATTGATTGATTTATTGATTGAATCAGATGAAATTTTAACACCACGCCCAAGAATAGATTACCAATATATGATAGTGATCACTGTCACTGGTAGATAAAACTGGAGTGCTCCATTTACCAAGTAACTATCCAAAATGTCCACTTATGACACAAAACTTTCCATCTGCAGAATGAGATCAGTGTATGCCATTTCTAATACATAAAGAAATCACCAAAATGGCCTATTAAGCACTCCAGAGCACTGTTCTTGTTCAGTAGACAACAGTAGAGGTAGGGGAATATGGAAAATTCCCACCTGGATATTCTGCACCTGGAACTGAAGCATTTACACCTACTGCGAGTGCATGTGACATGTGACTGCCGCTGACAACGGAAAATTCGACATAAACAAACTCTCTGCGAGGGTTTGTGCACTGACAAAGCAATTGTGCTTGATGTAACTTAGGGTTAAATAAACTCACAAAGGCGAATGTCATATCGTTTTCACTGAGTACATTTAAGTATTTATTGTAACTTTAGGGTATTTAATAGATAACACAAGTGAAATAATTAACCTCTTGGAACTTCAGAATAAGTTTATTTGGCCCACAACCTTATATTTATATATTTAACAGGTCAGTTCACATTCATCATATAACTTTTGGTTGTATGTCTTTTAATCCTATAATTTTAACTATCAGTGCAGTTTTAGTCTTCAGTTTTAGGAAAACAATGTATTTATGAAAGGTCACATTTAAAGAAAAGACCTATAAAAGTGTAAAAATACTGCAATGCATACAGATGTAGTCACATATAGCTTTATTGTTTTTTTCTTAATATCCATATGTTGTGTTTTCTACTTACTTTTTGGCGTCCTATATATGCATGTGTCAAGGGAGAACACTGTTGATTTAGAAGACCTACATATACATGTACATATGTAGATATTATACACAAGCAGAGGATTTACTTATCACAAAGGGAACATTTGAGTTTACATTACGTGTAATGTTGATTATTTCTTTGAATAAAAATATCTAAATATTTTTCAATTAATCTTTCAGTTCTAACATGTTTTGTTTTGAAGGCTTGTTTTAGGTACTCTATAAAACGACTGTATACAAATTTGCACACCTACAATGCGTGTGTATCAGCGGTACACAAATTGTGTGTCACTGATACACACATCATTGTGGATGTATTGCACAAATTACACAAACTGTATACTGCTGGTAAACAAAAATTATGTGGAATTGTTTTTTTTTTTACACAATCAAGTGCACCACTCGTACACAGTAGTTTTTAGAGAGTAGGTGATCGATTATTTCACTAAAACTTGAAAAGTTTACTGAATTAAAACTTGAAAAATACTAATTAATCAAATTTGTGAGGTATCTATACAAGTTGATCCACTTATCATTTATGTTAAACAAAGATGAAAATATTTCACTAGAATTATTAGATGAATCATTTGTACGCCTGTATATTACATAGACCTGTAGTTCTCTATACATGTATAATACAGCTCCTTAAACCGATGTTTAAAGCCATGTTTAAATTACAATTCAATTCGGTTGGTCCTTATTTACTGCATGCTACAAGCCTTAAAAAGCAGTTATCTATTGCTTTACATTGGCGAAGATAAGCAAAATGCACACTGCATTGCAAAAATGGTCGGATTTTACGATTTTACAACGTCTGCTTATAAGCCATAACACAGGCCACCTGGGTTTGTTAATGTGGAAGTTTCGTGGAGGCTTTCCCGAACTCCTTGCGCAACCTGAAGACATGAACTGACTTATTATCTGCGTACCGGTATTTCACGTTTTATTGCAGCTATTGTACAAGCTTTGATATCAAAGTACATGTTATAAGTTTAAATGTCACCTCTGTGGATAGCTGAAAAGATCTCTTGTTGTGACCTGGTTGGAAAGCATGTTTGCGACCTTTGCAGCTTCAGGTCTTCTCAAGTTCAGTTAAAGCGCTGAAATGAAATAAAGAATGAGGACGATTAAAAATTACGACCACCTATCAAGTGTGGCAGACACTGAAAACATTGTTGTATGACATTTTCACCTGTAAATGCATGCAAAATACACCTCTAAATATAACATAACAAACCTGATGTACAAGGATTTCCTGCACAATGAAATGCGACATTTAAACTTTACTGCTTGCGTTGCAGTATGACAAAGGGAATCATGTCAAATTTCTGTAGCAGACGACAAGAGGGATCGTGTTCGTAGTTCTCCGGAAATATCCCATTGCTTCTTTTCATTGGCTGAACAAGCAGGTCAAAAAGGTCACCCTGCCGATCACCATGTCGTTGTTTACACCGCCATTCTTGGCAACACACCCATAGTCTTCGTTAGTGATAAAGCTGACAGGTCGCTTTAGCGGGATAACATGGGTAGTAGTTTGGTTAACTAACATGTCGTGAGGGCTGCATAATGGCGAACGCCGAGGTTGTTGGAAGCTGGGTGAGTATGCAACTCAAGATATTGTCTTTATTGAGTTGGATGAATCGACATATTTGCACTTCAACTTCACCGTTTCACATCCTAACTTCACCGCACCTCATCTCATCCTTTGATTTTGGTTTTTCTTTTAGCTTGTCCATATGACAGGCTTATATACATGTATTGGATATTCGAGGTCTTGTCTGGGCTAGACGATTTTTAATGTATTAAGTTACTTAAAGAGACTATACCGGAGAATGTCTATATTGTGACTTGTACACACGTGCCTTGAATTATTAAAGCAGCTTTGCATGCAGTAGGCTTTACACTGTAAATTAGCCTTAGATACTATTTCCATCCCTCTTTTATGTACTGGACTGACGGGATATCATAGCCACACAGGGAGACAATGCTACAGCTTACATGTACATGCTTTCACGTCAAGTCAGGCAAGTTCGTTCTGAATGACTTCTGCAGCACAAAACAGGTGTCAGCTGTGTCTCTTATCTCTCGGCTCGGCCGCACAAAGAGCATCCCGTGAATATTCAACTCAGTAATGGCGTGAAAGCGCGTAAGCTCGAGCATTGCTTCCCTCTGTGGCTATGATATCCCGTCAGTCCAGTATATAAACGAGGGTTGGAATAGCAACCTGGGGCTTGCTTTAAATATAAGTTAATGTAGTCAAATTGGGTTGGAAAATCGCATTTTTCTGAAGTCTTTGGCGATATGCATAAGCTTATAAATATTCAGCTGTAGAGTGGCTCATTTTTCAAACTTTCACTCTAAAATGTACATGTTTAAGACGTCAGTATTGTTGGAAGAATGCAATCGAATGACGAAAACATGTTACATACGTTCAGTCTTTAAGTGATGCCATGCCAGTTGACATCAGAACAGTTTTCACCAAGAGTGGAATGAAGTGAAAGCCTCTAATTTGCTCCGAATCTGCCGTGTGGCCTTCTACATCCATATATGGGTAGTACTCATTACTTTTCGTGCATACATTAACTTTCATTGTTCAGGTCCAAAAGGGAACTATTTGGAAAATTAATTAGTGTGTAAAAACAGAAAATCGTAAGGTACTGAGGTTGACATTTTCTCAGTGCTTATGTCGGCTATTGGAGGAAAAATATGAAAGGTTCAGTTTGAATTGATCGAACGGAAAATTCACTGGTATAGTCTCTTTAAATTTCTATGGTGGCTAATTTATGCCATTTAATGTTCTCTTTATTTCGCTTGTTGTGAAATTATGAGAATAATAAAAGAACAATGTGAAAATGGGAGAATGCGAAAACGTGACAAAACTAAGGATGCAAGAAATAGAGAATATTGCACATAGAAGGTTGAATACTGTAAATATTGTTTGAGTGAGAGGTGGAAATGATAACCCAAGAGACGCGAAGCATCTTGGTGGCTATCATTTTCACTTCTCACGAGAACAATATTTATGGTATTCAGCCTTCAATGTGCAATATTCTTTTTATTGGTTATATCCGAACAGTATCATGATTTTGTGTACTTTAAAGAGTTTTTGGCATGTTTTCCAGCCATAGGCTGTCACAGACATGCCTACAGCCTAACGTTGTGTACACAATGCGTTATATGATGCCTCTCCTTGGTCAGTCCTGTCAGCATACAACTCAACCAACCGAAATGATGAGAATTAAACTATTCATGATCTATGTAAATACCTTTGTGTATGGGAGCTATAGACAAAGTATGAAGTGTTGAGAACACAGGCCCCATATTGTTTGCTCCTTTGCTAACCTGTGCAAACAGTGTACCCTCAGATTTAATAGGCTAAGGGTTAGTATAATACTAGCCCTCACAATGTGCCTGGAATGATTTATGTGCAGGTCATTTGTTGTAAATTTGCCATGTATTAAATATAAATAAGACTTCTGATGACCAACATAGTCTTTCATGTACATGTAGGCGATATGTCTTATAAAAATGAGATAACCCACAACACATGAAGGAAGTGGGTTGCCCTTGTCTCTAGAAAAATTTTTATAGTATAGAAGATTTGCAGTGCAGTATTTTTCCATTTGCTATATTGATGTAATGAACAGTTTTGACCAAATGCAAAAATAAGGGATCAGTCAGAGGCCAGTGTAACAAGCCATTCTGAGACAAAAACATAATAACAAATATATTGTTTCATATTTTGAAATATTGCTTCTGTCTGTGAAGAAACACATTATATTCCATTCTTAGAAAAAATCCTTCCTTCCATTTTAAGTTAGCAATTATTACCTTTTACCAATTGCAGTTTCCAACAGGATTCCATGGTCATCTCCGAAGTAGACCAAGAAATGACTTCGTCTGTGAGTTCCGAAAGCTGGCTCGACCTCAACCGCCAAAGAAATTCATAGCCAGATCACAGGTACCATTCATACATCATTATGTACCAGCTTTTCTTTTTTTCAAACCAATGTATCTCTATTTCCTCCTAACATACAATTTTTGCTTCTTTTAAATTTCAGATTTTTTTCTTAAATCCCATTTTCGATTCCCGTCACATGTGTAATTCAGTGGTGAAGTGTCTGAAATTTCTCAGGCACAAAATCCTCAGTCACGTTGAATATGTGTTCTTCAGATCTATATGAAAATTCATTTTTTTCTAATCGTGTTTGAATACATTCACAACTATTAGACAAGCAAAAACTTCAACAGGGCAATCACATGTGGTCTTATATTAGATCTTGTAGGCTAAAAGCTAAAATTGAAGGAGAAAACTGGGGAAAGGTAACATAAATTGTAGTAAAAAGAGTAAGGCTTGAAAATTTAAAGAACACCATTTGATAAGTTTATAGATGTTCTCTAAAAACATATGCTTCATTGCTATTAGCTCATATAGCTATCAAAAGATGCCAACACATGGATGCTGGCCAATTGATGTGAATCAGGCCCTCCGCTCTCTAACAATATCCAGTCTGCCTGTATTCGACACTTTGGCATCCTGCCAGCTGTTTGTTGTTGTTTGTGCACTAACAAAACAAGGGGTAGCAGCCAACCATCTGTAATAGACTTGAATTATCATCTGTAGGGCCTATATGACTTGTGTTACATACATTCCAAAGATAGAATGGTAATGATTTGAGGGTCCAATTCATGTCATATCCACTAACTGGGCTTTACATAATCCTACATTCTGATTGATCAATATTTTTTCCACAGTTACATGTACACCCCTTTTACAGGGAGATACCGGGTATTTATTTTTTGCAACTGAGTGTGTGTTATCAGCTACCGTAGAATTTGTTGCCTCGGAATTCAAAAAAATTTGGAGGTCGGTATATAATCTTAAATCCATATTCTTTTACCACAATTCCACAGTCTTCTCCTTTAAAACTGTTCGGCTGGGAGTGTAAGTTATGGATTTTCTTCGGATGATTTTGTCTTGAGCCAAGAACACACAAAAAGAAGCAGAGTCTCTGATGAGACAGTATCAATGCTCGTCAGGACAGAATTATCACCAAGTAGATTACAAAATTAGGTATGAATAATGGACACTGGACAATCTAAATTGAAAATCAATACTACGAAATATGTATCTTGAAGTTTTGTTGAAATTGGACAAAAACTGCAAACATTAATTAGTAGCATTTTGATATAACCGATCATCGAAATGGAAAATAGATGCTACCACTTATGTGTCTTGATGTAGTCTACACTTACATCAAGGTTCATTGAAATTGTAGAGAATAGTTGAAGTAGTAGCGTTTTGAAAAAAAAAAATGTTAACACTGACAGACAGATGGACAAATGATCATCAAAATGGACAATTGATAATACAAATTATGTATCTTCATGAAGTCTACACTTGAACTAAGATTCATTAAAATCTGACAAAAACTGTAGGAGAAGTAGCGTTTTGAAAGTGTAAACATATTCTGGGTAAAGAGACAGGCAAATTGACAACCTATCATTGAAATGGAAAATGGATACTGTTAGTTATGAAAATTCATGTAGTCTCCATTTCACTCAAGTTTCATTTAAATCGGACAAAAACTGTAGGAGGTGTAGTGTTTTGAAGGAAAAGTTAAGACGCCAAACAGAGAAACTGACACCGGACAACTTGCTGGTCTTTGACCAGTAGAGCTAAAGACCCAAAATAGTACTTTTTGATATACAATGTTGTGTTACTTTTACAAATAGGTATAACAGACTAATAGTTGCTATTGTTGTTTAGACAACAATAATTAGGGACCAAAATGGTCATAACCACTTTAAAAAATCACTTAATAGAGTATTATTATGTAATCCAGAACTCTATTGCTACTTTCACTGGTGGCCTTCATGTAAGAAAAAAAACAATGAAACATGAAATTTTAATTTTCACACTTTGAAAAATGAATAGGTGTTTTCCTAACCTGCATTCAATCTCTTGGACAAGCATGAAAAGGTTTTAACACTGATGGTGTGTGCAAAGGTTGAAGAATATTTATATCAACAAAAAATTATGATTAAGCCGGAATTCTTTTTTCCTCTCAGCTTTGTCATTTGTTGTCTAGGAGTAGGTTATCTTCTCTCATTTCAGAAGATTTAGGGATTACGTGCTTAGAACACAGATACATATCTATTGGATTCTTTTTCATTTTCCAGATTAAGCCAACTGCACATGTGTTTTCTGCACATGATAACAAAAGTGCATTTTTTGGTGATGCCCTTTATTTTGAACAGGTGAGTAAATGTAAACCAATTTTAAATCTCATACAAATTACTCATAACTATCATTTTGATTACCTTCATACATCTTACATTAGTTTGAGTTTGATGGTGAGATATGGTTGCATACTGCTAAATACGTGCTGGATACATGTATGTGGCATATCATCTTTCTAACAGGACATACTATAGCCAAACCACACAAACAAAAAAGAATCAAACAAATGTCATCAATCTAATACGGAAACTGTATAAGCCAAGAGAATAAGTTGATTAGAACACTTATTTAGACAAATTTTACATCCAAAATGGTTAAAATGTATGCAAACAAGTTCGTGATAAGCTGGAATCTTCAGTCATTACATGAAATTGAATTTCAGGGGCTGGGTCGTAGACGTGACCCCAACAGATCTTACAGATACAAACGTGACTTCATATCCTGGGTTCCTCCGGGAAGAGCTGTAGAGGATTATCCCAACTACCCTTTGGCATCTACCTACAGATTAAACTTCCAGTATGATGAACCAGGAAAACCAGTGCAGCAGATCATGGTAAAGAGGCCGATGACCTCATTCGAAGGGGTCCCTACAACATCCTACAGGTATGCCCACAGCAACACCAAGCACACCAGAGAGGTTCTTGATGCCATGACCAATGCCGCCTTTGTCACAGTTTGCACAGATAAGCCGCCACAAACACGGAAGCCTAGGCCGGAAAGCGTTGCAACCTGCCTGACGTGGTATGTCCCAGAACCGCCAAAGAGGACACGTGTTCCTACTGCCACCCAGACGACAGACTTCACTCAAACCCTAACGGCCAGTGGGTCATCTTGTCAAACCAACATATCACCATCAGAGTCAAAGTCTGCAATGATTGCATGGCCACATCCACCCCAAGCTGCAGAGACGGCATGATACCAGTATTGCAAATTTCCAATTTCAGCAAAGACTTTGAGCTATTGTGGCATATGTTGATGGAATTCTGTTCTGACATGAATAAGGGGGACCCTTTTAGATGTAATACTATATTTTCTTTTTTGCTTCTAATAATCACTGGATAGATTGCTTAGTTCTGGTGGTAACTAATTGAACTGGACTACACGTACATGATATTTTTTGATTTTGATTGTCTTGCTTTTATAGAAATGTACAGTAGTAAATTTAGGCCTGTGTCATTAGTTGTCTACAAATGAGGCCTTTTATGTTGATTAGTTCTGGCAATTTTTCGTATCTATACGTTTTTCGAGCCAATGAACCATTCAACCATGAAGTAATTTCAAGGCTGTAAGTTTGGAGTGATGTTTGAATAAAATGTAAATAATTGTTGGGGTCAGGGAAAACATATGTATGTATAAAAATGTGATGCATAATATATCCTTAGGCTAGTTTAAAGAAGAAAAAAATGTTTAGACCAACTTTATAATTTTGTGGGGTAAAAATGGTGTAGGGTTTAAATCTATATGGATCTCCCGTTGTAAAAGTTTACAGAAATTTAAATACTTTTAATTTTGGTCAGATAAATGTATTTGTATGTGTTTGTACTTAAATGTATATATATACACAACTTTCTATCCACAATTTACGACAAACAAATGTATTTACTATGCACATGTGACATTACCAACTTTGTATTGCATTAGTTTTTGCCTTTAAAAGCTGACCAGAAGTTATATTGCTTGGAAAGGGCTCTAATGCTTGGTTCAGTGTTTACATGAAATTACAGCATCTTCGATCTGGCGCAAAGAAGGCTACGTTTTCAAATTAGATGCTGTAAAAGCTTCTAATATGAGAGTGCATGGATCAACAGCTTGACAAATAAACTTTTATCTTTACATCTAGATGAATATACAGTGTTTGTTAAGCTAGTGTTTCTTATAAGAAAATGCTATATCAGGGCCACATGCTATAACTAATATAATATTGGGTCATACCACTACCAATTGCTGAAACTTAATATTGTAGTGAGTCATGGAAAGTCATACATGCACTTTCCGAAGTGACAGTAATGTTTGTTTACTCTACACCTAAAGCAACAGTGCAGATAAATGTTTAAGGATCAAAGTGCTGAAATAACATTTATACCAGATTGTTCAGTGAGGATAAAAAGGTGACAAGAACAAGTCACATTATGAGCAGTTGATTTCTTTAAAAAACACAGACAAGACACAAAGATTATAGGAATGCCAAAGACGTATCAAAAACTGGCCAAGATTTTAATTTAGATTGGCATATTACCAAGGCAATTTGGTCCAATGCCAGTGTTCATCAAAATTCATTCTCAGCCAATCAAAACGCCTCCAATTCACTCGCTTTTTATTCATTGTCCTTGCATACTGAAGACTTTTACACATTTATGCGGTGGCAGCCAGCTGTATATATAGGTGGGGGAAATTGACAAGGCCCAGATTTATATTTCACTTATCAGAGTATGTGATGAGCTTCACCAGCATTTAGCAAGTTACTGGTGTAGACTAGTCAGCCACATTTGATGCCGAACCCTGACAGTGCTGAATCTATGTCACCTGTGGCAGCGCCTGGACCCCTTGGCCGTGGCCCACTACAAGCTTAATATTATGGTCATGTTGACTTTTCCCTGTCATGCTCACACACAGGAACCTGTACTTCAGCTGCATGTATGTTTCTGAACGAGAATCGATAGATGTCAGTGAAGCCTGGTCACTTGTGGGCAGGTTAATTGGTTAAAACTGTCATACTTAGATTCTTAATAAATAAAACTTAAATCTAAAATGCATATGATCTTGAGAGAAAATCAAACTTCCTTCCCTTGACGAATCATGTTTCCATTTCCACTAAAAAAGTCCTCTTGGTTCCAGAGACACAGCATCTTCTATATACATGTACTTAAAAACATTGGTGTTACATGTACATGTATTTGCATTATTTGATTGATGTGCTCAAGAATTTGTCATTTGTATCAGAGGATGAATTTTGAGTGCCCAGAGGAAACCCCTGAATTTCGCCATGAACTTGAAAAACCTCCTAACTCAGAGCCACAGACAATGTGGGGAGTCGGATTTGAACATTTAATCTAACTAGTAAAAAGTCCGGACTATTTGGCTACAATTCAGCAGCTTTCAAGTAAGAAATGTAAGCAAATGAGCTATGATGAACATTATGGGATCAGTCTGCATATAGCACTTGTAGTAAAGCTTTAGGACATAAAATATTTGCAATCTTATCAGCTATTTTGAAGACCATGGCTTTCAATACACTTTTAAACAACTGGCCCTCAAGAAACAATAAGGTCAATGACCAATGTCATTTGATAAACAGAACACTGTTAGGAATCTGTTAAGTCTTTATTCTGTACTACAGAATATCTAAAGTATCTTTCACTCATCAAGCTTATACCGTACACCAAGTTTGTTCAGGGGTATACCTGTATCATAAGTCCATATGTCTTTAGTGCCAATGTCAGCACTATGTTGATGATATCATTCACACGATCCAACTTTTCAGCATAAGACAAAGAAACCTGCTAGATCTGTGAGAATAAATGTTTCTTGTCCCACCACAGCGTGACACTGCAAAAGCTGACATCCGAGAAGCTGGCCTTTACAGTATGTGATAATGTTGAACACCACAAGTTAAAGTGAATCACCCAATACTATAATCCATCTCTGTCTTTTGGAGGATATCTTTTTCTATACTTCTTTGATGGCCTGCAAATAAAGATAAATGGTAGACGATCTTCATAGGCGACAAAGTCAACTTGAATTATTTTGATTTGTGACTGATATGTAACTAAGGAGTAAGCTATACACGAACTTAATTAAGCACCTCTTTGGGTTTCACTCATGCGATTGATGTTATTCTGTATCAAAAGAATGCAAAATGTGATTGGTTGTGAACCGTGTGACCCTTTGGTTAATGAAAAATGACAAAATGATTGGAATCCATGTGTTCGAATTATAACAAACTTGCAGTTCTATTATCAATGATTTTGATGTGAAACAATGACTTCACATGTATGATTCTGGAGTGATCAGTGTTGAAATTACTCAATGAAAATGTCATTTGGTATCTTGTAAAGCGTTTTACGTCAGTATTGGGTATATCCTCTGTGTGCCTGGATAACAGCAAGGCCTGAGCCCTCCTACTCATACCACCTGTTATTCGTGTATGTGATCACCTTCACAAAGCAATGTGTGATGAACCCCAGAGTAATATGTGACAAACTTCATGAAGTGGAACAATGTGTGGTAAACTTCATGATGTAGAGCTATTTGTTACAAATTTCACATAGTAATGTTTTTTGTGACACACTTCTTACAGAAATGTAATGCGTAATGAACTTCACAGAGATGAGTAATTTGGGTTGAAGTTGCATAGGATGCAGATTGGAATAATGTGCGATTAACTTCCCTCATCCTGACATTCTCAACTTGCTTACTCGTGTGAACTGAAAAAAATATACCATTATTCCTGATTCACATGTTTTCACAAATAACTTCAAAAATAATAATCAGCAAAACACGAAGCTGCACTACCCATAACCCAGCTCTAACTAACCTTTTGTCAAGGTATGGGATAATCAGAGACCCACAAGAGAATCTACATTCCATTACATTTGGAAAAGCGATTTTAAAAATTTTTTAACTAGTGAATAGCCAAATATGAGTTTTCATGACCACACTCTAGCGTTTTCAGGGAAACACACTAGTGATTCACATTATTTGTCTTTTACAGTAGTTTTGCATGCATAAGAAGCCATAACGTGAACTCTGAACACCCAAAGGTACATAAACTATTGACAGACAACATTCATTTTTGGTAGTGGATGTAAATGAGTTCACCAAACATTAACAATATACGGACTTTGTAATACACAAGTCGTGTAACTCTGAACAATGTAAGCTTCATTATGACTCAATATTTCAGAGGAATGACAGATAGTGGCAAAATAAATTGCGTGAAATATTGAGTCATAATAAAGCTTACATCTTTTGGATTTACACTACTTGTGTATACATTACCTAAAAGTTAGCAGCAGTAGTACAGGGTTTGGGGGAACGAAGACTGTGGAAACAAGATATTTTGATTATGGACAGATGTATAGAACTACAACACCCTTCTGTCCAAGTTGACCGAGGGGTAAACGGCTGCAAAAGGCTTAGCCCCCCTTGATACATGAATGGCCTACATAATTATAATAGGAAGCTCAAAGCTTGACTGGCTGAGTAACAAACAGACAGACAGACTATGGCTTATAGAGCTGCCTGTCACAGACAAAACGATGTCTGTTACTCTAACACTTACTTTGGATACCACCTGTGTTTTGTGGTAAAGAACATGCCTGAAAGCTCACTAATATTCGGCCCTGCTGGTTTGATCCTGTACTTGTCTGATATCTGATGCTGAACTCGCAAAGCAGAATCCCCCTGTAAATTATGATAAATAAAAATTCAGAATAATCAGGAAGTACATTAATATTACACAAATAAAACTTAATTCATTTATTTCATTGGGGTTTTATGCTGTACCCAAGAATACTTTATTTATGTGACAACAGCCAGCATTATTTTGTGAGAGCCTGTGGGAATAAGACAACCATCCATGACATGGACAGTGATCACATTGGTGAGAGGCTTCTGGGTCTTTGCACTGCCCTAGGATGCTAAACCCTTTGGCTACGGAGGCCCCCACATATTAAAACAGAAAGCAACACAGGGTTGGATATTCCATAATGGCTAAGGTGTTCATGAAATGATTTTTAGGGTCTCTTTCAGCACTGACTGCATTGACTGCAGGAATGCAGTGCAATTAATACAATGCAGTGCATTAATACAACGTCACAATAATATTTTGTCTGCTTTAATAAACACTGCAATTTAACTCCAATCAAATCAAAATTTTTTTTTTTTTTTTTTTTCTTACTTCGGGGTTTAATGTCGTTTTCAACATGGTTTCAGTAATATCATGACAGTGCCTTCTTGTAGCAGGCCAACCCAAACAAAGACCTTTTCATACTGCTGCCTCCCTGGGTTACCATGCCAAGGGAACCAGACCAGGTGCCCCACCCAGCCACAGCAAACTAACATGAGGCTGACATGCTCTTGACCAATTCCCTTCTTTGAAGCCAAGGATAAACAAAAGATACTTCTTGATTTCAACATGACCCATGTGCATGTTTCAACTCTTGGACAGGTCATCATTAAATGTAAAAATCTTCCTTCTGTATACAGTGATTAACTCTCAAATAAAGGGTTCTCTTGTACTGTATTTGGTGGGATTTTAATCCAAGTTTTTTATTCTTTTAGAACCATAAATTTTTCTATCCGTATCTTTTTCATTTGCCGTGATAAAAAAATCCCTACAAGAGTTGTGAGGGTCAGGTCATGCCCAACAAAGACTTTTTAAGGATGTCTCAAAAGAATTGTCATAGATGACACTGTAAATGCATCTTATGAGAAAAACTTTCCCTGACCAGCAGTGTCACAATCGTGAACTCTACCATAACCTTGATATTAAGATTCTCTGAAAATTTTTGAAAATATCAAGAATAAGGTTCTAAGAAATAATATCTCACAGCCAGATAGCCGTATAGTACACAAAGTAGGAATTACACAGTCACCTGAAACTTCTGAAATTTAACATCATGTCACATCTCGCTATTCTGAGGTGAATGTTGAGGAAACAACACTCTGGCTGTGATCCATAACCTTAACATGGCAACTGACAGTAGAATGTAGAATGAACATTGCTTACCTTCGCAAGTTGCAAATTATCCCGTGGTAATGGCTGAAACACAAAGTAATCCTAAAAAATGTATCAACAATACACTTTTACACACTTGTAAACTAACACTACACTAAATAGTCCAATTATCACGTTACAAAATTTCCAAAAAATGGGATTACTCTACACTGAGTCTGTATTTGCTATATTCAAGTACAAATAATATTCATTAAAACTGAAAAAAAGAACACATTATTTCCCCCAAATTCATTGGTAGTGTCATATTTTTGTTAAAACCTGTAGTTCAGGTATTTCAACGTGGACAAAGGTCCAAACTCGTGGGTCATGTGCTCATGCATATGCCTTAACAAAACAATTTCCTTTGTCCGTATATGTATGGCCATATAAGCGTCCAAAACTTAAGGAGCTTCTTGTGTCAGTATGGACCCTCAAAAGCCCTTGAATCCATGCTGCTATGCCCTCATAGGGGTATATAAAACACATTTGATAAAACTCTATCTCAAATGCCACAACTGTGTTAGTTGTGACTAACTTCAATCGTTTTATTTGAACCTTTCTTATGGGAGATGAAAGGTTTGAAACTCATGTTATTCAAGAAGAATTGCACTCTCCAATGTTCTGCCATGTTCAAGTCTGAGGGACCACCACTCCTCATACTATTTGCTGCGCTGTGAGAATGCTTAAGTATTATGAGTTACATGGCTAACATACATTCCAAGCAGTAGCTAACTACAAAATTATGATTGTACTTGTGGATATCAGAATTTGTAAATGTTAAGACAAAACAAACAAATTCCATGTTGTCATTTTTTCCTCCATCATCACATATAGAACAATTATCACATTTACAAGGTACTAAAGCCTTTCTCTATACAGAATAAGGTCACACGACACTATTTTATTTGACATCAAGTATAGGTGTGCCATTTGAAACATAGTTTTAATAAAAGTGGTCTACTATTTTAAAGACATCTATTAAAGCCTGGGAATAAAAAGTATTTGCAAATTAACCACGCAACCAAAATACATGTATTTAAAAAAAAAACAACCTTTGAATGTTCGTATGGGAATTTTTCTTTAGGATGCCATAACAGGATTGTTTTGCCATCTTCTGACACACCAACTTTCTGTGTCCTGAAATTAAAATGCACGAAAAAAATAAAATCATGTAAAGACAAAGTGGCTGGAAAGTTCAAGAGTAACTTTTTACCCACTGACTAACTGCTAAATGTAAACAATAACCTTTTGCTCAGTTCACCGATACCAACTCAATGTGCATAAAAAATGTCAAACTTAAAGATTAAATCCTCTTACAAATTAAGACCACAAATACTTTCAATGACATAGAGGCACACAATTTAAGCAATACCTATTCTGGCTTGCTTCTCTTCCGGTCACTTTACCCCTTTTCGCTGTTTGAATTATACAGGCTGTTCCTGTAAAATGGAAGTGTATACACATTCAATGACAGAGAGCAAATTACAAAAATTAAAATAGCAATACAACATACTGCTGGGGGGAATCACAGTCGATTCCTAACCTCAAAATCCACTGACTACTTGCCCTTATGTTGCAGATAATTTTGTTATAAAATTGCCATTACACTGAAGTAATTATGGGTCTCCTTTGAGTATAAGATGCTGATAGTGGACTGAAATATTATTTCATCAAAAACTGCTGCTTGTGTAAAACCTTATTTTAATTATCCTTCTGCCAAACAAGGCTTCATGCAGTAGGGGTAGTGTTTTGTACCTATTTGAAATTGCACATAACGTAGTTTTACATCCTTGGGGCTCGCCTAGCTCCAGGTAGCTCCTAAGTTCTTGCTTTCATTACGTTGACAGCACCGAAACTACAGCCGATGAAATTCCAAAAACTTGTACTAAGTATGGAGTTCTTGCGCGCTGCCTTCTCAGTAAAGACAGCGGGCATGTAGCGACAGATCAGACCCATGACAACTACAAAACCACAAATGCAGTGGTCTTACCTTTTTCTTTTCCCCCCCAACCAGCCTCAAAATATAACGCCCGATGTTAAAACTTCCAAATCTGTCACCACGGCCGTAACACACGCTACTACAGCCACACACGCTATGACAGTGATCCCGACCTGGATGTTTAAACGGGGCTTTGTACTTTGAGGCTGGCTGGGGGGCAAATGACGAAGGTAAGATCACCGTGTATGTGCTTCTGCAGTTGCAGTAGGTCTGTTGCAGTGTGTGTATCGAGAAGGCAGCACGCAAGAACTCTGGACCTACTACACGATTTTGCAACGTCAGTCGCTGTAGCTTATGTGCATTGTTAACATAATGAGTGCAAGACCTTCGGAGCTACCTGGGGCTAGTACTCACCACAGAGTGCACAACAGTATAATTTTGCTTGAATCAAAATTGGATACCATTCAATTTTCTTTCAGTTTTCAACAATTGTCATAAAAATATTGCTTACGAGTGTAGTTATGAAGTTTAAAATCTAAATACCCTCATCTATTACCTGTTTTATGTAGTTAATAAGCTTAAACATTTGTTTGAGGCTTAAGTTATACTTTCTTAAATTTACCACCGAAAATTAGATACTTGAGTTATCTGCCCTGAAGTGCAAATTACATCAGAAATACTGTCTCTAGAAAAATGAGAGTTTTATAAATACATTCTGTGAGAACCACAGATCTGAAAATTCTATGGTTTCTAATCTATGTATTTCCTAAAAAAATTTAGATTTCCTTTAACACTGAAATTACAAATCTCAAAATTTTGAGGACATCAAACCAGTTTTTTTTTAAATACGCCGAAGTCAAGTCCAATGTTTGGATTAACCAGAAGTGAAATCACTGAATCCAGCGTTCGGGAATGGCAGTTCGAAGCGGTGACTATTATGTGGTGTGGATGTTGCTGTGACGTTGTAGACTGACGTAATCTCCTTTTCAAAATGAACATCTAAGAAGAGGGTCAGCGACCACCAAATTCATCAACTTGGTCTTTATGTCAGTCTCAGTCATACCATGGAGGTAAAAAGAGATTATTTATTACTATTACCACTTTACATCCATTGATATGTCTCAGTTCTCTAGCTAGATAGCCAAGTAATCACACGGCGTTTCCCCAATGCTACAATGCCATGGGAAGGCCCCATTGAGCTCTGATGACACAAACTCGGCCACTTGCCGTCCGGCTTTCACCCAACCAGTTCAGCTCTGCTTCTGTGTTGCACTTTTCTCAATACGTTGGCGCTTTGCATCTGCTACGATTTCCGACCCCTAACGCCCACTGTTAAGTCATAATAAACTTGAGCTAACTCCACCTAGACCTCTGTAACGCATGAAAGCACTATGTTGGATGACGCAAAGCATTATGGGAACAATACTCTCCTCTTTCCAATATCGACCTCCATAAAATGCATCCTAGGCTTTACACGCTATAGCGAGATGTTCATCCTTTGGAGTAACATCTTGACAATGGCGACATCTGATCCACTTTGATAAACACCTGAAGTATAGCACATTTGTTTGCGGCTGCGAAGGTTGATGTTAAATAGCTGAGCATAAGTTCCTAGGATAAAATTTAACCAGCCCTATATCGGGATGCTCAGTTTCATCCGGTGTACCGAAAGAGATGGAATTTGCTCAGAGTTTTACAATGACTTAACAGTGGGCGATAGGTAGTCGGAAAATATAGCGGCTGCAAATGTAACAACAAAGCGTCCAACCTAAGGAGAAAAATGTAACACAGAAGCAGGGCCTAACTGGTCGGGTGAAAGCCGGGCGGTAGGTGGCCGAGTTTGCGTCATTAGTGTTCAGTGGGACCTTCCCATGGAGTTGTAGCGTAGTGTAAAAGCCATGTGCTTACTTGGCTGTACATGTTGCCAGCTATGCTCAACATCCAATCAATGTGTCTGCAACGGCCGGACAAACTTATCAGACTTGAAACGACTTCTTTTTTCACGAAGAAAGTTCACTGCAAAGGTGAAAAGATCCATAACTTTCGATTTTTCGCATTACCTTGTAAAGTTCTCATCTGTTTTGTCATAAGTGCTGTCAGCGCGCATCTCCACATGGGCGCCGCCATCTTACCATAGGCGACTCAAATGACATGTAATTTATTGATGTCAAAGTAATATTGGATATCGATATTGTTTCCACAAAGATCTCTTCTTTTACGTTTTATTGGTTTAATATATAGTATTAATTCTTATTTCACAAAAGGTTGGTGTCAGCCGAGTCGAATATTACAATGTAGGACTTAACATGGAGCACGCAAGGACCGCTCCCTACAAGCGATAACACGCCCACGTGACAGTTGCTAGGATACAAATGTCAACTTCAATGGAGGACAGCTTTCAGAGACACGGAGCAGACCCCTGTGCGCGCATCGTAACCCGTTTCATTTTCTTACAACATTTTCAGGTAAGTGCTTTAATCATCAACTGTTGGGATATTTGAATCCAGACTTTAACCTGGTACTTAAACGTTTGTAGGGAGGGGCAGGGATAAACAACACAGCTACCCCAATCCATATACAGATTTTGCTGTTCACTGCTGTCTGCTGCATGATAAATCATTCCGGTTTTGAGCCAGCAATTTGTCTTTTTGCACAGAAACTTATTTAGTCTTACAGTTAGGATCTTTTTAACAACACGAATAAAAGTTAACTGAACTCGACTGAATGTAAAAGGGTGTAATAACTGAACGTAATACAAGCAAATTTTAGTGTCTATGGCTAATGGCTCGACATGCGGTGCCCAAGGGTAATATTTTTTTTTCTAACATGTTTCGTTTCATTTGTAGTTGCAAAATATTCATGTTTCATTTATGTTCAGTAGTATTATTTATGGCATGATGATCTAAGTCACATTTAAGGTTGATTACCAAGCCTGGAATGCATAGAATTGTGGTGCTTCTAGTGTTTGCCAGCAGACCCCATACACTGTCAGTATATTTATGTTTCAGGCTGAATCCATAAACAGTATATAACTAACAATGGGTGACACCCCAAAATCTCCCTTGTCGATACAAGGCTCAGATGGTTCAGGCAAGAAATCAAGTAAGTTTATTTTCCTCTGACAGAAGTACTGCTTAATTATACAAAAATCATATGTAGTTAGAAACTGATGTGTGTTAAAGTTCAAAGTAGACAGAAATAGTATATAGAAAAACTGAATGTTGTTCATTGCATGCTGTGATTATTATGTTAACATAACTAAGGTCTACCACAAAGCATCCAGGTGCTGAATATATCAAACTGTATGAGGTTAATTTATGTTTGTGTACATATGATTCACACAGTGCTAAAATAAGCAACATGTCAGATTTATAGTGACTACTCGGTCCTACATGTTTGTTGTTTTCAGGACAGGACGTTGTTTCACGCCAATCTGGGAGAGTGACATTTCCCAATTCAGCAAAATCTGGATCAAGCAGACAGAGCGTCATTTCAGGTGAATATAACAATGTCTCTCTATACTAAAGTTTTATTTGTTTGATAGCTGTTGGTAATGTGTTCTCAATAAAAGTATCAGCACTATGAACCACTGAGTCAGAAATTATAATGAAGGAGTAATAATATTAATTTTCCAGATGAGTTAGTGCCTCCAGGAAATCCTTTTAAGATGCCTCAAGAAAGTGACATTTTCATGCTGAGAGACAAGGAAAGACAACGAAAGAAACAGGTATGTTCTTAAAAAAGTTTTGGATGCAGGGATACCTTCTAGGATCGTGCAGCATTTAAATTTGTGAAGTGCAAAGATTATTGCCCATAAAGAGGTGTTTAGGTACATGTATTAACACAGCAAAAATTTGGAAAGCATAATTTCACATATATCATTTTTGTCTACAAATATGTCATTGATTTGAATTGTTATTTTACAGGAAAGAATTCGGCAAAGACAGCTTAAGGTTCATGAAAAGACAACATACTCATCAAAAATTAATTTCCGCACAGCTGGTATGATCCACCCAGCTGATTCTGAGGAGGATGAAAAAGAAGAAGATTCTGACAAAGCAGTGGCTGTTAAGGATGACCCTCAGTTTACTATTGCTGTAACCAGAGGTAAGTACCAAATACACAGAATTATATGACATGTATCAAATCAGGCATACTGCAGTTGTTACTTCTTCAGTCTAAATGAAAATGACATCTTGTATTATTTAAAACAACATCCAAATGAGTATTAATCTGTTCAGAGTTTCAGCCAGTGTGATTTGTTTTTGGAATGTGAATTAGAAGATTAGTGTGTATATCTCCAATACAGTAATAATAATATGTAGTATCTCTAGTATGTAATTATCTACGTACTTACATTCAAGTTATGCAACCTTTCAAAGGATCTAGGTTCACTTCATAAATTGGAAATTTATTATTTCTTTTTGTTTAGATCGTCATGTGGAGAAGGAATCTTTGGCTGAGTACATAAACAAGAAACGAGAAATGTTCTTGGTTCAGGTACGTGAGAAAAGGAGAGAAAACAACAGTGTCACAATTTGACCATCACACTTCTGGGTTCCCTATAAATGAAAGCTGTGTTATAATAAGCTTCACCCTATGTATATTCACTTCACACAATCATAAGCTTGCATGCTGTGCTTTAAGGATAAATGAATTTAATCACAATATTACAACAAAACTTGTTTCTTCACAGCATATCTGCATAGTCATGCAACTGGCTGCCTTGCATTGTTGGGAAATAATAATGACTGTTCAGAAGTGTCCTACAACAAACACAAACTTTTCATGCACTTCAGTACTCCCTTGGTGTGAAGCGAGATGAAATGAGGAAGTTAGAGGAAATTGCACAAGCAGAAGAGCGCAAACTGGAACTGGCCGAACAATATCTGGAAGAAGATGCTGCCATGTTTGACGAGTTTTTGAAGGAAAATGACAAGAATTCTGTTGAAGCTATTAAAATGTAAGATTACCTTCTGTGCAATTTAGTTTTTCTTTTTTTTTGACTTTTTCCTTTATTGCTGTGGACTGGACTTTTTGTACAGATAACCCTGACAAGTACAACTGATCTATACCAGTTTCTTTTAATCAGCTAAAGGTATTACGTTCACAGAAATTACTTCATCATTATTTTGATATAATTACTTGACTGGTGTTTCTTGCTAAGACCATTCCACTAGTTTCACAACTACCATGTCTTTGTGTTATGACACTGGTAAAAGCCTCATCTCAGCAGATATCTGACACATATCTCGATCTCATGAAGCTGAGAGTGGCTTGATTCCAACTCACAGTCTCATTGATTGATTAATTTGAGCCAAAACGGTCTAGACCATTTGATGAATGAGGACCTGTGTTTGTTGTTTTATTTTACTATGACCACATCAATTAACTGATTTTGTGTCATTCCTCATCAGTGCTGAAGCTGAGACAAAAACGAAACTAGAGAAAGTGGCTGAAATAAAACGCATCAATGCCCAAATGATGGCCATTAAGTCAGAGATATCCAAGTATGAGGATACACTGAAGGAATATCAGATGTACAAGCGTTTCCTGGAAAGTTTGACTCCAATGGTATGCATTCTTTTCATCATTCTTTTTCAGTTTATCTTGCCTAGAAGTACCCGGCCCCTCCCCACCCTATCCCACTCCACTTCTGCCAAACCCTTGATAGGACCTCTGTGCTAATGAATTATTAACATTGTCTGGTATACAAGACAATTTACATGGTGCATTTCACAAACAAGACATGTCCTCTCCCTTGAACATAAAGTCTCAGTTACTAGTAATCAGTATAAACATAAACATAACATATTAGTTAAGTGAGTAGTTTTGAAGTTAGGAAACTTGGCCTAAAGAGAAAACAGATCAAAAGATGAAATTCAGATGAAAAGAAATCTAAATCAGCATTGCACATTTTGTCTTATGATAAACAGGAAGTCCGGGAGGAGCGGGAAAAAGCAAGGCAACTTAGGCGTGAAGAGCGCAGGAAAGAGCGAGAAAAGAATGCAATCAACAGAAAACTGTCCACCCATTCTGAAGATAAAGTTGATGCACCTGCAGATGCAAAAGTCAAGAGGAAAGGGGCAGGCAGGATGAGCATCTTGCACCGGGGATCTATCACCCCTAAGTCGTAAGTGCTGTCTGAACTCTGTACAAAACATGTTTTACAACATGTGCATATTAGAAAGTTATTGCATTCTGAGTGGTGGTTTTACATAGTTAAAAAATTATTTTGAGCTCTAAAAGTCAGCAAACTGTATGGTCTTCATTTCCTTTTCAGGAATGCCGCTGATGCGGCTGCGGCAGTTGCAGCCGTTACTCCAATGCCAGAGCCGGTAGAAGAGACAGACAGTGATGATGTAAGAATACTTAGTATATCCTTTGTCTGGTACCTGTTTATCATATATGTTTTATCAGGCCCAATTAGACTCTTCAGCAACATATAACTATTCATATCTATGCATAATGTCCTGATGTTGACACATTAATATTTGTGGTTTCTAGAGAATGTCAGCTAAATGAAACAAAAACTATTGCTTTTTGGTTTGCAGGATTTAGACTTGTACTTCACAGACAGCCAACAGTTATTAGACATATTTGCCGAGCTTGAAGAGCAGAATTTGTCTTTGATACAAAATAGTCAGGAGACAGAGGAAGCCTTGGAAGAGATGAAACAGACAATTAAAAATACAAAAGTAAAAATGTAAGACTTTTTTCATAGATTTACATTTAAGAGGTTTTGCATGTAAAATAAAGTTTTATTCTTGTATATTTAGCAAGAAAGGGAAGCATTGGTTTACTGAATTACCTTTGTCTGTACCATGTAAAAATTTGTTAATAACCAGAAACCCTACTTTATATCAGTGTTTTTAACTTATAGATGTTTGCTACATTTACCCAGATCGTTACTGTATGACTGAAAATTTGTTGACGGATCCATTGTCAAAATCTTACTGCTTTCCTTATTTTTATAATTGTTTTTGTTCTTCAGGGAAACAGAAACACAAATATTAAAGGAACAAATTAATAAACTTAATACAGCAATAGTGCGAGAAGAGGAAAAAGCTGCAGATTTGGAAATGAAATCCAGGTAAGAGAGTAGTGATTTGTTTTGTTTAGTGTATATATTTACTGTTTTATTTCCCAGAAGGTAAGCACACAATATTGGTGGAAGGTAAGTGATCATAGAACATTACAAGACCACTTCAGTATCATCAATTCTTGGAATCAATTTATGTCCTGCATTGAGGCCTGTTTAGATGTATGATGTCATCTAAAAAGTCCCTTACAATGCGAGACATAGACATATGAACACATAACATGTTATAGAGTTTGTGTTTTTTCCTATTTTCAGAATGTTTAACTATGGAGAATTCAAAGCTCAAGACCAGGAAATAATGTTACAACAGCTGAATAAAAAGGTGGAAGCTGTTTACAGAAGTTGCATTGGTGACAATGAAGCCAATATCAGGTCAGTCAATCTTAGTTGGACAGTTCCTAATTCGGTGTAATTATTTTATAATATCTCTTGGTTTATTGAATTTTTGAGAGTTAAGAAATGTTGTTTCTGGTCGAAGTCATTTCACTTGTGGGAAATGTAATCGGGGATCCCATTTCACTAAAGGTCGTAAGTCGTAACTCGGGTCCTAAGTTAAACTTACAACATAAGACCATGTCAATAAACAGTACTACCAATTCTTTACTGTCTACTGACTGGTAAAACTTAGGACTTGGGGCTTACGCTTCAGATTTAGGACTTAAGGCTTGATAGTGAAATGAGACCAAGGATCAGAACTCACTCTATTAATCACAGTATCGGAGAGCTCTCTGGCTATTGGGCACACTAAGGGAAATAATCCTGAAAAACTTGTTTGTCAGCAACGAATGTCTTAACGAAGTTTTCATCGCTTGCTTTCAGCACTCTTCAGATGTTGACAAACATAGAAAACAGACTTGAGGAGCTGTTTGAACAAATTGAAATGATGCCACAAGACAAAGTTGAGGCTGCTGAAAAGGTTGGTTATAAGAGAATATACTGAAACAGTTATGACCTGAAGAAGAATGGTTAGAGGTACTGAGTTGCTGATTGGTTACCTGTAATTAATCTCATGTTAAAATTTCTCAAAAAGATTTCACAAATTGTTACGACAGAACAGAACATGGAAATGGTTAATGTGTTTTACAGTGTAAATGTATATGCATTGTTTACAGGGGAATGAGAAAGAGTCACTGCTTGTATATTTTCAGGCCAAAGAGAAGGAAAGGAGACTGAAACTGAGGGAAGAGAAACTAGAGCAGCAGCGCATACACCAAGAAGAGAGAGTTAAGAGGGCTTTAGAAAGAGCCAAAGCAGAACCAAAGAAAACGGTATGATATGTACATGTATCTGTAAATAGTATTCCATGATTGGCCTTCTTCATTTCTTTCACCCAGATATTTACATTTAGTATGTTATCTGAAAAGTGTCAAGTGTCACAGACATTTGGACATTGGTAACGGTAGTTTTTGGTTGTTTCTTAAAGGAAGTGTGGTTATCTTTTGTAGATGGGCAAGAGACTTGTGTTCAGGTCAGAACCACCTCAGATCAAGAAGAAGGAGGACAGTGGGGCCGACCAAGCGAGCAGGGAGGAAGAGGAGCTGGCTTACTTCTTCCAGTGGTAGCATGTTGAGGAACTATTACAGCATGATTGGATTTACTATTTATGGACATCTTTTAAAGACGCAGAAATGGCACTGCATGGACCCAATTATTACTATTGTTCTTGTGTTGTTTTTTTTTTTTTGTTTTTTCTCGTTTTCTTCTGTCTACCACCTAAAGTGCCATTTGTGAACTTGTACAGGCAAAATATTGAAAAACGTGGTTATTGATTCCACCTAGCAAGATAAATATGAATAATCAATATATTATTGAATATGTGAAATTGTTAAAATACATGTATATATCAGTGACACTGAATGTGTTTTTGTGTTTTGTTTCTTCATAAATCAGGTTGCTACATGTTGGTAAAAATATGTATGTTGGTGCACTCATACACACATTCAGTCAATGACCTAAAATTTCATCCTGTTCCATGACTAAGGTGCAAATTTTGCCTGATTCTGAGAGTTCTATTGATCTAAGAAAGATGCTTTAAGGTTTGTATGGAAGTTAGGGTGCTACCCTGCTGTCAAACTATGCTTCAGTGCCAAAAGTTATATTTTGTGACAATTATTTTTACTTTCAAACATGCATCATTTTGGGTTAAATTTTAGGTCACATCACACCACTGAAAACATAATTTTAGGTACCTAGTTTCCCTGTATCTAGACAGTGTCTTCAGGCATCATATTTACATTTACATGTCTAGGTAAGTCATTCAAAAGAGCAAAGCTTTGTCTTCATGTAAATATACAAAAGATGTCAAAGAACAACAATTAAAGATGACATTTTATCCTGCACTCAAGATTAAAAAAAAAACATATTTTAGTTTGAGTTTACAAAATGATTGGTAACAAAGATATTTCTGAGGATTTATTGTTGATAAACTCACTTGAGCTAAACTTCGGAGATGTTTATTTTATGTTTGATAAATGTCAGATCTTGCCACCAAAGAACTCGTGACAAAAATGTGTGTGTGTGTTTTTGTCTCCAGCTTATAAGTGCTGCTATTAAATTATCTTTACAAGTCAGCAGTATCTAATCTTCTTGGCATGGTAGAGAAATGTATTTTTAGAGCACTGCCTCACTATATATCACACACATCAGACCTAAAAGGCCACACCTGGTGATATAGTATGGTGCCATTCAACAACTTAAACAGGACATGGAGAACTCAGCCTATCCGCAGTGCCGTTGGCTGTGGTGTGCACCAAGTGCAGTGTTACTAAGCATTTATTTGACTGGTGTTTTACTCCGTACTCAAGAATGTTTCATTTATACAATGGCAGCCAGCAAATTATGATGGGAGACAACACAGCAGAGCCTGGGGGGAACCCACGACCATCAGCAGGTTGCAGACAGACCTTCCCATATGATATAGGTATATAAGCACAAAGTGTGCGCACAGATTAAGTTGAGTTTACTACCTTCTGTGCAAAGACATTTTATATTTACCAATTACAAAACATTTCAGCAACAGTTTACAGATGATGCTTTTTTTGTCAGTATTGCCGCGCATTACTGTTACATTTTATTCCAATATTTAAATTACTACCAGTCTGTACTGGTAAGGATATCAGAGATACACAAAATATAACCATCATGCATGGCGATGATTTATTTATTTTGTGTACCTGATTGTTTGTTAATGCCAAACTGAAGAATTCTCACTTACATATGATGGTGGTCAGTTTTTATTGGAGTGGGAGGAACCGTAGTACTCAGGGACGGAAAACCAATAACCTTTTGCAAGTAGCTAACGAAATTTCGCACATATTTAACTGTGGCACGGGATTGAAAACAAAATTAGAAAGGTCAATTACATACTCGCTACCGTACAAACAACACTTGAATGCATTCTCTGGTCTGTTTACCGAGTTTGTTAAGATCGATGATTTGTTGAACCTGAAGCAATCGTATCCGGGTTGTGCATTACACTTCATTTAGTGTAGTAGGCAGATAAATGTACTCGTTTTGACTGTGGAAAGGTACGAGACTCGAACTTCACGACAATGTCCGGAACGGTTTACGGCAAGCACATTTCGCCGGCTTCTAACAAGCTGGGGTACTTTTTTTGAGAAGTGTGTGATAAAACTCACACATTGCACTTAAATCGAAATTATGCAATTTACAGAATTGTTGACAAGCTTCCTGCTAGTGTTCAGTTGGCTATCAAGTGGTTCTTTGGCGGATGGCGTCGTTGGGTGTGGTGGATTTGTTAAGTCGGATGTGGACATCAATTTTTCGTTGGTAGAGGTGAAGCTGTACACCACCCATGGCAGCATCAAATATCAGACGGACTGCGCCCCAAACAACGGCTACTACCTCATACCTCTGTACGACAAGGGCGATTTCATCCTGAAAGTTGAACCTCCTCATGGTTGGAGCTTTGGTAAGGGTGCTGCGTCACACAAAATCCACTGTCTGGCCATTCGATTTCATGCTTCATTGAGAACTGTCATTTAGAGACATGGTAACATACCCACACATTTGGCCTTTATTTAGGCAAGGGAAAGCCATTCTGTCAACATCGATTCTGTCAAACGAAATCGCAGTGGTAGAGATTAGGATAATTACTCTCATTTAGGCCTGTATGCTTTATTCCATGTTTCTCATCAATTCTTCAAACCCATGCAGTAGTTTTTATATCAGTCACATGCATAGCCTATGTTTCAAATACAGTTTTTCCTGGCTGAAGGCGGAGAGAACTTATGAAATTGGGCAGGTAACTAGGAAGAATCAGGGATCGTTAAAGCATAAATACAGGGGAAAACAAGGGCTTACTGTTCAATTAACAAGCCTGTTTTCAATAAGGCTAAATCATACCCAGCTGACTTTTCTGCTCTATGCAAGATATCAAGTGAAAAGTGCTGTATTATTTTTCTGTGCAAGAATTATATGTAAGCTAGTTCATATCTTCCTTACCTTATCTCAGCAGTATCAAATGGGTAACGAAATAGGACTGGAGACCAGCAACATTTTTGTATGTCAGCAAACAAACCTCCAAAACCAGTGTATGATATACATGTCGTGAATAATCGATCAGCTTCAGTTACGTCACTAACTTTGCAATCAAACCTGGCAACTTTCCGTACCACTTTGTCTCAGGAAGGCACGTATATGAAATTTTTGGCCCGAGTCAAAGTCAAAAATGGTTTACCTGACAACTATTAAACAGTGTTCCAAAACATTTTGTTTGTGGAACTGAACCTGCCCAATTTCGTTATTTCATACTCTGTACTCTTTGTCCTCCAGCAACTGAAGGATGACAACGTGTACAAGGATATGGTTTTAAATGGCCTATCGATATAATCTGAATTGCATGGCTGGAGAGATTTGTAGCTGCTTATCTTCATGGAGAAGCACTTATAGAACTTATACACCCTCTTGATAATGATTGCCAGTTCGGCAATTAAGTGCCAGTTCGGTCCAGTAAAAACTAATAACTAATAAAATATAACAGAATTGGTGTAATCCTTAGCAATTCGAAAACTGTTGCATGCTTTATGTGTTGGAGAAATGTAGAGAGATGCTGTGGTGTTATTAAAGTTGAATATTTTTTATTAGCAAAATTTTCTGATATAAATAGTCAAACTTTTAATTACTTTAACTGTTAAGTTTGATGCTCAGACTACTTCCCAATAAAATAAATGCTTCAACCCTATGCCACCTCCAAGTTATTGAGATCTGAGAGACTGTAGGGATACACTAGAGACATTAAAATCCATTACTTATTTCACTGCATGAAGGTACAATAAATACATTGACTAGTTTGGTTTGGGGCATGAAGGACTTGCTGCATTTCTCTGGTTATCTGCTTCTGCATAAGGCCATAAGTGGTCAATTTGCTGAAGAGTCACGGAATGAAATGCCATAAAACAAGACAGGCCTTTGAGTTTTTAGATCAGGTGCTCAAGTCAAGCTCTTGATCATTCAGCTGGAGATTTAAGCCAGGAGGTTTATCACGTACCCAGTAAATGGCGAGAGTTTTCCTCCCAACATGAATTTGATCACTGTTCTAGAAGTCAAATGAGTAGGGCAGTAAATACTAAAGAGCTAAATAGACTATGGCAAATGACCCAAAATCTTGCCCAAGATCATGCATTTTCAGAGGCAAATAAATATGGTGAAATATTGCTTTTGGTGAATGTTACATTTTTCTAATAAAATGTTGTCCTGGCTTTCAAACAAACGTCAGAGTACCTAAATGCAAAGAACAACACAGCTCTCAGAATCAGGTAAAATGTGTGACTTAGTTATGGGTGAAATTTTGTCATTTGTCATATTTTATGTTTGATATGTTACAGAACCAGCCAGCGTAGAACTGCATGTTGATGGGGCAAATGACAAGTGCAGCAAAAGCGAAGACATCGATTTTGTTTTCACTGGTTTCTCTGTTTTTGGAAAGGTAATTTGTTTGCTACTATCAGTTACTGCAAGAGTCAGGTAGGGCTGTGGATGAAACAAAATTATTTGATCTGTATGGCTCAGATTGTAATTTATCAGAAATTCCTCTCATCAAGGTCCAATGCACAGCACAGGTCCTTATTACGTAGCAAAAGATGATGGTTGTACTTTCTTCTGAATTCTCTTTTTGATTGATAGTTTTGGAATTTCACAAAATTATGTCCATAACTATGACCAAATTTTTATGGTAATGGAAAGGAATGTTAGGAATAAATATTTGCACTATGAACTTCAGGGAATACGGTTTGTTACACTGGAATGTAATCAAGCAATAAGCACAGCCTTATACTTGAAGCAGTTGTATCATGAAACTGAAAGTCAGCGTTTTTTATTTGTCTGTAGGTAATCAGCAAAGGGCAGAATCGTGGTCCAGAGGGAGTTTCTGTACAGATAAAGAAAGTGAGTGGTGGTGAGGTGATACAAACCAGTCACACCCGTAGCGACGGCAGCTATGTCTTCTCCAAGCTTTTTCCTGGGGAGTATGTGGTGCAGGCAACACACCCAACCTGGACCTTTGCAAAGGCAGAGTCTCGTGTGAAAATCACACGGGACAATGGCCAAGCAAGTGAGGATCTAGTTGTGTCTGGATATGATGTCAGTGGGAAGGTGTTCAGTGAAGGTGAACCCATCAAAGGGGTTAACTTCATGTTGTTCTCAATGACGGTCAAACCTCAGGACATTACCAAATGTGACAAGACTCCTGTGAAGGGGTTTAAACATGCAGAAAAGGGAAGTCTGCTGTGTCACGTGATATCAGCTGCGGATGGTAGTTTTGTGTTTTCTGTTCTGCCTGTCGGGAAGTACGTTGTCATGCCATTCTACAAGGGGGAGCACATCACATTTGATGTGGTTCCGGCCAAGGAGGAATTCTCAGTGAATCATGGGTCAGTGTACTTAAAGGAACCGTTCCAGGTAGCAGGATTTTCAGTTAGTGGACAGGTGTTGGATTCTGCAAAAGGTAATGGTGTGAAAGGTGCCAAAATTCTCATAGATGGAAAGGAGCAAACTGTTACTGGACAAGACGGCTCTTACCATCTGGAAAACATGAAGACAGGGACATACACCATCAGGATTATCGCAGAGAAAATATTCTTTGACGCAACCAGTGTGAAGGTCACTCCCAACACCCCCCAGCTGCCCAACATAGTGGCGTCCAGCTTCAGTCTCTGCGGCAAAGTGGTGATTGAAAAAATCCCAGAAGGCTTGAGTCAGGTTCCACCTCAACGGAAAATCACCATCAGCAGCGAGAGCTCTGAGGCAGATGTGATGACCATCGAAACCAATGCTGATGGCACTTTTTGCTCCCCTGTGAAACCTGGTAAATACATTGTCAAGGTGATCTTGTCAGAGAAAGAGATTAAGGCAGGTTTGCAACTGGCTCCAAACGAGCGATATGTTACCATTACTAACCATGCTGTAGAAGATGTGACATTCTCGCAGTTTAGAGCCACAGTATCCGGTACAGTGACCTGTATAGAGAAGTGTGGGTTTATTGAAGTATCCTTGGACCCCATTGGCAGAGCTGATCAAAAGCAAATTGTCCAAGTCAAAGATGGCCCAAAAGGAGGAACATTCAGCTTCACTGATATCATGCCGGGAAAATATCGTGCAACTTTACTGCAAGACACGTGGTGCTGGAAGGACAAGACCTTGGAATTTGAAGTGGTGGAGTCACATGTCAACTCAGGCCTGGACTTCTTCCAGAATGGATATATTCTCAAATGTAGTTTATCTCATGAAATTTCTCTACATTTCGCTCACGAGAAGAAAGAGGGTAGTGTTGGATCGTTCCAGCTGAATAAAGGAACAAACCGGTTTTGTCTTGCCCAGCCTGGCGTTTACAGGTTAACTCCGGATTCTTGTCATCAGTTTGAACAGGAAGTGTATACGTACGACACCTCAAACCCTGCCATGTTAACTCTGTCAGCTGTAAAGCACCTGATTCATGGTAAAATTACCACATCAGAGAAAGCTTCTGATATCATCGTTCAGATACGTTCTTCAACAGACGGAGAGGCACAAGTGACTCTAGGACCGCTGAAGTCTGAGAATGAGCAAACGACAATAAAAGATAAGAAGGACCAAAAGCCTTCATCTGCAAAAGGACCGTTCATTTACAAATTCTCTTACTGGGCAAAGACTGGAGAGAAACTTCATATTGTGCCTCGTGCCAAGGAACTACTGTTTTACCCAGATAGCAACGAAGTGACGATATCTGGTGAGAGCTGTCCAGGGGAAGTCACCTCTTTCACAGCTAAGTTAGGGGTGTTTATTATTGGAAAGATAAATCCACCTTTAGACTCTGTAAAAGTCAAGGTCATGTCAAAAGATGGACAAGGAGAACCTCTGCTGCTGGAAACTGGTTCACAAGGAACATTTAATATTGGCCCTCTGCACTCTGATCGGGAATATAATGTCACTGCTGAGAAGGAAGGATACATTCTCACTCCTGTTGATGGAGAACTCGGCCATTTTAAAGCGTTCAAATTAGGTGAAATATCAGTCAGAGTTCTAGGGGCAACAGATGAGCCTCTACATGATGTGCTTTTGTCCTTGAGTGGAGGGAACAGTTACCGTAGCAACAATCTTACTCCAGTCAATGGGACATTAGGATTTTCTTCCCTAAGCCCTGGTCAGTATTTCCTGAGACCAATGATGAAGGAGTATCGCTTTGAGCCGGCATCTCAGATGATAGATGTGTTGGAAGGCACAACTGTCAACCTGATCATCAAGGGAATCAGAGTAGCCTTCAGCTGCTATGGCATGGTAACTTCTCTGAACGGAGAGCCAGAGGCTGGGGTAATTGTAGAAGCTGTAGGACAGGAGGAATGCAGCCAGTTTCAGGAAGAGAGCAAAAGTGAACAGGATGGCACCTTCAGGATTCGGGGCTTGCAGCCCAAGTGTGTGTATTCTGTTCACCTGAAAACTGGGCAGGTGAACCAGCATATCGACAGATCTGCACCAAAGACTCAGCAGTTTCAGGTGGAAAATTCAGACCTCAACAACGTCCGTTTTA
The DNA here is from genome assembly GCA_016165875.1 of Acanthopleura granulata. Lineage (NCBI taxonomy): Eukaryota > Metazoa > Mollusca > Polyplacophora > Chitonida > Chitonidae > Acanthopleura > Acanthopleura granulata. The sequence goes on along the minus strand of JABBOT010000004.1, from coordinate 12,102,185 downwards.
TCGCATTCCGCAGAATGAACCAGATGGATATTAGTGGTAATATCATCACTGCAGATGAGTTTCTACCCACCCTGAAGTTAAAACTGTTCAAAGAGGACAACCCAGATGCGCCAATTCACACTGTCAGCATGTCTGTCACCACATTTTTCTACCTGCCGTCTTTGCAGATTGACAACCAAAAATACATACTAAGGATGGAAACATCTCTGTCTTCTAATTCTTTTGATTATTCATTGCCTGAGGTTTTCTTTTCTGCCAATTCCACATACCGTCATTTCACATTCCGATTTCAGCCCAAACAGAGATCCCTTGACTCAGAACTGACACAGGGATCTTTCTTGATGCTTCCTATGACCTTGCTTGCCATTGCCTTGGCCTACCATCGCCAGAAGGCCCTTCCTTTCCTGAAGCAAACTCTTGGACAAATGCAGGGAATGTTGAACAAGCAGTCCTCTCCATCAGCCATGGGAGAGCCTTTAGCCACTGAGGCTGCTACGTCTAAGCGGAAACAAAAAGTGAGAAAAACATGATAATTGTACCTCTTAGATAATTTAATGTGAAATTAGGAGAAACCTTTTATGTTATATGAGTGTCATCATTTTTCAGGCATTGTTCAGCGTGCACAATGAATTGGTGTTTTCAGTTTCCTTTATAATGATTTAGATATTATTCAAAAATTTCCCATTTTTTCAGGCATATGTATCATGTAGAGGTCAGAATTCTAATAGAATATTGGCTGTACATATTCCAGAAGATAGAATATAGTAAGATCTGATCTATCATCTAACTTTAAATGTAACTGGTTTGTTCTAGTTTCAAAAGATTTCAAACCAGTGGACATACTTGAACTAAACTTGTTTTTCATTGTAAGGCAGTTTATTAATTTTATATTTATATTATATATATATACAAAAGTATGTAAATATTGCAATTCTTCAGCTTTTCTGTTTGATACTTCATGTGTAAATATGTAAATGTTCTGTGCTCTGTACAGCAAACATTAATATAAACATCTTCAGGGTGAAGCCGTAAAGTTGGACATCCCAAACTGGAATATTTTTCATTGTTTTAATAACAGTCAGTGCATTTGGGCAGCAGTGATTCATTCTGATGGATAAATGTGTGCGGTAAAATAGTGAAATGATGTTATTGCAGTGCTTCAGATATCTGTTTTATTTTTAGGACATAATGGCACCATCACAAGTACTATTGAATGTACATGTGTAGTTCATGTAAAGACTAAATCACATATATCTGAGTTTGAAAATATTTCCTTTCTTACACATGTCTTTAAGTTCATTTGTAAGATTAAATTTATTATTTTGGTTAATTAACAATTTGCTCTGATAGTCAACCATAGTGATGTCCCGTTAGAGACAAAAAGGCTGTAAAATGTCACAGAGCGCTGTTACCTTTTAAGAAGAATACTGTTCCAGCATGCCGTATGTAGGTAGCATTCACCTCACCTGTTAGGCTGTATGAAGTTTAGTAGTGTAAAACTAGGGAAACATTTTTCAGTGGATGCTTATGTACCTATGTACCAATGCTGAAGAATAGGTACTAAATGGTATTGAAACTTGGTTACTGGGCTTTGTATTGATCGTTATGTAAGTAGTAAGAACATTTACTCTGTGATCCTTGTAAAAATGTGTGAATGCACAGCTGCATGTATTTGAAGATGTATCATTCATATATACATTAGATCATTTGTCATCACATCTACTTACTCAGTGTTGTAAGTCTAAACTGATTTACCACATTGGGAAATTTATTTGCACCATTTCCTTTGTGAATTGAATTTTAAAGTAACTTTGCAAAAGTTAACATACGGTGAAGTACTGGAGGTGCAATATTTGATTGATATTTCCTACTTTCTTTGTTTTAGCAATTACCTTCTAAGGTGAAGTAATGTTTGGAAATGAGTGTCTGAGTGTCCAAAATGAATTAATGTCAGTTGTGAGAATTTAGTGTGTTGAAATAGCCCCAAAAAATTGTTGGTGGAGTAATTATAAATAGTGAAATTATGTAAGTGAAGAGATATTCATTTCTGTTAGAGCACAATGCACTTTAAATGTCCCCTTAACGTAGAAGACAGGCATGTTATTGTGTATTATGTACAACATGTAATAGGTATATTACAGTACATTGGCGTGAAGGTCAACCATCCACACATGTAAGCAAGATATACAGATGTAAGTGGTCAGAACAGTAAATATGTATATTTCTTCTGTACAACTTTGAATGTAGTGTGAAATAAATCTGTTATTAACCAGTCGTTTGCGTTGAGATATAATTATTTTGGATGAAAACAGCTTTATCCTCCCTATGTTACAATGTTGGTCTCGTCTCAAGACTAAAGATGCCAGAACAATATTTGTAACAGTCTGGATGTGCAGATGTCCTAATTGCACCTGTGATTCTGAAAAATAAATATATATGTGTTGCATAGGGGAGAAATCATTTGAGCAGAATACTTCCAATTTGTATAGGTTCCGTATTAAGATATCTTATTCGTGCCTGAATGTGCAGCAAAAAATTGTTTGATATTTGTTGCAGTTTGTACCTAAAATCACCGTGTGTGGTTGCACTGTGAAAAGTACTCAGCTCAAAGAATTTTATGCCCAATCAGAAATTACAATGGTCTTATGAGACAAACATGGCAGCCATTGAAAATATAATAAATATGTGATATAAAATATCACATGATGTAGCTGAATGATGATGGTTCAGCACATGGTGCTCCACTAGCCGAGTCACACATGTAGGGGGGGGGGGGCGTTTCTGAGTCGACCTTAAATAACTTTTTGTTCAGCAGCTATGTAGCTCTCTCTGGCAGAGGTTTTTCAGTGGTCATTGTCCTGCCCGAACAGGCTTGGTGGCCCAATGTCCTGGCAGAACCGTCTTAGTGCCCAATGTCCTGGCAGAACCGTCTTAGTGCTCAATGTCCTGGCAGAACCGTCTTAGTGCTCAATGTCCTGGCAGAACCGTCTTAGTGCTCAATGTCCTGGCAGAACCGTCTTAGTGCTCAATGTCCTGGCAGAACCGTCTTAGTGCTCAATGTCCTGGCAGAACCGTCTTAGTGCTCAATGTCCTGGCAGAACCGTCTTAGTGCCCAATGTCCTGGCAGAACCGTCTTAGTGCTCAATGTCCTGGCAGAATCTCCTCAGTGGTCAATACCCTGGCGGAACTGTCTCAGTGCTCAGTGTCCTGGCATAACCATCTATGTGGTCAATGTCTTGACATAACCGTCTCAGTGCTCAATGTCCTGGCAGAACCGTCTCAGTACTCAATGTCCTGGCAGAATCGCCTCAGTGGTCAATATCCTGGCGGAACTGTCTCAGTGGTCAGTGTCCTGGTAGAATCATCTCAGTAGAACTGTCTCAGTGGTCAATGTCCTGGTGGAACTGTCTCAGTGGTCAATGTCTTGGCAGAACCGCCTCATTGGTCAATGCCCTGGCAGAACTGTATCAGTGGTCAATGTCCTGAAAGAACCATGTTAGTGGCTCATGTCCTGGCAATATCGTCTCAGTGGTCAATGTCATGGCTGAACCATCTCAGTGGTCAGTGTCCTGAAAGAACCATGTTAGTGGCTCATGTCCTGGCAATATAGCCTCAGTTGTCAATGTCCTGGCAGAACTGTCTCAGTTGTCAGTGTCCTGGCAGAACCATGTTAGTGACCAATGTCTTGGCAAGACATCTCACTTGGTCACTGTCCTGGCAGAACCATGTCAGTGGGTCAGTGTCCTGGCAGAATCATGTCACTGGGTCAGTGTCCTGGAAGAGCTGTGTCAATGGGTTAGTGCCCTGGCAGAACCAGGTCAATGTACAGTACCTCTGCCGTTGTGAGCCAGTTTTGACTCATTTTATTGTTGGAGGGCATCTGGCTGGCATTTGTTATAATTTTTTATTATTTGGGTCAATTCCATAGTTAAGCAACTTTGTGGTCACTGGCGCTAAATGCCAGTGTTCACAAGGCACTTGTGACAATTAGTGGCCGGCCATGCTGACTTGAGCTCGTATAGAATGGAGGTCATTGAGGACATCCAAAGACCTGTTTACAACTAACAACTTTATGTACTTCATTGACTGAAATATTCTTGAGTACAGCCTTAACAATGACCAAGCAATCAATCAATCAGTGACACCAATCATTATATCTTGCTTGACATCACTAGACAGAAAACTACAATTCCAGATTATTAAAAATGCTGTATCTAATTCTCTACATAATGATAGTGGCTAATACCAAATAGACAATCCCACTTATCACTTTATATATTTGATTGGTATTCTATGCCATATTCAAGAATATTTCACTTCTAAATATGAGCACCATAACTTCATTTATTGATTTATTTGAGTGACATTTTACTTAAGAATATGTCACTAAGACAACAGCGGCCATCATTATGGTGGGAAAAAAACAGGCAGAGCCCAAGGGTAATATTACTTTATAGGAATAACAGAAAATCATATTGCACACAGTAATATAATTAATTTTAATTAACAAATTGAAATAACACATCTTTTAAGTACATTTTATAAATACAATGGCTTTTCTGGTCGATTATAGAAAAATATTTGAACAAGAATATATATACACATCCTTCTGAGACATGAATCTCTATAGAACACAAAAGTAATGGTGCAGACTGAAAGAATCACTAAATTCTTATTGCGGGTGAACATTTGATAAGCAAGGGTATTAGTACCCACAGCACACAAGCGTGAAATGCTTGAGATCAATTCATCTCGTACTTAACTCAATGAAAATCTCAAATACATCTGTTTACATATATATTTATTTTGATAATGTGAATAACTCGACCTAAGTTTGGCAGCTGAAGTCATGATTTCCCATCAGGCTTTCTCCCCTCCAAAACGTTTCGTATGTCTTTTAGGCTAGACCTAGCACATTCCACAAAGTCGTGTGCATTGCGTTCTCCCTTATAAGAGGTCACATTAAAGCCAATTCTGTTATCCTCCACTGCATAACCTAAAACAAACATAGAATCACATATGGAAATACAACAACAGAAAAAAAGCTTTTCAGTAACCATCATCCACCTTCATTATAACTACGCTGGCTTTCTACTCTTTCGTTCAAACAGCTCATGGAACCTCAAAGGCTTAGTTTTACCTACAGTAATACTGTATCTTTTTTGCCACAAAGAAGGCCCTTTAACCAATCAGTTTTAATGTTCATATAAACCTCCTGGTTTGACTACAGCTTTGTGTGAGATTTGCTACATACAGATACCTGGAGTGTTGGTTTTGACTGGGCTCATTCCTTCCACCCTACTCAACTGTAACCTTGACTACTGTCTCACACATGAAATAGTATTGAGTGTGATGGATAAACATCAATTAATCACTTCTATGCTAAAAATAGTAATTTCATGAGGTAAGTAGTTGTTATCTAATTTCCCTACAAGTTAAATCATGTAATTTGGGGAAAGCTTTTACAGCCAATTATTGAAAACGGACCACACAACCTTGAAAAATTTAAGTAACTTTCGATGGTAAACTTCTCCTTCTAGCTGATCAATGTTTACAAGAGATCATGTATTTTGGGGAAGCTTTTACAGCCAATTATTGAAAGTGGACCACACAACCTTGAAAACTTTAAGTGCCTTTTGATTGTAAACTTTTCCTTCTAGCTGATCAATGTTTACAAGAGATCATGTATTTTGGGGGAAGCTTTTACAGCCAATTATTGAAAAATAATTAGCTGATCCATGTTTACAAGAGATCATGTATTTTGGGGAAGCTTTTACAGCCAATTACTGAAAATGGACCACACAACCTTGAAAACTTTAAGTGCCTATTGATGGCAAACTTTTCCTTCAAGCTGATCAATGTGTACAAGAGATGACCTTGCCAAGCTTTACATCAAGCCATTTTAAGCATCACCAAGGTCATGATTCACTGAATAAGTTAATCCAGTTGACATCAGGGGCTATATGCAGCTGGATGTGTGATATGAATCTGGTGAATTTAGACCGAAGCATTCATTTGTTCTAAACTCATGGAATGAAACTGGCCCTGACAATAACCTGGGCAAATATAGGCTGCATGGAGAAAACATGGATTAAAACTTGTACCTGTCTTGCAGATGCTGAGTACCAGTAACATTTGCCTCCTTATGACTTACCTATGCCATAGCCATCTGAGACAACAGGTGCAAAGCCTCCAATTTCAACAGCAGGACTGCTCAACGTGGACGTTGACAAAATTATGTGGTTGATTTTTGCATATGCTGGATCTTGGAACAAAGCAGGCAGTTTACCTCCCTTAGATGAGGCAAGATTTTTTAGGGAGAACAAATGACGGTCAAACCCTTGTCCTGAAAGATTCAACAAAGATAAGATCCACAGAACACAACATAATTGAGTTTAGACATTCTCAGTTTTTGTGCTTTTCTAATTTGTAAAATCAGAGGGTGACTCTAAAGGATTTACAAATTATCAAGCTTATTTTTATTTCATCTCTAATTCAAGGGTACTGTTTTTGTTGGGATGACTGATTAAAATAATCAAGAGAGCCGTACCCATAGCTGCTTCCTTGGTCAGCTGAGAGTGAGTTTTTGAGCATTCCACGACGGCTTCCCTCATTTGCTCAGCTGAGAATTCTGAGGGAGACTGGATCATCATTTCACAGGCTTTCTTTGTTGCCAAGGTACAAGGACGAATGGTCTCCGTGCGGCCATGTTTGAATGCCGCAGTACTGCAGGACTCATATGTAGCTGCTGTTTCTCCCTTTTGTTTGAAAAATGCCATCTGACAAAAAATAAGTAATAAATTATAGTAAATCAATATGCATTAAGAATAAATATTAAGAAACTCTAGATAAACCAGTGTGTACATATTGATCTGGTAACACTGATTTTGCCACAAAAGAGTGCTAACAAAGCTAGGGATTTACATCATAGCATCAACTAAAGTACAGTAAATCTTGCTTACACTGACAATGCCTGGTTTCGCGAAAAAAAGTTGGTTTTGACAAGACGTCAGTTTGTGGAATACACTGTGGGCAACAACACTTACCTTCTGCACAGCTTGCAAATGAGTCACTAATAAACAAAGTTCTGTGCAAGCAAGCAAGGCAAATTAAGTTGTTGTTTTTTTTTATGGACCAACTTTCATATCTTTAAATGTGTGGAGGAATAAGCCTACTGGTACATGGAAAAAAATATAGGCTAATCTGTAAACATGCGTGGAACTGGAACTTCTGATACACTGTTTGTCACATCGGCAATTTTTTTCACGCTTGTCAAGCCAAAGTAAACTATTTCCATCTTAGGAAATACCTGAGAGTAAATTTCCCAACAGAGTGTGTCTGTACATTTCCACACAACATTTTTTAGAAGATCAGTCAGCCATGCCTGATGTGGTGAAATTTGGAAAATAATGTAACCATAAGCTGGATTATTTACTGATATGCAGAATTACTCAATGTCATCTCAGTTAACAGTATGTGTGGAGTGTTCCAATTAAAATCAACTTCAAGAGAATGTCTTCATCGTTTAATGAACTGTTCTCTAAGAGGATTATCTCTTTTTTTCTGGCAACACTTTTCTGACCCCAAATGGTGATGACAGCGGAGGGTAGGAGCAGTCGGTTTGCACCACGCTGTGTTGGATTGTACAGTGTGGATTAACATGGACTAGATACAATGGGGACTGGAAATCCCTGTTGGTATTCAGAATAGACAAGTGTCGGTGTCTTCAATGAAGATAACATGGGTTGTAAATGGAGATAAAAGCAGACCAAGGGCCTTGGTCTGTATTAACAAGACGTCGGCTTTTAGATGTGTCAGTGTCGGCAAGTTTCACTGTAATAGAACATTCAATGTAATAAATAAAGTGTCTCAATTAGAAACAGGGAATAAGAATTGGCATTCCTTAAGTTCAATAACTCAGCAGATAAAAAAGCGGAAACTCACCTGGACTGCCAGCTGTAGCACTGCATCTGGGCTGACTTTCTGCTCTTTGATGAATTTCTTTGTGTAGTCCAAAAACTCCAGGTGATGAAGATCCAGACTTAATACAGTCTCATTAAACTTTCTCTGAGCCTCTGAGATAGATTCTTTCAGGAATGGATCAAGCTTAAAATCTGCATCCCATATAAACGACACATAGTCAGTACACATGTTTTCATATAGATTACTCTAATTTATTTATTTCATTGTTGCTTAATGGCATTGAGTGCTTTGGCATCCACCGACCATTAGCAATTTTACTTTGGCAAAACACTCCCAAGCTTGACATACACATATGTACACCATACTGGTGGAAAATGAAGCTCAAACAGCATAATCGGTTACATCATCTAACGCTTACTGCAACCAAGGCCCCACAAGCAGTAACATTCTACAAGTTCTTGTCCAAAGCCGGAGTTGAACACATAACCACTAGACCACTTGACTTCCAATTACTGAGTAATTAACATGCACATTACCTTGAACAGGATCATGGGCATTTATTAAACCTACCTAGTTTTTGCACAATGCTGGATGAGTCAACGCTGGCAGGTGGGGTATTTGGATGGACATACGGATTTGTCGTTGTGTCCTTAAAAGTCTCGTTGAAGTACCTCAACATAGCCACACCATCCCCCCAGGCATGCTCAAAGTTAACACACGCTCGCCCATCCTTGTTCAGAATTACGCTGAATGATTTGTCAAACCACCTGCAGAAACAGACAAATGTTGCTTTTTTTCAGTATCAGTGGGGCGTTCAGATACCGTCATATAACATGTTACAAGGAAGCATTATTGAATACTTAATTTTACGTAATAAATTCCATTTGGCATCCACATTTTATATTTTGCTTCTGTTGACAGTATGACACTAAGTAACTGAAAATACAGAACAAAGCTTTGACTGAATGTGGCAGTTGTAAAGGCTAGGGCTGTACCTTAATTGCCCATCTTCAACCCACTTTACTGATGTCAAATATTGTGAAAAGGGCATTCTCTTCTGAATTGACATCACACTATATGACTACACCCTGCTTTTCACTATTGCCCTGCATGTTACCATGAAGTCAGTGTATTTTAACATCTCTTAACCCTCAGCAGAATTTGCTGACACGTTAATACATTAATTCACATGGTTGTTTGTGGGTTTTCCCTCCAAAACTGCATTTTTGGAAGCAAACACATCACAAAATATTATCTTTTGCTCTAAAACTTCCACATTCTTGGCGGGATATCATTACGTCTCCTTAACAAATCATAAGACCTTGATGAGATCCATACAACTCTCAGAATGAGGCAAACGGTGAAACTTAGTCATGGACGAAATTATAGATCATTCATAATACATGTGTAGCTATTGCACAGAACTAGTGGACCTAGAAAGATCATCACTGAGAACCATTTAGTCATAAAACCATGTTGTAATGCACGCCAGCCACAGGGTTCTTCCTGGTAACCATAAAGCACTGTACAAACATACGTCCAGTCACTGTGTGTTACACCTACAGTGCAGTCAGCCTATAAAAGTAGCTTGCAGTTTATACTCTACTGCGCATTTACAGGTAAATACCAAGCACTGTGCTGGCAGGGACAGTGTACAAACACGAACACGTCACACGGTGTTGCCTCTTCTTGTGTGAGAGTTTTGTATGTTGCCACATGGTTGGAAGCTCGTCGGTGCTACCAGGTCACCGCAGCTTTGTTGGGTAGTGATGTTTATTTGTTTTTCCCTTACAGGATAGAATCTCCTCAGACTTAAACTAATGGACAGTAAGAAAAAGTCATCAGAAGAGGAACTCAAACATTCCTCTTGACAGAGATCAGAGGTCATCACGGGAGATCAAAAGTCACCAAGGAAAGCTTGTAATAACTATTTCACCTTACGTTTAGCTTTTTTGAAGTGACACTTTTTGCGTGATTTATTTAGATTTATCCATATTATAGGGACAGTTAGGAGTTTTTTGTGAAGTTTGATTAATTTCTTATCAGACAAACTTTCGCGTTTGCATTAAAAATATCATTTTAAGACCTTCATGTGCATTTTTGCAGGCCAAGCTTTACTTTATACATGTACATGAAATTATAAGAAAAAATGTTGCAGGTATGTAAACTCGTACCTGTTTGCCCCATTTCCATGCAGAAAGAGGCGAGTGACTTCATTGGGATCTTGTGGTGCAGAATCCTCAAAGATGAGTACAAACAAGCTACTGTCAATTAACTGTATAGGAATCTCATTACCTGTAATTCAGAAAGATTTGTTAGCTAATTCATGTACATGTACTTCTTACTTGTGGTGTCCTATAATTTTGATAATAAAGGTTAGAATGCACTGTCCACGATCTATGAAGTCAACTCGAATTTCGAACTGGGCAAGTGGCAAAAACCTTTTCATTTCAGATCCCACCATGGTTGCCTACTCTAAATCGGTGTTGCCAACCGTGTGACACATGGTGGTTAAAAAATGTTGCTTCTTATGCTTTGGTTTTCACAGCTCTTGCCATGAGGACATGACATCTAAACACAGAGTGATATTACTAGGGTAGAATCTACTGACTATCTAAAATGCCAAGAGATATTTCATTTTGGCTTAATTTTAGAGCTGCTGGTTGTTGGTTCAAACCTCAATGCTGTCATCTGTCACACATACTGTTCAGCAAAAAATGGAAAAACAAAGCAGCCAACAGCAAATAAATAAATTACAAATCATTAATGCAGATGGTGAAATGATAAACCCTACATTAAAATGCAAAACTGATAACTGGGTACGAGAACAAATGTACAGCTGTAAATATATACAGACAACATGGTCAAACAGGTTCAATAATCTATCGCCCCATCCTCTGGCCGAAAGTCTGCGGATCCTTACCAGCATTGAGCAGCTGCTGACGCACATCTGCCCACTTGTCCCTGTTCTCTGTGGTCATCACTCCGACTGGGAACTCAGGTGGGGCTGAAGTTTCTGACAAAATGTACTTCAGGTGGGCCTGGATTACGGCAGGTGGTAAGATGTTACCTGTGACAGATGAAGTTGGAATTTGTGTGAATAAAAAGGAAAACTATTCATCAGGAGACCATAAAATACAAAAAAATGAAGCCTGTCCACTTACATGTAGTTGCAGATATGCGTGGCAGAAAAGATGTGATAAAGATATAATTCCCACAAAATCAGTGAAGAAACAAATCCATTACTAAACTGAACCATATAACCATTTTTTTAAGCAATGCAATCTTTTCTTAATAAAAACAGAACTGTTTTGTGTTATATTCCTGTAAGACCTACACGTCCCAGTAAAGAAAAAAATCTGTATAACAATGTGTCTCCAAATCAAAAAATAGAAGACACAAATCAAAACCAAATGTGTACCAGTAATTCACTTTTACATGCAACAATATGACAGATTAGGTTATCTGAGAATGTTCAGAATATATACTGGTATAATTCTTAAAAAGGGGATACATTATCATCTAAACTGTACATACACCTTACCATCTCTGTCAAAAACATCAAATATGTAGAAGTTTCCATTTCGCATTACCAGCAGGTGCTTGCCTGTAGGGTCGGATACAAGTTCATCCTTACCCTTCCTGTAAAGAGAGAATTTGGAAAAAAATGAATACCACAGAACAAGACATCATAGGGAAGCATAGGACTTGTCCTGCAATGTTAAGAATTCATTCATTGGCCATGCCACAGTTTAGCTGTTAAAAATATGGTTGTTCACCTTGGAATGCGTGTTGAGTTGAAAAGTTTATCATACTGGCTCATATCCAGGGGGAATGCCTTGTACAAATATGCCCCATACCATGAAAGGGAAGCTGGTAACCATCTGTAGATGAACAAAATATCAATATTTAATGAAAAGACATTCTAAGATTAACCAAGGCAGTCAACTTGTAAACTGGTCCCTCCAACCAAAACAGACAAGATGAAGCATATTATCACCAAGGTTCAATGTCATCAGAAAAGCATAGCATGCGTGTCATGGATTATAGCTGATATTTCTCCTAAGATCCCAGTAACACGAACACATAATGGGAATGTCACACACAATAAATTATTACCTTTTCAACCCACTTCGTGTAGTTAGCTATATTGTTCCACAAAAAGTTTCAATGAACTGTCCTCTGGTTGCCGTAATTTCAGAACACAGGTATGGATTGCGAGAAAATCATTTTATCTCTCAGTGTCCAAACATTTACAATCTTCACTATGATGAAGGGCAAAAATTTGACAAAAAGAACCAGGTTAAAATGTTCACACAAGCCCTAAATGTAAGCACGTTCATCTCTGCAATGAACTCTTACCCCATGCAATGGCAGGTGTTATCACACCTTACCAGGTAATACCTGGTTTCCAAGATATTTCTGGTCACATGATATTCTGCAAAACATGATGTGCAACGGTCAAGAGGCAATATATAACTATGACATGCCAATAGCCAACGATCTCCTGCGATTATTTTACACATTTATCTCACTTTGTCCATTCTCTAACATCCACTTGCTGATAAAGCAGACAGTCAGATGATGGCTTTCTTACCTAGCTAGAGCTTCATCAAAGAAGGTCTTATCTTTTCCATTTTCTTCAGCTTTCTTTCAGTATAATGAAACATATAGTGCATGCCATGGGATTGTGTATGAGAAATTGTGATCTCTTGACAAATGATGTTCAACTTGTGCTCTGCACTCATTGAACATCACTTTTCTCAAGCTCACTATTTCCCATAGACAATCCCACGGCATGCACTATCTTTATAATACACCATGTTTAGCATGCACAGATAATGACTCCAATAATATACAATCCATCTTTTATCCAACCTAAAAAGTTATGAGTCTTTACTGGTTTAAAATCCTGAAAGAGATAAGCAATCTCACCTGACAAATTTTCTAAAACTTTGTGTGTCACTTTTTGCTGGATTCAGATGATATACCTCTGGCTCCAAAAGGTTAGCCCTGTATGTCTTCAAATATCGCAATGAGGATACAACCATATTTGTGGCACGTGTCAACTAATGAAAATAAAATTAAAATCCAAATAAATATATGTATCAAAAATTCAAGATCTAAAGACACCTTAGCAGAAATTTACTTTCCAAAACCTGGGACTGCTTTAGCACTGTGGCAGAATTTATTTGATAACAGTTTTATGTTGTACACCACAATATTTCACTTATATGAGAGCAAAAGGCATCATGGTGGGAGGAAACTGACCAGAGACTGAGGGAACAAAGGCAGACACTGTTACTCCTATTGCACAATGGTGGGATCTTTCAAATCTACTGCACAATGGCAGAACCTGGTACAACTACTGCATAATGGCAATCAAGTTATCTTCATGGCATACACGTAGAGCATGCTCCTTTATGGAAAGCATTTATTAAAGAAGTCTACACTGAATCCATGGAGAATGACCATGGGCAGGATACCCTCCCCCACATGAGTATAACTAAAAAAAAAATAATCTGATATAAGTTAGCTCCAGGTAGCTCCCACCTACAGCGGCTGATATTGCAAAATCATGTAGTAAGTCCATAGTTATTGTGCGTTGCCTTCTCAATGCACATGGCAGGTATGTAACTACAGTTCAGACCCATGGCAACTAGAAAACCACAAACACGGTGGTCTTACCATTGTCCTTTACCCTCCAGTGTGCCTCAAAGTACGAAGTCCCATGTTAAAAGTTCCAAATCTGGATTGCTGTCGCACCATAACACACAATAACTCAGTACGGCTGTAGTGGCTAGCGAAACAGCCATGGCGATGGATTTGAAAGTTTTAACACAGGGCTTCATACTTTGAGGATGGAGGGAAAAGAACAAAGGCAAGACCTGTCCTTACACGCCTGCTATGTATATCGAGAAGCCAACGCGCATGAACTCTGGACTTACTACACGATTTTGCAATGCCGGCCGCTGTAGCTGCGTGCTCTAAACATAATGAGTGAAAGTGCTTTGAAGCTACCTGGAGCTAGACATAAATATGGAATTTAAGTCATATTACCTGATTATTATATTCTGGTCTTGGGTCAGGGTTAAATGCCATGAATGGATTGTGGTTGAGAACAACTGGCCTCCTATCACTTAGATACATGTTAAACCATGGGGCTGAGGAAGGAAAAGCATGCACACTTTATCAGTTGATAAAAACATTTTCATTTTAGTTTGTGCACAGTTTAGATGTTTCAGATGTAAATGTCTTAATCTTTATTTCAGCCAAGTAGTACACAGAAATGAATATTACTGTTTGAAAACAATTTGTCTTTTTCCGTACAGGAATGTTTCAACAAATTTCATACATCAATGTATAAACATTTTCACATACATTTCACAACATCATGTACATGTATGCATATCCAGGAATTTTGTATCACAATTGTCTTTACATAAAAAGAAAAGAAATATCACAGCTATGATATAGAAACCAAGTCGGAAAAATTAACTGTACTGTTATAAATAAAATTTATCAATGCATTTCCGCATGTCCGCATGTCCTCTGAGTCACTGATGGACACTATGAACAAGTTGTTGGTAAAATTACCTGATATATAGCTGGTATGTTTGTTTTGTTTATCAAGAGCAACCAGTTCTTCATGTAATGCTGGAAAAAAAAAACATGAAAACCCTTTTTAAGTTTTTATTTCTTAGGTCAATTTCCTCCACCTGTGGTCAAATTTAGATAGGGGTTAAGTTAATCATAATCTCAAAATCATAATTCCTTCTGGTCAATTATCACACATTCATGTGACTTGTATTATGTATCAAAACTTTATCCATAGAGTTGCTGACAAACAGACAAAGTCCAGGAAAAACAGAACTTCCTTGGCTGAGGTAAAAATATCCAACAGAGACCAGATCAATGCTGGTTTGAGGGATTGTGTCTATGTTAGGCCTACCTTTTCCTTCCCCATCTTTGAACTGGTTTACAATGCCCTGGGTGGTTTTGAATTCGTCTGGGCTAAGAAGGGGCTGTTGGGCCCTGAGGTATCTCTCACACGATTTTTCTAACTGAGGAATGGGCAGGCGTGGTAAACTTTTCTGGAAGTGATGTGTGGGGACAATACTTCTCTGGAGGTAATCATTGTAATTTGAGCTGAAAATAAATATAACTGCAGATCAATGTATTTCAAGTATGCTGGGTATGGAGCGGTAAAGAACTCCTTCAATATTTTCACTTCTGTTCTTGTGGAACCTGCTCAGTCTCAACCGCCAAGGGACATTTGGCATGCTAAATTTAATGGTCTTAGTACACATACTATGGTATATAACATGATGAAATAAATTGTAGGTAACACAATTTACAGTACTCTGATATAATGCTTCACCTCAGGTAATTTGTTTCAGACTTGTTTATAACAGCTTAGCCCATCACTGGCCTATGCTTCACATGTATTCTCTCAGAAAATGACTTTCCTATGGACTGGATAATGATACATGTTTGAATGCAGCTTTTGCTATATGTATAAAAGCCACAACTTTATTAAGTGGGGAGAGAGATATTTGCCACTTGTCAGGTATTTGGCAAAATACCAGTGCAGTAGTTTTCTTGGGTTCTGTGTAATGTCTTGTACCCACAAACCTGCATAAGTTAAACATTCTTAGTTTACAGATATTTATTACAGTAACACTTATAATGCTGCCTCACTGAATTAATCATCATTCTGACATTTAATCCCACCCGGCAACAGCATACTCTCAACAAGACAACCAATCCTTTAACATTCTGTGAACAAGATGAATGACATATAATGTGTTGACTAGCACTGCTAGCTTGCCATGCAGATCTCGCACATACAATAGGCACATCCTAACAAACTAATCACATTAAATATCACCATTACCTTGTTACTGTACTGTAATATTGTACTGGTGAGGCTCTCACAATCTGCAATACCGGTACCTACAAAGGATAAAATTTATACATATAAAAACACTCTCACACGTCATTTATTTATTTCACTGTCCACAATTGAGTTGTGCGTCCTGGTGACAGAAAGGAAAGCACCTTCAACAACTAAATTAGTTTAGTGGCCTATTAACCCTTTGGATCAAAGGGATTGCTTTACATGGCTGGAAAATTGTGCAAATTATTTCTGCATGCTAAATACAGCATAATCTAAGAGCTATTTCTAGGTTTCTACATTACATAGCTACTAAGGTGACATATAATTACATGAATTGTATTGCCGGCACTTGTGTGATAAATTCACACACAGGTAATGTTATTACTATGGTATTAACGAGTGCATACACTTGTCTTCATAACCAATCATCAAGGCGTATGACATGCATTCAGAAAGTACCTTTATAACGACGTGCAGAGATTTATGTGCCCTGGTGTTGAGCAAGTGCAGGTAACATCTTGTTTGCATCATCAGGCACGAGTGTCGGCCTAAGCTGCGAATATGCATTCGCCGTTATGTGGCTTGGAACCTGCAAAATATAATCGCAGGAACCGAAAGTTTGGTGTGCTATAACAGAAAGTGTAGGCGCTGAATCAAGCGTGATACGCAGTAGTAGTACGGTTGTGGTGAACTGAGACACAAGGTTTCTAGTTCATCTGTAAGTAAACGCGCTTTTGGTTGATAAAGTCCTTTCAAGTTCAGGTGAATCTCCAGTCCCTCCTGCACAGGCCTGTGTTGTGTTCGCCACTGCGACCTCTGAGCCGAGAAGCTCTCTAATGTGTGGAGGTAAACTTACGACGCAGTCAGTTTCTCCGTCACATTTATTTTCAAAAACAATTTTGACTTTTATCCTTGATTTGATCGATATACGAGTGCTTTAATGAAGTTTTAAGTGTGCCAGGAATAACGCATTCTTCATGTAAGGATTTTCAAGTGAGTAAAACTGTCTGATTGGTGCACGCAACCAACCAACAACGCCTCGAAGGTGGCAACGTGAAGTTTGTTGACAGCGGGAACCTGAGTTGTTGTTGTTCACATTGACGTTGTATACAAGGATTCTTAAAGTCCATCAGTGAACTGATAGGGCTGGACAGACTATGGCATCAAAGTGCGACGCTGTACGGAGTTTGAAATATACGATTCACAAGTGTTCAAGTTTTTCTTCAAATTACGTTCCAGAGTAAGTGACGACACCTTTTTTAAAAAGTACATTTCACGTATATTTTTGTGAACAAAATACAGGGATATAGAAAATGTATGTCCCATGGATATACACATGTTTATGGAGACCTTTATGTATAGTAAAAAAAGAAATCCAAGCCTGTAGACGGATCTCATTGATGGATTATTGGTCACAGTGTATTGCAGTGGATAAGACCTTCAACGTTTGCAGTGTCTTAGGGCACCCATGATAAAGGTTGAGTTTTCACCCTATCTCTTCTTTGTTCTCTTCATCTGACTTTGGACAAGACAACACGAAAACACTCCATCACATAATTTTGTTTTTGTGCAAAGTTAATTCTCCTGACAAATATGGGTTTGATCAAAGATATTAAGATGGATCTGTGTAGCATGTAGCAATTACAATAAGCCAAATTGGCATTTCAGAAAGCTGAGAGGTTTCTTGAGATCACACTGCTTTTGGACGAAACAGTGTGGGGGTCTCGTGCCCAGCAACAATAACAGCATTGTTAACCTCTGTGAAATCACGGCAGTTCGTGAGAGCCCCCGCCCTGTCTCGTCCAACACCAGCGTGATCTTGAGAGACTTCTGCACTATACCAATAGATCCAAATCCATAGTTCTAGGATACTAGAATCCCTCAGGTCTAAAATTTGGCCAAATTTTTTTTATTTCACGGTTTCATTTTTCATTCTCATATATTTCCTCTCATGTTGAGATGAAAACCCAAGTCAATTCCTAAATACCTTAAATTTGCTCTCCTAATCCCTTGATTAGGAAAATTAACTCACTAGTGGGGAAATACCTGCCACGTGCAGTGAATAGACTGCATCGAGTAAATATGTATTGCCTCCTGTTACAACTTACTGGAGACTTCTACCCATGCAGGCTGAGGCATTGTGTACCTTATATATGTGTTGACAGAAACAAGTCTGTATCATCTCACCATGATGCCATCAAGTTATGGTATATAAATACATTCTAGCAGGATTTGCTCAGAACTGTCAAGATGAAACAGCAATTTATGCTTTCATGTAGCATTATAATTTTTGAAAGTTTGCATAAATGGGTTGTTATATTCGTGTTTTAAGTGGAGGCTGGACAGTTCTTGGTTAAGATTAATATGGAAATGTTTTTGCAGACAGTTGTGTGGTTGAAGTATTTTATTTCTCTCGTATTTTTCCATATAAGGCTTTGAAATTTGACACACTTGTAGGTAATTTCAATTTTTTTTTTGGTTTCTGTGCCAAGGTTGAAACTTTGTGAAATAAGAAATAGCATTTTGAAAAACAGTTTTGATTTTGTTTACGTTTGGTAAATAAGCCATATAGCAGTTTTGAGTTGTGCATAATTGCACATGTGCAGAACGCGTCATACAGTAGACAAACAAAAGCACATGGCTATTCATGTCTATCTGTTAATATTACAGACTTTGGCAACAGCCGAGTGTACAGCTCTGTTCTGTTTTGTTTTTCACAGATTTTTTCCACTTGAAACAGCGCTAGACTGAAATGTCACACACACACATGAAATGCATGAAATGGGTTGAATTGTGTGAGACCGCCTTCAGTTACAATGCCTTCAACACTGCCACAAGTGTCTGTTTACCTACCAGCGAAGGAAATCCGGTCATGCACATTCGAAACAGCTATTTGGCTTATTCCCCATCTCAGAATATGTACGTGTCATATTCAGTTAGTGTTTTGGGCTACGCCAGGCCAAATGCATAATTATGCTCAACAGTATCTTTAAGGCAACAAATGTTTCTTACCTTCTTCGCTATCGCATAAACACAGTCAACACCATTTTATAAGTTTTTTACTTTAGTAGATAAACTAAAATGTTTTGTATCATTATTTTTTGTAATGCATTTGATTCTGTTAATCTGAAATTAAGACTTTCTTTCTTAGGAACATTAAAGTTGACAGATCAAGTGATCAAGCATCAAGATGGTCTTCTGATTCTAATAATCCACCACAGGTAGGAATGATGTAACCTTTAGTAGCATTAGACTTGTAACAGATTGTAATAAAAAATCTGCTCCGTGGGGCAGTCATCAACATGCCGAATGTGAGAATGAAACCTGTTTTTGCATTATTTACAATGTGTATTTCTAACTAGGTGCCACTTATCAGAACTGTAGGTAGGGGGGCTGTCCGGAAGTTTGAAAAAGGTGTGAATACAACTGTGTTTTCCATATTAAATTGATGGAAACTGTTGATCCAAATAACGCCATTTTTCTGTTAACTGTTTGTCAAAGGTCATGATTACCAGGATAGTGGAGTAAGTCTCTCTACAAAAGTTGAATCACAGGTTATTGTGTTAAGATACTTTATCAATGAACAGATTTGAGATCAGGTATTCCAAGATTCATGCTGATGACGCCAGAGTGTACCAAATAATGTGTATCTTTATTACTGACTTAACATTTTTGCTGTAGTATTGCTACATTAATGCAGCTGTAGAAAATAGCTACATGTTATTGTAGTGTGATATTGCTTGGTTTCAACATTGAGGATTGTTTTTGACCTTCTGCACCAGTTTTTGTATTTCCCATGTCAAAAGTGGATCATGATGATTTGATACAGAGGTTGTGGGTTGAAGATTCAACAATAATATACTCCATTTATTATCTATGACATCTTTTCCAGTACCAGCCAGTTACTTTTACATTAAATACCACTCAATGTAGTATGCTAACTCAACTGTTACTTTTTTCTGTTTTAATATTATGGTTCGGTTATTTCTTTTTCTCTCTTCAGTTCCTTACGTTAAAACTTGCGAAGCCTGCTATTGTGGAGACTGTTACCTTTGGGAAATATGAGAAGACCCATGTCTGTAATCTTAAGAAGTTTAAAATTCTTGGTGGATTGAATGAAGATCACATGATTGAACTTTTGGAAAGGTAGAGTGGCCTGTCACTCAGGTGACCCTTTTACTGGAAACTGGTTAAATCTGGATTCTTTGAAGATAAGATTTTATTGGGCCACTTGAAGATAACACAGATGGACTATGTGATAGCCTATTTGTTAATTGTGGCATGTTGTATTATGTAGGCTTTGAAGGTCCCTGGGGTTTACCATATGCATTTATCTCTATATATTTTATTATGATTATGATGATGAGAAGAACAAAGTAGTGGTACTTTCCCTAGGAAATCATCCACATGTGGTAGCTTGCAGTTTCCACCAGTACAGATATGTATGCTAAAGATAAAATTTATGGAAAAAATTCTGACTAAGTTTTTGTCAAAGGACTGAGTGTTATACATTTTTTAACTTAAATAAGCTTGAAATATAATGTCAGTAATGAGTAATTTTGCAGGAAAACACCTGAAATTTTAACAAAACCGTGTTGCCCTTGGTGGCTCATGTAGCTTAAACACTGTGTCTTTGTAGTTCTCCAAATGTATATTTTAAATTTACATATATTTGATGATAAAGTTGTCTGTGTGAAACTTCTGTTTATTTTTCCTTTATATTTTACAGTGGTTTGAAGAACGATCATATTCCAGAAACATTTTATCTCAAAAGTGAAATTGATGGCAACTCATTTCCCTGCAGATACATAAAAATAGGTATGCTTCACATACTTTGTTCTAAGAAGTACAGTATATGTACATGCATCATTGAATTCAACCTTTACTTACATGGAGAAATGAGTTTTTTTAAGGGGCAAAATAATATATATATATATATATATATGCATATAAAATGCTAGAAATGGGTATCTTAACTGTAGATAAAGATGATGTGTATGCCTTCTATTTTATATGTGCTAATTCATGGGTTAATGGTCATAGAATGTACTGATGAAAACAATGCCCTAATAGTAGAATTTGTCTTCTTCTTCTTCTAGTTCCACTTCAAGCTTGGGGTCCCAGTTTTAACTTTAGCATTTGGTATGTAGATCTACGAGGGGTGGATAACCCAGATGCAGTGAAGCCGTGTATGAATTGGTATAACACTGTAAGTGGGGTTGTTGGTATTTTTTTTAAACCTATATGTACATCTATAAAATGCATGCAATATATGTCAAAGTGTTCATAAAAAATGAGGTGTCGCCATTATGACTGAATAGGTAACAATACACATGCAGTTACTAAGTTCAGTTTTCTAGCATAAAATGTCCTGCACACGTTCTGGTTTTGGTTGTTCAGGTCAGTCTGATAGATGTCTGCACATGTTAAGTCTGTTCTGTTGTCTGTAGTAGGTAGCTTGACTTAAAATTGCCATGCTTCTGGATGGCCTAGTGACCTTTATTAAATGCAATCAATATATCACTAGATTGCACTCTGTTCTGCTGTTTTGTTCAGTATACAATGTTCATGTACATAAAGTTAAGTTTTTGTGCAGAGAAAGCGTAAATGATAACCTGAATTTATATCTTATGTTTCTTATCTGAATGCGCTTATATTCCAAAGCTATGGTCAGATTACAGTAATGTGTGTATGAAGAAGAAAGGAATGAAAGAACATATTTGAAGATTTGTATCGTATTCATGTAACACCAAGTATACATTCATTTTTTTGTGTTTAGTATAGAGAAAGGGAAGCAATCCGTCTCTGTTTGAAGCATTTCCGCCAAAAAAACTACACAGAAGCATTTGAGGCCTTACAGAGGAAAACAGATACAGTATTAGAGCACCCTGTTTTGACAGAACTTCATAATCTTTTGGTAAGCCTTTGTCAGCGGCATGTTCTGTGTAGAGGCACGTATGTATCCATGTGTTCCTAGGTGGCCCTCTGCGGTCGAGGGTGTTAAGGTGCTAGTACAGTGTAATGACCCAGGTGCCTCTTACAAATGTGAGTGATGTGAGTTCAGTCCCAGCTCTGCTGGCGTCCGCTCCAGTCATACAAGAGAAGGTCCACCAGCAATGCTTCTCGCCGTGGTATGAGTGAAATGTTCTTGACTACGACATAAAATATCAATCAGATAAATAATGTATTTTTGTGCATATTTTAAATGTGTGTTGTTGTCAGCAGGAACATAGTGTTCGCGCTTGTGCATGTATCAAAACCATGACAAGCACCTAAAAACAGTAAAATCTTACTTTTCAAGACTTAAATATATCTGATAAGAAATCAATCAAACTAGAACTGAAAGGTTTAAACGCAGTCCATTTAGTGCAGAGTGCAGTTGTTGGATCATACATTCTTTGATGGTCTTAGAATTGGTCAATGTTAAAAATGCTGTTCAGCATGTGGTCATATCCTGGTTTAAAATGCATGGTTAACTTCCTTGTTTATATGGGGATTTGCAAGGATTTTCACCCTGGGTTCAACACTGTTTGGGTTTTCACGAATAATTGCATGTGGAAGAAGCATTCTGGGAGCAATTCCTGTCCCCAGCCTGTTTGAGATGTTGTCTGGGTCAAAATCCACGACATAACTATAGACATGATTTTGTTCAGAATGGACGAAATAGATCAAAACGTGGTCAGCAATTTGTCTTAGTGAGGCCCAAAACTAAGTTTGGGGGGTGGGGTGGGGTGGGGGGTAATGGACAAATTGGCCTGAGACTCAAACTTTGTAAGTCATGATGTACCAAGTTTCAATTTAGTATATCGAGCTGGTTTGAAAAAAAAAAGTCTGCAGTACTGTTCAAGTCCAAAGTTTAAAACAAACTAAGCTAGGGCCTGAAAGTGGAACCTGATATGTAACCTGTTATGGTGAAGGCGTGTACTAAGATTCAATTCTATATGATGAATCATTTTCAAAACTATTTTATAACAGACTGACAGACATATTGCAAACCTACATGCATAGCCCCAATGCCCTATCCCTTGTAATTTACATAATCAGGTTAGCCAATTTTTCGTAAAATGCAAAATATGTGTGAGGCATGGAAATTAGAAGCAATTTATTTTATTGAGGGATAAAATGAAGAGTCATTATGGTTTACTGTCACATTGCTCTATAGGAAATGTAATGAAGAAAGGGAACTGACCCTTAAGAGTAAATGGGTACATGTGCTGGAATTACGTGATATATTTTGATACTGTTCATTTGACTGAGGTAAGGGATGTAGGAAAAGTATGTGTATGCATGCAATGACAACAGCACCCACAAAACATGTGTTTTCTTTCTCTTTAAGTTTGCAGATTATCATTATTTACAAGAACACATATTTTCCTCATGTATGTGAAGATATCAAGTTCTAGGGGGGCTGTAAGTTGCATCTGTTTATTCACCTACATGAACAGTAGAATGAACTCCTAACTGAGTTAAACTTACAGGCAGGTGCACTTTACTGCTTACATATGACCATTTGCCAAATCTGACACAGTTGTAGCTGCTCTGGTTCTACTCTCTATGCCCTTGTCATTTGTATATTATATTCCTCTTGTATATCAGAATTCTGCTGGTGGACTAAGCCTCCCTGAGGCCTTTTCCTCCTACATTGTTTGTTATTGTTTAATTACATGGGACGACAATGAGTATTTTGGGTAATTTTAGCCCAATATCATCTAATATATTGCAATTAACTTCACTGCATTTCTTTACATAATCATGTTTTAGCCATGGTGCTGGATGGGAGGGGGGGGCTTGTAAGTAACCACCATTTATGCATTTACATGAACAGCTGGAACAAAACCCTAACTGAACTTATAAACTGCACTCCTCCAGTTAAGCGTGGCCATGTGCACCATGCTTAACTGAAAAATATGTAAATGTAATATTTAATAGAAAAGAAATTGGTGTACCACCTTGATTATTTAGGTGAAATATTCCAGAAATGTATATTTTGGGATAAAACAAGTCTTATTGACTTGAATCCTGCCATAATCCCAACTTACTGTAACGTGTATAAGCATGTGTGTGAAATTATGGTGAATAAATCAAATCAAATTATATTAAATTTTTTTTCTTGTTCCTTACTACTTCAGTAAAGCCATCATAGCAGAGCACTATCTCAGTAATACTTGCCCTTGGGAAAAACAGCATTGTGAAAAATTGCAATTTGAATACCAATACATCTTGGCTTTTGCTTATGTTTCAATACTCATACAGTTATAGTTGACCTCTCCCCAACCTTCCTCTCCTCCAATTTCCACACGATGAATGCTATTGTTAGATCATTGTGGCCTACATTCACAAGGACAAGATCAGTGTGTGAACTGTATTTTCTGCGTGCTTCATTGAGAGCAAACATATAATACTGAACCTAATTTCGGTGAGTGCGAAGAGTGTAGTGGTTTAAGTGTTTTATGTTCAGTAATGTTTGACTTACCGAAAAAGAAAAAAATCCCCACGTTTCCCAGATAAAAACTCTGGGTTGGGTCACTTGAGTTACCTGCAACAAACTTTGTTTTAATGATCGTGTGACCAAGTCACTGGAAATGTGGACACGTATCATGCAACAGAAAGATGCGTGCAGACAGAATAAAAATATTTTATTGTTAGAAAAAAATAAATTTGAGCTGTATTTCATCCCCCAATTATGTTGTTCTGCACAGTGGTATTGCTGTTATCAGGCTTAAGCCCAAATAGAAGAAAACATGCTGTAGCAGTACTGCCTAAAGCCTGAACTACTTCTGTATTAAAATCAATGCAAATTTTCCTGACCCCCAAAAATGCCACCACTTTAGCTTTATTTTATGTGTATCTGATTTTCCTGAAGTTTCCACTTTTCTGAAATACTCCTAAAATATTATGTTTTGTCTGTTTTTCAGGTCCACAATGGTGATTTTGCTGCATGTGAAGAACTTGTTAGCAAAGCTTGTCAAGGTAAAACTGTGAACATTCAGTGGTAGGACAGGGAGTGTTATGCTTACATCTGTCTGACATGACTCCAGCATCAACACCATTCTTGTTATGACAATATGTACGTAATGTGAAAAAACTAGTCACTTAAGTGGCACTTGATAAAGGCACAATATTACACTGTAAATGGATATAAAACACTAGAAGAGTAGACATCTGAAGTGTGTGAGCCAGTGGCCGTTTAATGATTTACACGTGTTTGTGAAGTTCGCTGGATACCAGCTCCCTTTGGTAGAGAGTTAGTGCACCAGCTTGGTGTAATGACCCATGTGCCTCTCACGAATGCGGTTGTGAGTGCAAGTCCAGCTCATGCTGGCTTCCTCTCCGGGTGTACGTGGGAAGGTACGTGTGGTCATGGATTTCCCCCATTATGTTGGCCACTGTTGTATAAGTGAAATATTTTTGCGTACGGCGTGAAAGAATAAATAAATAAAATACATGGAAAAGGGTGCCAGTTAAACTGACCACCATTATATACACATATAAAGGAAAATTTTTTCGGGTAGCATTGGAAACCAAGCATTTAATCCAAAGTGTGGATATATACAAAGCCGATGTGATGCTGTAATTATGTTTATGTAAATTAGTCTGGAATGTGAATTGCATTTACAGAGGGACTGTTCAATCACTACATTAGTCAGCAAGATTACAAACCAAAGTGGTGTTCACTGGAACAAACAAACAAAGGTAAAAAGAAAATATAGTGCATTAATTTTTACAATTGAATTCTGAATTACTTGAAATGAATTACTTAAACTATTGATATTTTTTATGTAGATTTGAAATACATGTATGTCTGATTGTATTCATGAACATTTTCTTAAAGATGCATGGTGCACTGCAATTTGTTTGGAAATTTTTCATGTTTTCTGAGTCGTTATGAATGTTTGAATGGCTTTCTGTGTGGTTGCATGAAGAGCAACAGGAAGTGAAATCTTGTCTCTAGGGAGCACAGCATGACCGCCTGGTAAGGTGGGCAGCACAAGGCAAAAGATGAGTGAGATGCAGGTTCTATCCCGGTCTTTAACTGGGAATTTGTAGATTCTTTGGTTCTTACTGTTTGTGTACCCAGGTGATGTGAAGTGCTTGTCGACTACATGAAGTTTGTTTGTTTTGCCATATGCTTTTTCAAGACCACTTTTCTTCCTACAATAAAGGTGTGTCACATGGGAATGTTCATTGGTAATTTACCAAAGAACAATTGTTTATCCGAGGCATTTCAGTTTCCCCATACTAGAAAAGTGATCATCATGGCCAAATAAATTAACCAAATCATGTCTGGCAGGTTCTGATGTTTGTGGAGAAAACAGACCTGGGATGAGGGGAGGTCATCAGATGTCCATTGACATTCACACAGGTGAGTGTCTCACACTTCAGAATTACATTTCATTTCATTTATTCAATAAGAGCAGTATATTTGGGTAAATACATGTGGGTATATTTGGTACAGGCCAGTATACAATATACAAGAGGATGCAAGAAAATAAACTTCATAAGGCTTTATACTGTAGCAATAAAGCCTCGCTAAAGCTTTAGTGAAGTATACATACATCCATCAGTTGTTGTTCATCATACCAAATACCTGATCTGTAAAGCAACAGCCATAGCAAGTACGTCACATAGGCTATTCACCAGCCAATGATAAGAATCCTGATCATAAGGTATTGAGAGAAGGACATAGTGAACAACTCAACACAGTAATCCTCAGTTGAAACGTATCATTTATACAAGAAGATGACATAGGATCTGTGTGTTTGTGCAGCTGTTTTAAATTCAGATGGTTATTCTCACTCCAAAATTATTAACTCTGTATGTGCGTTCCTTTTGTATGCAAGCCAGCAAATTCAGTACCCAGTGGTTTCCTGGGATAGGCGTGAACAAATGCTGTGAATCATAGATCAGTGGATTCAGCTGTTAACGAAGCTCTCTTGGAGTTGACCAGTGACACAACAAAAGGAGCACAGAATATCTTGGATATCTACAGCATTACAATGACCTAATCATTTCAAGAGGGTTGGCCCTCAACATCAAGCGAGTACACACACTCTCTGACTTGCACAAGTACCTGACGATTTCACGGGGTGACCGTAGTACCCGATGATTTCACGGGGTGACCCTAGTACTCGATGATTTCATAGGGTGACCCCATAAATTTACGGACCAGAGCAAGTAAAGACAGTAATTTCCCCATTAACTTCGAATATTTCAGACATCTGGGTTGAGGTATTCATAAATGCCTTGAAACTGTTATAAGAGAATCGCCCCTTGGAAATCTTCATGTTTAGGTAGTAACCCCATATTTCATAGGAACACAGGGGACCCATGTTTACAGAGGGTTAAAACTGACATGCAGAGAAAATAGGACGTTTAATCTCATAATTCCAAGTTAAAACAGATTGTAAGGTAATGACAAAGACTCTATCATACCTCAGGTGGATATATTCCAATCCGTGGTCAGGTCAGTGAGGAGAAGTCAAGGTGTGGACTTTTTGGACCTGGGTTACTTGAATTTCCCGCCTTTATACACTTCAGCAAGTACTCTCTTCAATAAAAATGGAGTCACTCTAAGTGCATCATTAGAGTGACTGTAGACCATATTTCGTTTGATTTGACATAAATCATCCAGAATAATAATAAAAACAGTTTCCTATTTTATATCTTTAAGGCCTAAAACGTGTGTAGATAAAAACAAAAACCTGTTTATTAAAGAGTTATAGTGAAAATAAACATGGTCGCTCCATGTAGCATGCAAATATGACATGGCACCTTCTACCAGTTTAGGGTGAGAAATACACAGAGACTCAACAGTTAGTTAAAATGACAGGTAACAAGTTATCCTTACGTGGTATTTAAGTTTTAGCTGTGTAATAAACATCACAAAATAGTAATTAATCTACATGGCAATCATTCATTACAACAACAACAACCACATCATATTTACATTGCTTCATGTGTTTGATATTTTATGCATCCACTGTTTGCTATAGTATCCCATAAATGTCAGCATGTCTGCTACATATATTAAGCATTATATGGACATGAAGGCAGTTAAATCAGAGAAGGAAATATATTTGTCTCAATATTATCCCATTTGGGCTTCATAGAAAGTTCATACAGCTAATTACAATGATTTTATGGTATAAGTAATAATGGCTTTCTAGAAATACAGTTGAAAAAAGAGAAAAACACAGAAATGGTTTATCCAGATTTCAGCGTATTGGAGCTGTTATGATGTTATGAATGTTCATTAATAATGATAGAATATTGTTCTTTTTGAAACGTTGAATACAGCAGAAGTGTAACATATCTGCTTTGTGAAAAAAGTTTGTATCCACAAATGTGTTGAGAGTGGCACAGACTGGACTTGATTGCTGGTCATGTTTCAGAGACGATATATTTATTTGGGGGATGGGATGGTAACCAGGACCTGTCAGATTTGTGGGCATATCACGTCCCCACCCAGCAGTGGACTTGCATAGCCCGGAACACAGAGGAAGAGGTGAGTGTATCCAAAGCATACACTGAGTGCATGAGGTGTGAAATGAAACAATGCTAGATATGTTTTTATGTATTCTATGCGAATGCATGGCAATGCATTATATAGTCATGGCAATTTCCCAAATCTCAGACCGGCAGCTGTTGACCATAAGTACGACCAAAAACAAATAGTTCTAAAGATGATGCACACGCCTTTCTGGTGTCTAGTTTTCCTACATGTTCTATTGGGAAAGTATTATAGTGAGGAGATGTGAAGTAACAATTCAGTAAAATCAATTTAACATTTAAAGATGTAAGTTTTTTCTAAACTGCTGCAGGAAAACTTTGTTGTTGTTGTGACCCTCTGACAGTGCCAGACCGGTCAGTTTGTGAGATGTAAATGATATATAAATAAAGTGACTTAGTGTCATTTTCACGCCAATAACGCAGTTAGAGGTGTGGTCTCTTTCATTTTGTTTTTGTGTTGCTTTCGGTCTTTTTGTGATACTCAGCAGCTATCTTGGAAAAGCATTCATCATCGAAGCCTGCTTCTGTATCTGTCTATCTCATATATGCCATACTCAAGAAGTATTGCTTCACTCACTGAATATAGAAGATCAGTAGCCTTGGATCAGTATTTATTGCGGTTTTTTGGAATACCCAGATCCAATCTCAGATTGACAGACTGGAGCTAAGACTATTTTTTGGGCTACTAGGCCCTACCGAGTGCCAGTTGTTATGTCAAACAACTTCAATCAGTTTGCAAGGAATGTTATATCCTATAATGATACAGATCCATACCCATGTGTACTTGCCGTAAACAATACAGATCTACAAGTAAGTTTAATCTCAGCATAGCTTATTACATGATTTTTTTTTAGATTTATTTGGGTCAATTGGGATTGACAGTGCCTCGCCTGAAGCATAGTTTGTATAAAAAGTAGAGAAACTATATGTTTTATCAATGCAATTCTTCCCAGCCCCTTTCTTAGGGTAGATATGTCTGCTGCTTAAAATGGTAAAGAGCTATACCATGTAAATTATGGTATATTAGTTAATTATACACAGACTTTATCTCACTGGAAAAAAATGTTTTTCATAACTTTCATGGAACTGATGTTTCTTGTTAGTTCTCATGAATTTGAAACACAGAACAGAAAAGTTGTTGTCGCTTAGCCTAGTACAGGTGAAATCCCCAGCCTGCAGGCAACAATTCAAATGTTTATCACTAATTAATATTTGCTTTCCTCATAAAGCGATTCTCAAACTCCTAGCTTCCAGAACAAACAGTTGATGGTAAAAGTGTTAAATTATAATAGATTTACTTGTAATAGTGTCTTGATCATAAACAGAAGCCAGGCAGCAGAATTATCTACATGCAAGAAACCTGAGCATTCATCATGGAATACATTTCAGTGCCTATAGGCTTTAGTTTTTTTTTCACACTGCTTGTTAAAAATCATTATGGGAGCCAAAAGAATGCAGTTCATTCTTCAACTCATTCGGAACTCATTCAAATGCATATACCATAGTGACGTACCTCTGCACTCCATGCTGTCATGGAAGTTACAACAGGTGCAGTTTACACCTGCTTTGTAAAACAGACTTGGAGGTGTTTGTCCGTCTGACTCAGGATGTTGAGGTTGGCAGGTTATCGAGTCTTACTGAGTGTTTGTATTTATTTGTCACAGGGAGGCCCAAGTCCACGTTCCTGCCATAAGATGTGCCTGGATTACGAGAGAAAACAGCTGTTTACTGTGGGCAGGTACCTTGACGGTACAATGAGGCAACCAAAAAACTTGAAGGTGAGAGGTTTGTCTGTGCTGATGTTCTCTCTAATGTCAGTGAGTATTTAGGGATACAGCGGCAGAAAAATTGGTTCGTATTATTGAGAAATTACACTGCTTCTAGTTTTTATCCAGAGATTACAAACGATGCCGTTGCGACATATGTAAAAGTGAAGAAAGTAGATTTTCTCCCATTAACACCTATGCTAATTTTCTGTGTTTATCGGTAGGGTGATTTTTACATGTATGACCTTGGCTCTGGGAAGTGGACTTTAATCACAGAGGACACGGCCGCCATGGGTGGGCCAAGACTTATCTTTGACCACCAGATGGTCATGGACATAGAGGGACAAACCATCTATCTCTTTGGGGGCAGGATTCTAACGGCATCAAGGTTAGCAAAATATACTATGGCTGAAATCTCTTCGGCTGTGAGAAAATTTTTGTTAATTTCATTGCATGTTGGCGATAAAGCATGAATAATGTTGCAGTGTACAACTTTTTTTTTATGACCATGAGGCTATTATGATTGGGTCTGTAAATCCCCCGTCAAAAAGTGTGTTTACAAACTTTCATCCCTGCTTTCAATCTCAGACCACATGACCCACATCTGAAGAACATGAATTGGCTTGTATCACATTATGACAATAAAAATGCTGTTTTTCTCTTAAAACCCCTTGACATAATTCGGATGACTGCTGTATTTAAAGTCTTGTGTAAAACATGAATTTTCTAAGAATGTGTTGAAATTTTCAGTATATAATTTAGCTGAATGATTGAAAATATGTGCTGATATGATGTTCTGTATCCCCATTCTCGACAGTACATCTGCTGACAGTGAACGGTCACATGAGCCGTTGTTCAGCGGCCTTTTCTCATATCATGTGCCTACCAACACCTGGCGCAAACTCAAAGATGACTGTCATGAACTCCGGTCCAGGATTGCACATTCAATGCTATTTCACTCTGTAAGTTCTGTGTTTATCTGCTTCTCTGTATGATTTGTTGGTACCTTGCACACATACTTGTCTATTTGTAGTGTATAAAATGATATGTTGTACTAAATTGTAATACATTGCAATCTGAAAATTTTGGATTT
Source organism: Acanthopleura granulata (assembly GCA_016165875.1). Taxonomy (NCBI): domain Eukaryota; kingdom Metazoa; phylum Mollusca; class Polyplacophora; order Chitonida; family Chitonidae; genus Acanthopleura; species Acanthopleura granulata. The sequence continues at coordinate 12,070,993 of JABBOT010000004.1, read as the reverse complement.
GTCTTCAGTTTTGAATGAAAGTAAATTCAATTCAGAAAATTCATTTCATATAAAATTTCAATGGTTTGAAATGAAAATGTTATTATTGCATTGAAAAGCAATGAAATAAATCAAAATTTAACTTCATACACTGGCTGGTCAAATGTTGCAGACCTGCTCAGCCTCAGTTACTTTGAGAAGTCCGTATCAAATGACTTTTGACGGCTTCTCATTGTCAGTCTTACATTCATGTCAAAGACATTTTAAGTATCTGGTCAGGATCATGGCAGGCTTTTACAAAACTTCTCATATCAGTTTTTCGTAACTTTTCTTGAATTTACGTTGCTTTATGACAATATAACCTGGACGTCTTTCATGAAAAAGTGGTGAGAAATATCACTTAAGAAATCTTGAGAAGGTGGCCCTGGTGGTGTTCAGCCAGCTAAATCCCTTAGTCTAACATTTCTTAAAGTGAAAGACAGCCCATGACTGAGGCACCGTTCAGTAAAAAGATTATAAAATTCTCTTTTGAATGAAAAAAGGTGGGAACAATTACCTCACAGCCCACACAGAATGGCTGCGTTTCATGCTGGCTGAAATCAAATGTCAGTTTTCCCTTTGGTAGTAGCTGCTAAAAAAAATACTTTACGAAATTAAATGTAATATTGTCCAACCAGTTTGACAAACTTTTAACATGTGCTGTCTTTCACTTTAAGCACATTATAAGGCTCGAGTGACGTAAATAAATTTATAGAAATTACTTTCATCAATATCACTAGCAGTGGCGGAATTTTATCTCAATATATGTTCAGCCGAAGGTCATATATATGTACATGCCTGTTATAAAACTAACTCAATATGGGAACACTTCTATTGATATATAAACTGTTAAAGTAAAAAAAGTAACCAGTAAGAAGTTTTTGTTTGCTTTTTGTTTTTTGTGCAGAAAAAAAGGCTGCTGTACATTTTTGCTGGACAAAGATCTAAGGAGTACCTTAATGATTTTCTGTCATACAATGTTGACACGGGCGAAATAGAAGTTGTCTCAGATGGACAGAAGAAAGATGGATCACAAGGCAAGCCATCGTTGACAAAAACAGTAGATAACCGATCACTGAAATATAGGACTGAAAATTTTAAAAGGAAATGGGGCCTCCGTGGCTCAGTCGGTTAGTGCTCTAGCGCAGCGCAATGACCCAGAAGCCTCCCACCAATGTGGTCGCTGTGAGTTCAAGTCCAGCTCATGCTGGTTTCTTCTTCTCTGGCCATATGTGATGTGGATGGTCGTGGGTTTCCCCCGGGCTCTGCTTGGTTTCCTCCCACCATAATGCTGGCCACCGTCGTAGAAGTGAAATATTCTTCAGTACACCAATAATAAAACACCAATAAAATAAATAAATAAATTAAAAGAAAACACAGAAAATGTGCAAAATTCTTATAATGTTGTAGCATAAATCCTCTTGTATATATTGAAATTTTGATAGTTCTAGATGAAGTATCATTGACTGCATATTACATGTATTTCTTGCTATATGTATAAAATAACATATACCAGTACTACAGTGTATGTTTTATAATTATGTAATCTGGATTATCAAACTGAGATCTTCCTGTTTTTCAGTGCCCTCTGCTGGATATACACAAAGGGCTACCATTGACCCAGAGATGAATGAAATTCATGTCTTGTCTGTGAGTAGAGGAGAATCTGGTTGAACTGACAATCTTATCTTAGACCATCTTTAAAAATATGTTTGTTATGCAGAACCCAGGACCCTCGAAAAAGGGCCCTATTCAAAAGTTTTTATTGGTATTTTTGAAACTTTTTTTATATATAATTTTTCTCTATGTGTTGATTTCTTTAAAATCCCTTTTTTCTTTGTTATTGATAGTCCCTGTTTCTTCTCATAGAGTCAGTGTACATCCAACAAACATTTTTTTACAAATGGCCTTATTGTTCATTATAATGAAGTATCTGGCCTACCTATCAAATGTGTAGACCAGTAGGTATATGTACCATAAGCACGTAGTGTACTTTACTTTATTTCATTTAGTCTGAACCTGCGGATGGTCGTGGGTTTGCCCCAGGTTCTGCCCAGTTTCCTCCTGCCATAATGCTGGCCATTGTCATATAAGTGAAATTTTTTTGACAGCGGCATAAAAACATCAGTCAGTTAAATAAATAAATCATTCATACTTTAGTCCATGAGTCTATAAGAATTCAGTTCATTTCATCTGTTGCCCATTAATAGGTATATAATCCATTAAGCATGTTATCTGTGGAGACTTTAGATCACTTACTTGTAGTCTGTAGTCCATTAGGCATACAGTCCATTTATCCTATAGTCAGTTATTTTAGTATGCAACTGTTCCTTAGTCTAAGTAGAGGCATAGAGTTTGATAAAGATGTATTGTTTAATTGATTTGTTACGTCTAAGTTATTGTTTAATATATTATTGAAATATAATTGATTTTACAGGGACTAAGTAAAGATAAGGAGAGGAAAGACAATGTGAAGAATTCTTTCTGGGTGTACGACATTGAAAAAAATAAATGGTGAGACATGTTGAGTTCAGTATTTTCAACAGCGTCGGGGAATTGCTCACGCAGCATTGCTTTCCAAAGTCAAAACATTAAGATGACTTACACTCTAGATGTAGTGCTGTTTGGCTCGGAAGTAAGGTATTCTTCATCACCTGTTGGAGATTTGTCTTTTGAGGTCTTCAATTTTCTGCACATGGTCACCTTACTTTATGTGGATCACATTATTAGAGAATTGCTGCTTTGTTGGTCATTCTGCCACCTGTCTCTCTCTGCCTCCCTGTTGGGGGCATAACTCCAGATGTTTTTACATACGCAATTGTTATTTTTGGTTAGTGCATCGATACATATGGGGTAATGTGTCACACCTTATATCTGTCCATTTCTGCCTGTATCTAGAGTGAAATAAGAATGTACTTGTATATTGCCAACCATGTATCAGGCTTACCTTAACTCGTACTTTTTTTGGTGGGATGAAACATTTAAATGATAAAATCAAACACAGCTCACTTGACTCTAAAGTGATAATGACAATACCTTTCTCTTCAGGTCATGTATTTACAAAAATGAGAATTCTGGTCAGAGTTATTGGACAAAGATGCAGCATGTAGAACCTGTTCCAAGGTTTGCACACCAGCTTGTTTACGACCAAGCACGGAAGGTAAGCAGGTCCACTGCAAAACCATTACTACATGAATAGGAGAGACATTTGGTAATAGTTGTTAATCTTAACTTCTCACATAATCTTTGACTGTCTTCAAGAAGAAAATTATAACTTAGTAGGAAGGTAGCCTTTTAAATTTTTATTTTTGTATGAACTCTTTATAATAATGCCATCATTTAGTTCCTGGTTACCTGTTCTTTCTGATTCACTTATCATGGAAAAAAAAATGACAGAAAAGCAATATTTAAACTCTCATGTAACACGTATTTATTCCAGGTCCATTATTTATTTGGTGGCAATCCAGGAAAAGATATAATTCCCAAAGTGAGACTGGATGACTTTTGGTCACTTAAGGTGAGGAATCAGTCATTAGGGCTTGTATGACTCATCATTCCCTCCAAGAAAAGCAAGGGGTTACCTCTGACTTGTATGAAGAGAGAAAGGCTGCTAGATTGCAGTTTCACCATAAAAAAATAACAAACCAGCTATATGTAATATTTTTACTTACTGTCCCTTACCATTTCCTTTGTAATGAATGGTGCCAGTGGTTGCGAAAGGGATATTGTGACCAAATGTGAAGGAGAACTACAACAGTAGGTTTTTGTTTTTCTGACTGATTTCTTTCACCCTTAAGCTGATTGCCCTTCGTACATTTACATGTATAACTGATACATTCAATGAAAAAGATTCCCAAGAAATAAACAAAGCAATATGCAACTAGTCATCTGTGGAAAGGTTTTCAGTTTCATCAGTCCCAATATACTAATGGTGCATATTTGATGGCATATTGATCACAATTTGTAATTCATCTTGCATGGTGTGAATGGCATTGATGTGAGGATACAGTTTGTAAGAGGATAGACATTAAGAACTTTTTTTTGTTTGGTTTGAGATAGGAGTTTGTCATTACTGCATTCTTTTCAGCTTTTCCGGTGAGCATTTACAAAGTATAATGTTCTTTGAAGACCATTGTCTTTCCTTCATCAATACAGTGTGCATATCTCTTTGTTACAGGTGTTGGTAAATTGCTAAAAGTCAGTTGTTTACCCAGGGCAGTCTGGTTCCATCTACCCATAAAACTGAATGCCGTTGTATAGTATGGTGTTAAACAACAATGAAATGAATAAATGAGGTTTTTTGCCCCATTTATCGCCGTACATAACCAGTGTATAAGAATGGTTTGTGCTCTATGTTGGCAGTTGTTTCGCCCCTCTACGGAACATTTACTGAGACGTTGTAAGTACCTTATCAGGAAGTGTCAGTTCCAAGAGATGGCATGTAGCAATCCAGTGGGGGCCCTCACCTATTTGCAATCCGACCTTGCTGCTGTAGTAGATCACAGTGACCCGGAAGAAACAAGGGAGGTACGCATGCTCAGCTCTTAGTCAATGCTCCATTGATGTACAGATTGCGTGATTAGTGCATCCTATTCCACACACAACATCAAATCCATGCCTGTAAATCTGCCCTTCGCAATGTGTGTCTTGGGTTATTTGTATGTCAAATACATGTAAACCACTTTTACTTTCAGTTTCAGTTGCTGGCATCTACCTTGTTTATGGAGGATACAGATGACCAGGAGATGAGAGAAGGCAAGTCCGGCAAATTTTTTTTCTCTTCTATCAGTTAGCTTAAACTGTATATCACAGGAACCAAAGGTATAAATGTGAAACTGTGAACATCTTTATGAAACCAGTCTTGTAAATGAAATCATTTGGGTACATTATAGCTGAAATTTTAAGTGTTGAAAGATCCCTGTATATGTTTGTAATTTTACTAAGTGAGTTTTTGTCTGGTTTTCAGATTTGGGTGTAAGTGAACACTATCACAGCCGGACAAAGCTCTTTGATATGCTCGTGAATTTCTTCCCAGAGTCCATGACCCAGCCCAAAGGAAATCTTGTAGACCTGATAACATTGTGTTAACAGGCTGTGTAAGATCTATATAGACAGTACTTGTGCTTCACTGCCTTTTACAGTACAACTGCCAAGGTGACCTTCCTTGTTGATTCTGCTGAAATTGGATAGACTTGAATGTATGATTGGGATATATATTATGTGCAATTTGAAGTTCGTTATGAAATGTCTTCGACAGTAATCAGATGAGCTGAAATAGACTTGACTTAGGGGTACACTGTTTTTTCCAAATGCCAGTTAATTCTGTGAGATTATGTTACATCCTCAAATGTTCAGGTATGTGTGTATATATATATACCAATGGATGACTCCACGAAAATAGATTTGTTTAAGGTCGGAAATAACAGAATGGTTACTCGCTTTAGCTAACAAAGTTTATACCCCATCATTTCCGACGACTCCATTTCTAGGCTAGACAAATGAAGAGCATTATCTTTTTTATACAGTTTAGCTCCCTGTGTTTATTTAAGAAAGTATGGTTAGAATAAGACTGAGCTAAGTACATCTCCTTGAATTTAAACCACATATTGCACTTAAGACTTTATGGTTTTCTGGACGATGCTGAGTGATGTCAACTCCATTAGAAAATGCTGGTCAGCCATGGTTAGCTGACACTGGAGGTGCCTGTCACATTTTCTGTTTATTGTGATGTGATTCTGATGCAAGCTAGAGTAGAATAATAAAACGTAAATGAAACCCAGGATTAAAGAAAAGTATTTTAAGACATCTCTGCTGTGGTCTTTAATATGGGGTTAGGCGTAGATAAAGGTGGCAAGCAGGCTATCCAAGCTAAAGAAATTCTGTTAGATAAAAGCAGGCCTGTGTGGTATATCATTATTTAGAAAACTTCAAATCTTTCCTTTAATTTGGCCATGGGAAACTTGTGAAAATTCATTCACATTTCTCTGTGCCCTGTGAAAATTTCTAGGAAATGGTCTCAGCAAACTAGGCCCGCTATTAAAGCCTACATTTAGGCTACAGGGACTCATGGGCGGACGTCAGCATCAAAAAGCACTATCAAATTATGGCCCCTATACAATGAAAAGTTTGAAAAATTGAGTTTTTCCTTTTTTCCTCAATGTTTATGTAGTTTCATACCCCTCTGTCTTAACACCAGATTAGCAAAGTATTTACTTAGCTGCTGTGGAGTAGAAGAAGTAGTCCACTGTTCAAGGACTAAAACAGATTTCTAACAATTTATCAACAAATTTAGGAGTTTTTTTTCTTTTTGGTTTAGCTTGTTCTTTAACAAGTTGTGGATATACTTGATGGTGTTGAGCTATTTAGACAAGATCATGGTGTGTTCTAAGCCTGTTCTGTTTATTGCATTATTCCTGTAAACCCTTCAATGGTTGTCTCTGGCATATTTGCCGAGCAATTTGAGTTTAAGTGTACAAGGCAGTGATAAGGTCACATAATAAAACAACGTTGATTTTGGAATAACATGTGAAAAGATTTCTGCAGAGGCATTTCTATGGAGGAACTGGGTAAGATTAACCTGAAACTGGGTGAAATTAGCTGCACCATTCAATACAATCACAGTAAAAATATAAAAAAAAAGAAGAAAAACAGAAACCTTGACAGGGGATTTTATTCTGTGACTATCGGTTAGGGTCTCAAGGTGATGACTTCTGATTGTAGTTTTTTGTTGGCTGTGACAAAGCAGTCAAAGGGTAACTAACACAGGCTAAATGTCAAAATGAGTTTCATTAGACGAATGAGAGTTATTTTTGAGCATTTATATTAAATACTATTCCCAATTCTGATTCACATGGAAAAGCCCTGAAGTGGATTTGGACAATGTATACAATTTATAGATTATTAATGACAAAGAAGCAGTTTCTGCAGTTTCGTCTATTTACGCTAGCTTTTGATTCTGGGATCTTTATATTGATATTTGGATCAAGAGGTAATGTAAACAGTTGAATCTGCAGGGATGACCATTATCATAACTGAAGCTCTGCACAGCTACTTTTGAAACTATAACAGTATATCAATATTTAGAATGCTCTATCAGGGTTAGGTAAATGGCTATGCACTTTTACATGTTGGTGAGATCATTATCTTGATATGAATTATGCAACAGAAAAATACATTCTTATTGTGTGTTGTAAATTTGTGTATGTATTTGCTTAATAGTGCTTTGTAAATACATTTACATTCATATGTACGTGATGGAATAATTTGTAACCGTGCAATTGTATATTTATTGTAAAAATACTCTGTATGTACTGAATGTTATCATAGTTTACGTTGTACAAAATAAAGCATTTGTATCCATGTTGTGAGGAATTGTGTGTTTTGGAGAGGGTATAGATACCATTTGTGTGGTATGCTTGTCATGAATATGGATTTCCAGTCAAGGGTATTTTTAATTCAGTCAGGTACGAGGTATTTTGGAGCAGATAAGTAGGCTTAACCATTAATACATACCACACAGTATATTTGCAATGTTTTCATTGTAAACTCAAACTACTGAGTATATTTAAGTGGTTTTATATGTGTTGTAAAATATTGTAATAATTGATGAATAAGTACAATGTATATAATATTCAAGTGTAAAATTTCTCTGGGTGTAAAATTTTTGAATTGAATGTTGTAAAAATCATTTTACTATACCCATGTCACACATGCTATTACATTATGAATACTTTTCATTTGTTAGTGTACTTTTGTCTTTCATGTGTTTCATTTATTTTATTTTTTTGTTTAGGATATTTTCCTTAAATATATGAGTTTTTCAGTTTGAACTATTTTGTCGCTGAAGTTAAAGACAAAGTCCTACTCTATCATTAACTTATCAAAAATATCAGGCAACTTTTGTTGACCTTGATTCACTGATCACATGTCTCCACTTAAATTTACTTCGAATTTACAGATGATACCTACTTCTAAAGTTTACAAACACGCAACTCCTCTGTTTTTTCCCATTGTTTGTCTAAATACCTTTTTGGGAAACTTTTGACAGATGCCCATGTTAAAGTGAATGTTATCACAAATACATGTAGTTGACAGATCACATGGTACAGTCCTGACAGTAAGCCTTTTTTCTTTTTACCTTTTGTGAATCAATCTTTGGAGTTCAATCTCCAAACTCCCTGATTTGGTTTCTCTAAATCCTCAATAAATACAATCACAGCAAATACCACCTAGTGCATATTTTGGCATATTAGTGGAATGATTTTTGATATGGATACTGGTAGGTTATTATATAATTTTCATGAAGTTCATATGTGCCCTTCCTTGAACAGTGCATTTTGGCCTTCAAAATTTGATGAATTATGTTTTCAGTCAGTATTTGGAGTTGTATTTCAATGATCAAATTTGTTGAAAATTTAACATAAATGTAATTCTATGAGATTATACCATTAAATGATATCGTGGACAATAAACGGACAAGACGGTTTTGATTATGTTTCAAAGTATGCCCATCTTCATACATCTTGAATTTGTGTGATTAATACTTTTGGTTCTATTGTTTAACTTTGAGATTTTGCTTTCATCAAGGAAAAAAGTCAAAGCATACATACCATTTCAGTAGATTAAAAATGTTATGTCAGCTTTTTAACTGATCAGTCCTGAGTTTGTATAATTACTATATTGATGCTATTTATTTAAATTTCAGATTTTACATTTATCAAGGTAAAAGATATGCTTAAAGTCACAGCATGCATACCATTTCATGAGATTAAAAATGTCATAACGTTATTGGCTTAACTGATCACAGTCATGTAATTTTGATCTGTTAGGACAATGTTTAATTATTCGATTGATTTAGTCTGGGAAGAATGAGTATTAGCAGCCATTTAAACAGCTATTTTATGCACGCTTTTGTGACATTAGAAATAGCTGTTGAATATAAACATAATGCCCTTTTAATGAAAGACTTATGGGGTAGTATAAACTAAAGTGATGAGTTGATTCATTATTCAGACCAAGCAAATTAGCTTTTTTATCCTCAGTTGTAATTTACATTGTTGTGAAAATTCACCTGAAAACACTGGTTCAGGATCCACTTTCACACAATTTTGTGAATAAATTATTGGAAAGTTTTCCCTTTAATCAAGTCAGCTTAGCCAGTAAAGACCTGCTCATAATTTTTGAGAAGTGTTATTTGAAGCGGGAATTGCAAAGTTGTTAAAGTGCTCCTAGAATTAAAAAAAGACTTCAAGTGTTAAAAGTTTTGTGAAAGATATGATTTTATTGTAAACTGTACATGTACATGTTGGTCAAAAACTTTTGCAATGTTAATGTTTGATTGATATGAGATGTATGCAAGAAATGCTTATGTCTATTATTTCATCTATTACCTGCATGATTGGCTTAAGTGTACAGCAAATAGTAATGTACATACCTGAGGTTTAAACAACTCTTGCCATGTCATCTCTTAGTCAGTGTGACCAGTGTGATATTATGTACTAATAAAGTGGCAAACGTTTTACAGAAGTTGTTCATGATAAAAGATTGCTGCAAAATAACTGTTGTACTAGATATGCATAAAAGTAATGTTTGTTTTCTCCAAAGTTTTCTTTTCAATTTGTATTAAGTTACACCAGCGTAATCTTATGGTTCATCAACTGATTCTTGGAGACTTCCTGAATGGTTTCTTTTAGCCTTTTCTTTTGCTAACAGAAATTTGTTTGATGTCAAAATTTTAGACCAGACAAGCAGATGTGTAAAAAATCTGGTAATGGAAGTGATTTCCAGTGACAAGTTTGCTGTTGACTGCTTTTTAGCACTGGAAGGCCTTTAGAAGGATGGTGTCTGGGCAATCACAAGCTCAATCCAATTAAGGTTGTCAAAAAGACTATAACTTGGTCACATAGGAAAACCAATATTTGTAAATCAGGAGTCAATTTCATAAAACTCTGTTCGAACATATTCCCCCATAAATGTTGCCATCTTATTGAGCTACAACACAGCCAGTGTGTTTGTAGGGAGAAATTCATTGGAAGTTTTGTGAAATTGGCACCAGCCTTGGGAATTTCATATACATTATTTTGACATGGGTACAGTTTAATTATAATTACAATTCAATAATTATTAAATTTGTCAAGCAGGTATGGACATAAGCATTCATGTTTTTGGAGAACCTTAGGTGACACTTTGTCTCTCATGTCCTCCTTCCTTTTCAACGCTTCCCTCGCTGGCGCAAATAATTTCAGACTGAACAAATCACAATCGGTTATCTTGATATCAAGAGTTACTGAGCTAGGTAATATGCAATTCTTTTGACATCTGCAATTGTTTCACCTTTAAGGCACCTTTTCACCTTTAATCGATTTGTTGCATTACTCACTGCTGATACCTATATAGATAGTTACAAGTATAAACAATTACTTCTGTTGTCTTAAAATCATTAAATTTGTTAAGCATGTATCAGCATGATATATCAGTTTTGGGTACATTGTGTGAAGCCTTGTATATTGTATTGGTGTACATGTGAAATCGACAGGAATTTTCAGAATAGTGTCATATGTTAATGACAATCACCTGGGGGAAAAAAACTGTGATCGGCATTAACACAGTATGGTCAACAAACATGATTTTTTCTCTATGCACTTAGTCATGTCCAATAAGTCATGAGAGTAAGTCTTCCAATTACCAGTCTGAGAATGAAAGGCAACATTTGAATGGTGTTTGAAAGTTATCTTTTTTATGATTGCAATGAGTTGTGCTCATTAGTTATTAAGGAAATGCTGTAACTAATTGATGAGAGCAGTTATATTATTATTATTATTATTATTACTATTATTATTTTTCTGAAGTTCTTGCCCAAGCCAGGATTTTTGTGATATATAACTAGGTCTACGCAGCCAGAGGGAATTACTAATGTCTTTGTAAAAAAATCAGTGAAGATAAAGACCCCAAGTTTAGGTTGATCAACTTTTTTTAGTGAACTATTTGAGGCCGTGTTCATTGTATAACAGTGCTTTGTAATAACTCTGGTTAATACAAAAGCATGCATTAAATGTAAACCCAAATTTACCTAATAAATTTATAAGCAACAGTGCATGTCTTACAGCGTGTTCTCTATTTTTGAGAAATCCACCAGTAACAGCCAGGCTGTATTTCAATTTGTTTTCCGCGTACGGTTTTAATTCTTGGTGCTTACATGGATACTGATGTGATGATATGTCTCAAGTTACATATGTCCATTTCCACAGTTGCCTTGACAACCAGATTGCCACATATGGTTTTGTGTCCAGGCTATATATCAAATAGTTTTCCACTTGCATTTTTAATTTTTGGTGGATACATAGATACAGATGTGATGATGTATCTGGATTCACATTTGTCCATTTATGTGGTTGCCATGGCAAACACATCATTATTTCCCTTATATACACTGTATTAATATGTGTGACTTGGTGCTTTTCATATTGAATTTTGATTCTTGGTGGATACTTACATATAGAGAAGGCAATGTGTCGTGACTCACATTTGGCCATTATCACGTTTGCCATTGTAACCGGATCACATTTTCTCTATATATACTGTATTAGTAGATTTGGTGTGGTGTCCAGGCTACACCTCCAATTATTTTCCAGGTACACTTTTAATTTTTGGTGAATACCTAGATGCACATGTGAAGAGGTGTTGCGACTCACATTTGTCCATTTCCATGGTTGCCACGGAAACCAGACTGCTATTTCCATTATATATACTATATAGTTAGGTAAGAATTCTGTGTCTTGGCCATATTTAGTTAAAGTTCTTGTTGGATACTTAGTTACAGATAAGACAAAGTGTCATGACTCACACTTGCCAATTTTCAGTTACCATTGTAAGCAGATTGTGCTTATACTTACTTATACTTTATAAACAGATACACCAACTCCAATTGTTATATATAGATTTTTAAGATTGTATCCTAGATACAGATGTAACTATGAGTCGCAGCTCACATTTGTTCCATTTCTTTGATGGCCATGGTAAGTATATCACCATTTTCCGAATATATGCTGTCCTAATAGATATGACTTGATGGTGAGGATGTGACCCCAACTACAACTCCAATTGTTTTCCATTCTTGGTGGCAATGTGTTGCAACTCGCCCCTGCTGACTTTCAATGTTGCCATGGTAATCAGAATGAGATTGCCACTATCACACAAATAGTACTTTGTAAGTGGATATGATTTCATGCCAGGGCTACGACTCCAATTACTTTCCATATATAGTTTTGATTCTTGCCTGATACATAGATATGCAGATGCTGTGTCGCAAATCATGTGTCCATTTTCATTTTTTTGCTGGTACGTAGATATAGAGGTGACAAACAGTGGTGATTATGGGAATCTGTGTATATACTTCTGTGGCTGCCATGATAACGGGATGAGAACTGTACTTCACTACATGTGTACACACGTTTTGGAAATCCTTTCTTTCCAAACTCACTGTTTCACACATGCTTTTCATCAAAACCCATGAAGTACTTTCCCTCACAGTTTGTACTCATCACAATGCTGCTGGTATTTGTTTCATCTGATGATTATCAACCTGGACATACCACAGAGGCGACGTTTGGACCTCTTGTGGAAGAGTCTGAGGGAGCGCGAATTTAGACAACTAAAACCAACAATTCTGAGATGGAAACAAGCAAAAATGGAAAAGGCAATTACCAGATCACCACTGTACTGTAAACTTAACTACCCTTATAAAAGTGTGATGGATTCATGCAGTGTTAAGTGAGCAGATTATGTGATGACGTTGGCTAGTATAATGAGAACAGTCCACTGGTCAAAACACTGTTGTCGAGTTCATGAAGACAAGCGAATGATGTCAGATAGCCTCAGTTCTGTAACTTGCACAGCTAGCAGGAAGGAAGGAGGCCTGTGGATATGCTGATACATGCTTTGTCCAACTACATGTGTTTGAGCAAGTTCCAGAACAGTTTGTGGTGAACATAGTACCTGGATTTCTCAAAGATCTCCATAGCTTGCATAGAAGTGGTGACATTGATTGGGCTGGTAAAAATGTGTATGAACAGTGGTTCTCGCAAAAATAACAAACTAACTCTCTTGCATTTAATTTCACTATATATATTAGTGTTATTTAATTATGCAGTCATTAAAATTTTGCACTTTAAAAATTTTTACTCTCTTTTGCTTTGGTATCTGATGTACTTATAATCATATTGATAAATTTCATGGTTCTTGTGTGAAATAAATGCCTTTCAGATGCAAATTGTGGAAGAACAGTTTACTGCTTTGAATTGCGCCATAATAATCAACTGATGCAGTCAGCCTGTATTGTTGCTTCATAGTTGATGATGAGGAAGGAATAGTGGCTACAATGTATTACCACGGCAGCATATAGTTTAGGCTATGCTGAATACCAAAATGCATTCTGACAACTGACCATTATTTGAAATAATGCGTAGGGAAGGCATACTCCACAGTATATGTTTGTTTTATTCAGTGCAGAAAAGATAATACATTTTTAAATGTATTCCAGATTGTTTTACCAACATACATGTATATGACATGTTTGAAAAAACTTTGTATAACAGAACTGTGTTTTTATCCCCCGTAATCATTGATGAATGATTTTCAGAAATAAATTTGAAACATATTAAAAAACACATCATAAGTTATATTTGATAGCAGCCTTCTACATGTAATCAAGTTACCGTTTTTATGTCCGACACGCTGGACGTCTTCACTCCACACCTCCATCTTTTTTCTTACATCTTTGTAATTGCAGTCTCAAACATCAAACAACGGTTTATTCCGTCCTACTTTGTGAATCAACAGTCCTGTGCGATCTGTACATGTTGCCACGCTTAAATATTGAACGATGCTGATTGGTCAATAATGAAAATCAGTCACGATTTTTCTCACCGGACCGGCAAAAGTGGGCGCGCAAGCAATGCGTCCGAGTTCGTGGTACGAATTCGACTGCTGTGTATGTGAACGATTCTACCTTTACTATTATACCCATTTGACACGAAATCGGAACGGAATTCATCCGAACCGATTTCCGTGCCTACGCCTATAGTGTCGTTCACAATGTCGACGTCATGTTGCGACGACCGGACGACATCTATGTCGCGAGCGAAAATAGAACTGGTTTCTGTGTTTTTTCCGCCAAAATTGCTTGTTAAGTTATATGTGAGTTCATTTCACAGACATAGCCACAGAAGTGTCACGGTGCTTAAAGATAAAACAATATACAACGGGGACTGGTGATCTTTGATGGACACGTACATCGGAAACCAATATTTATATGCACAAATGTTTTAGTCGTGCACCTGTTTATATCAAAACCATCTTGCCTATAGCCCACATGGAGTTAAGTTCGACACTATAATACGGCATTTTAAAAAATCTGTACGGATAGGAGAAAATTAGACGAATACAATTTCTGCACTCTGTAGTGCCATGGAAATTAACGGCACTGCCATCTCTAACTCGTTCTGTCAGAATGCTTTACTCTTGGACGTCAAGCCCAAAGTCCGAAATGTCGGACACTGCATAATGCTGGGGAGGCCAGGAAGGGGGTTTTCATTATACCCATACAGCCACTTTAGTGTCCCAGTACTTCATATTTCTGATGAATTTAATATTACTAAAAATAAAAGCAGACATTTAAAAATACAACCGCGGGCAGTGAACTTCAATGTAAACGCAGATGGGAAACAAATATATATAGAAATTTACTGAAATCATACATAGGTGTATTTTATGGATGAAAATTTTTAACCTGTATAAAAATTACCAGCCCTGTAAAAAGCTATATATAAGCTATTAACCATGCAACCTCCGTCACGGCCGTTTGTGCAGTGTACTGCTCCTGTAACCTTAGAGGGCCAGGTGGGTGTCACCCATGAATGTTGTGTGTGTACTATGTACGTGTCACGTAGGAAAGTTCGTCACTAACTGTGATTGGTTGGCAGTTTTCGCGGTGACCACCGTTTTCCTCCACCAGGACATTGTACATCACGGCACTTGTAAAATCTGCACAGAATACCATCTATTCCAAGAAAATATTTTCTGCAATTACACAACCGTATAAATGTATTACAATCCCATACTTATAATGAAGCAAATTGTTAATCCTCACAAAAATTACGATAATCGTATGAAAGCTATGGGCTTTTAGTCTGCCTGTGACGAAGCAAAAGAACACGTGCATTTCTTCCGTTTCCCTCTTACCTAGTAGTTGTGTCAGGGTGCCAGACACAAAGCACACGTGTGTATACCTTTCGATCAAAATACACTAATGATATCGTACAATGGACTCACATTTGTTAGCCAACTTGTAAAGCTCCACTTGTTAATATTTCATACATTCTTTGTACCCGGTACCCAAAATCTCTTTTAAGAAAAGCATCATTATTTTGATTCCCCCCGCAGTGAAAACCTTTTCCAAAAGTCAACACCTGCTCATAGAAGTAAACCTTACAATGAACCTTACCATCATGCTTGTACTTCTATCAAGACGTCGAGTCCTAGCACAGCTACGTGAACAAATGCTGTTGTGCCAACGCACAGCCTGACGGCGCCGTGACGTCACAATCATGCATCCCACGCACAAGACAGCTGCGTTTTATGATGTTACATTGTTGTAGGGGTTTGGCGCTGACGTCTTGACAGGATAAACAGACAAAGGATACAACTGACGTCTTCTCTGTGACTCGTTCTGCAAATATTCCGTACGCATGTGTAGGACTTCAATCCCAAAGTCTCCGATGTCTTTTTCATTTTGAAAGTGGTTTTTTGACTTATTAATTTGCTGATTTGATAAATAGCTATAGACTTATATCCTCACTTGTTATCTGTTTTACCATTTGAATATTATGAAAGGTAAGGTAGGCCTACATGTCTAAAAAGAAACCTGGTCCTGGATCATGTAAACTCTGATGTACACGTAAGTCGGAAATTCTAGGGGGAAAAAGGCAGCACAATCATATCGAATTCATATAGCCTGTATATAATGACAGAGGATTAAACTTGACGTCTTTCATGTGACAGGTGCTGTATGTATCGGTGTAGCCTTTAGCTTCTGCAGGACATTTAAAATTTCAAATGACCGCACCGACTTCACAATAGATGATGACGGGTGCTGGTCGGGGAGAGGTAGGGGTACGCATTTTCAAACCGCTTTTAATTATTAACTATTGAATTGTTGATTTGATACATAGGGAAACCCACATTCCCGTACTTGACCCGTTTTCTCACTTAAAGATATATAGCATTGAGGAGAAAGAAAAGGAAGTGCCCGTGTCTAAAAATACAACTACGTCCATGGATTACAAAAACTTAACAAATATATATCTTCAGATGTGCATCTGTTTATGTCAAGAAATGATGTTAAGATCAAGATAATATACACATAGTGTTTCATTGAATTGAAACTATACAGAATGGAAGAAATTGCGACGAAATGTTTCCCGAGCTGTGTTCAGCCATATATGCATTGACTACAATCGTACTAGTTTTATGGATGAAAATGTTGCACCTGCATAAACATATATGTTATGTAAAGACTCAGTTACGTGTAGTTCTACTTTGATATCAGAATACGGGCTATTAATGGAGAAAATTCAGGAAGACAATTACTTATTCTCCACAGGTTGTCTGGGGGCAAAGTATTCTAGATCCCAGATATTGACCATACTCTAATCTGGCTTACTGGGTTATATTAGATAGGACATATACGTTCAACCTGAAATGTGCATCCATGCATGCGTTCCAGACTGACTGCCATCCGTTTTTAGTAAGAGCTCCAGACAAAATCATTGCAGGACATCTATAGGGTACAGAGTCAAAGGGAAGTAACTCGGGAGTTAGCCAGGGCAAACTTCACCCGGCACGCTAGGTCACGCACATGTGTATTGCACACTTTACTTGTAGCTCGATCGTCAAAAACACCAAGGCTAATTGAGCACAATTCTAACTATCTGAAATCACCTTCACTGATGTTTTTAGATTTTTTTTTTCACAAAAATAAACGCAGTCAACAGTTTTGATTGTATGGTGGTTTTATGGGCGATATTGATAATTTGGTTCACCAGTGGTCTTTTCATTCACCTAAAGTTCATTTTTACTAGATCTTTCCTTTTTCATGCAGGTGCCATGCATTTACATACAGGCAGGATTTTCTGTGGAAATTACGACCACCGAACACGCCGTGCTACTAAGCATTTTTTATCATAGCACTTAATGGGTTCCAAATTTTCGCTGTCATTCCAGTGACCAGTGATCAAAGGGAGATAAGCGCTGCAACTTTCGTGCGAATTATTTCCCTTAGACTGCAACGGAGACAATTTTTTGTCGGGAAGGTTGCCTTACAGCTGCGACTTGCAGTATACTAACAAAGCACATTCACACGATTTCTTAGACAGAGGACATCTTTGAACTATTCTTAAAACTGGCACAAAACTGCTTCTTGATGGCCACTTTAAGAAGGATTTTAAAGCCTAGTAAAGTTTTAATTCGTGGATAATGTGTTATATTTTCTCTATACCGGTACTACACGCGTACACAAGTTTACCATATGTTTCACGTTAATTGCATTTCATGTTAACTGTAAAGGGCATAAGAACACGTACATTGAAGGTTGTACTTTTCGAATTGGGATGATTGTTTTTATTCAAACGTGGCTGATAAATGGAACTCTGACAAAGTAATGGGTGGTCGGAACACTGTATTTGGGCCCAGCACACGTGTGGGTCAGCGCTATACTGACACGGCCCCTGGGGGAAACGCCCTCAGTGACACGTTTACCCGACGCGCTAATCAGGCCGACACTGGCGCGGCTGATCTGCGACATTCCCTAAAATCAGATTAGTGTTGACTTGGCAGATTTATCGGAATTTCGGGAATGAAACTGCCGGACACCAGATCGGCGACATTCCCGTAATTCCGATTCTCGGCTACTAGAATAAAATGACCGGAAAGCAGGGGCCGAATGGACCGACAGTACCCGATCTGCAACACAGCCAGCTTCGAAGCCTGGAGAGAAAAATTCACTTTTAATGTGCTCAGAAGGATCGATGTACCGATACATGTATTAATGATAAGCCTTGTATATTTTATTGTGTTCTGCATCTTTTGTTGTGTTCTTCTGTCATGATATCATTAGATCACCTCTATAGATATGACATAAAATGATAAATAATGTTTATTTATTTAACCACTTAATTATTTACATTTTTATTTATATATTGATTTTTTTTTTTTTTTTTTTTTTTGCATAATATGTGGTGATATCTAGAAAGGAATATTCCAAAATCAAAGTTCAGACCAGGGAGCAGCCATTAAATTTTTTGTACCAATGTCTTCTTTTCATGGCGTATATTAAAAAGTCCCGGAAATAAATAAACAGCATTCCTGCTGAAGGACATTTGTATAAGAGCCACGTTCATTGGAACGATGGAAGTTGACCATGCAAGGTACGAGTGAGCAAGATTGACGAGAAGTTTTCCAGGCGATCATGGCGGGTGCTATTTTACGATCAACACGAACCTGTCTTCGAGGCTTTCAAAAGCCACTTGTGTAAGTACACTGTGTCTGTGAACCGTCTCTGACGCACGGCATCTGGGCAAACCGCGAGATACCTAATTCCATAAATGACATTTATCAGCGGCGGCAATTGATAGAACTCCCAAGGAGGACAACAACAACATAAATAACGATCATAGATTATATAATCAAAAGCATCCGAGCTTTAGCAGTAGTAAGGATGAGGGTGATGTCACGTGGTAGGGTGACGTCAATTCATTGAAAAATCTTATATTCTCAATGAAAATCGGAAAAGTGAGTCAGCCACGAACAATAGCACAATCTATTTTTTACAAATTCCCGAGCTTTTCTATTTTGCTACAGAATTAACATAGAAAACACAAACATATACTCATCTAGTTCTTTTTGTCATGTGCTTCATGATGAGTGGTTATTAGAATAGTAAGGTGACCACATATGTTTTTACTCTTGGGCAGCAATACTTCTTGTATTAAAGACATGATTGCACATGTATCTAGACAGCATCATATGGTGATTTGTGTATGTAGGAATCTGCTGCATTTACATTGTAAACTTTAATGACAAGTGCAGTTTCAAGTTTTTTGCATGTACTTTTCTCAGTTGTTGACATGAATCTATTCTTGTAAAGCTTCAGGTGTCGCAAAAACTCAATTTGAAATGCACAGAATTTGCGGAATTATACTGTGTTATCAAAGGGGATCATGATGCTTCAACAGGAGACAAGCCACTGTTTGTCTACAGTAAGACCTGGATATCTCAGTAGCACTCAACAGCATATGTATTTGTATTGAAAGTGTTTGCACTTAAAAATGGTGTTAGTAATCCAGATCAACAACATAATACATATAGCTTGATCTGATTATTAAAATGTGACATCAGCTAAAATAGGGCTTTTTAGAGTGCTGTCATATTTATAAAGGGCTGATATCAGCTTACACTGGATATATCTGTGAACATTTCTTTCCAAATAGTAGCAAAAACATTATTTTTGAGTTGCATGTTGGTGAGTATTTGTCTTATTGCCAGCCAGACACTGTGCTCATTGTGTGCCTTCTCAGTTTCAGCATGGACATCAGATTCCTTTTTTCAGAGCTCAAATTAAAAACTCAGTTCACTGATTTTATCTTCTTTTATAATTTATTTATTTGCACATGTATGTTGTTTGCAGGCAGCTTTATCGGGGCAATCATGATGGACTGGAGATTGACTACAAAAAGACAGAAATCAGCGTGCAGATGTTAAGCCAAGAGGAGGACTGGTTGATGTATGTAGAATCATACAGTCAGCTGGGCTTCCGGCTTAACACAGGTGTCAGGATCGTAGGGCCTTGCGCTGTTTTCCCTAAATCTGTCCTGCACTGGAATGTGAGCAAGACTGTTATGATTTGGACATTGTAAATTATCAGTTATGTTACACATTATACTGATAAGTTTATGGTAAATGACCTCAAATTTGGCCTCAAGAAATGCGTATTTATAGGTTGATAAATGTAATATATTATTACTCTTTGATGCTGAAACTTTCCAGTAGGATATGACCCCACATTTCCAGTAATATATGACCTTCATTCCAAACAATTAAAACTATAAGAATTTGCAAAATTTTAGGTCATTTACCATATGTAGCTAATCTCACTCTTAAATTGAAATGTTTGGTCAAGTAAGGTGAACTCATGATGTAAGTGAAAGAGGTTTGAGTTTATTGCATGCAAGGGCTAATACTGAAGAGAACTGAAATGGCAGAAAAACCTGAAAGAAATGTTTATTCAAAAATGTACATACCACATACATTGCAATTTTTCTACACCGTGGTGACAGGGCCAAACCTAAAGTGCTTCAGTACCAAACAAGTTCATCTACACCTTGGTATAAAAATTTTCTGGGTAGTTTGTGCTGCAGCCTTATGTCAGAAGGGTTTTTCAGGTGAAAGTCAGAGGGCAGGGAACCTTGCATGTTTCAGTGGCAAGATGTCTGACTCCAACAACAAAGCACACGAGTTCTGGGTTCAAACTCCCATGCTCCACTGTTTTTGGAGCCTTGCAAAGTGATCATAAGCAATTGACGCCATTTATGAGGCAGTTTGTTCAGTTTTACATTTGTTAAAGGTAACAGTTTGTCCAACAATATTGCATGCAAGTTTGTACATCGCGAGGAAAGATCCTTGGTACCTCGTTAAAGATCGGCATGATCGGTTGTTTAATGCCAGTCAAACGAAATATCCTATATTTGTAAACCCACCATCGCACAGAGTAAGTGTTTTAGTATGACGTTAAACAGTAATAAGATGAATGAATGAAAAAAGGGGAATAATGTCCGTTGGACTTTTCGTTCTCCTGTAATCCACCAATGAAATAAGACAACAGATATATGAGAAACTGGAAGGTATTTAAGTATTTAACAGTCTTGATTTTCGATACTTTTTTTCCCACCCAGGTCAGAGGGTCACAAGACATTCATGAATCCTCTTTATCTCTGTTCACATTATTAGAACCCAAACTAGGTAGGTACCTGTGTTTGCAAAGCAAAGCTATTCACGTAGTATTTAACCACTTCCATATCATGTTTCACATATTTACAACCTATTTGTCTTTCTGGTATCAAGAAATCTGTATTTAAATGAATGCACTTCATGTTTACTTCGCATCAGCGTGGAGGTTCCAGGACAAAAATTAATAAACCAGTTGTTCTTGATGAAAAGTTATGTTCTTAATGGTGACATGTTAAATGTTTAATGGTAGTTACTTTAATTTACTATTATATAAAGTCTATTAATAATAATCTCAAAGTGGAAAATTGATTTTTTGAAATGCATTCCCTCTTGATTTCCTCTTTCTTTTCTTGCTCAGATATTCTCATTATTGGAAAAGGAAACCGATCCTCCCCTGTTAGCCCTAAAATATTCACCTACTTGCGCTCAAAGAAAATCAATGTGGAGATTTTACCAACAGTATGTACTGTCTCTAATGTGAGACATTCTCTTTACCTTGTGGGATTTGAAAGGGAAAGACCCTGCAAAAATGATGTTATGGTGGGTAAAAAGGCCATTAAAAACTGTGGCTGAAAATAGCTTCATTAATGTTTTAAGATTTTCTTTTTTGGCCAAATTAAATGAAAGTCAAAAGTTTTGATTGTATGGTGGGTTTTATGGACTGTATTAATAATGTTGGTTCATCAGTGACGCCACAAAACTCTTTGTCACCACTAATGTTGAGCTCTGGATAAAGTTTTTGTGAACTGTACTCCTGTAATATGTGCCTGTGTATGGTAAAACTATTATGACATTAACGTTCTGCTTTAGGGCTAGAGAAAAGTCAGCATGATATCACTGATGAACCACGCTGTTTGACTGTATCAGATTTGATGAAAACAAATCTTAAATTAGATATTTTCATGTACAATTTTTAATTGCCTTTTTATTCACCATAATTTCATATTTGTGGGGCTTTTCCTTTTGTTGAATTGGTCCTATTAAAATTGGTAATGGTTTCAGAATGGTTACCAGCACTACTGCACTGTAATGACCCAGATGCCAGCCTAGGCTGACTTCCTCTCAGGCTGTACTTGGAGAATGCCTGCCAGCAACCATGGTCGTAGGTTTCCCCTGGGCTCTGAACATTTTCCTCCCGCCATAATGCTTCTTGCCATCGGATAAGTTAAACATTCTTGAGTACGGTGTCAAACACCAATTATGTAAATAAACAAATAAATGAGAGATGGCCAGCCTTGTGTTTAGATGAGTGGTGTAGAAGGTTACAAGCCTTGTGTCTGGATGAGTGGTGTAGAGGGTTACCAGCCTTGTGTGTGGTTGAGTGGTGTAGAGGGGTACCAGCCTATTGAATGGATGATTGGTATAGATGGGTACCAACCTAGTGTGTGGATAATTGGTATAGAGGGGTACGAGCATAAGGTACCTTCCATTTGCTACCCGGTGGCCCCTGGAGAAAGTAGTGGTCACTGACGTGTTCCATTGACCATGGGAGGAGACCAGTGGATGATTGCTGTAAGGGGTTACCAGCCTGCGGCGTGGATGATTAATGTAGAGGGGTACCATCAGAAGTGTATGAATGATTGGTATAGAACGGTACCAGCCTAACGTATGGATAATTGGTATAGAGGGTTACCAGCCTTGTGTGTGGATGATTGGGGTAGAGGGGCACCAGCATAGTGTATTGATGATTGGTATAGAAGGTTACTAGTCTTCTGTGTTGATGATTGGTGTAGAGGGGAACCAGCCTAGTGTATTGATGATTGGTATAGAGGGTTACTAGTCTTCTGTGTTGATGATTGGTGTAGAGGGGAACCAGCCTAGTGTATGAATGATTGGTGTAGAGAGGCAGGATCATAGTGTGAGCGATGGTGTGATAGTGTGTGGATGATTGATGTAGAGGAGCACCAGCCTATATAGGGGGTGATTGGCATAGAGGGTACCAGCCTAGTGTATGGATGATTGGTGTAGAGGGGTACCAGCTTAGGGTATGGGTGATTGGTACAGTGAGGCATCAGCCTAGTATATAGATGATTGGTGTAGAGGGGTACCAGCCTAAGGTATGGGTGATTGGTATAGCAAGGCACCAGCCTAGTGTATGGATGATTGGTGTATACGGGTACCTGCCTAGTGTGCGGATGATTGGTGTACACGGGCACCAGACTAGTGTGTGGATGATTGGTGTAGACACCAGCCTAGTGTGTGGATGAGTGGTGTAGACACCAGCCTAGTGTGTGGATGGTGTAGAGGGGAACCAGCCTAGTGTATGGATGATTGGTATAGTGAGACACCAGCCTAGTGTATGGATGATTGGTATAGTGAGGCACTAGCTTAGTGTATGGATGATTGGTGTATACGGGCACCAGACTAGTGTTTGGATGATTGGTGTATACGGGCACCAGCCTAGTGTTTGGATGATTGGTGTACACAGGCACCAGACTAGTGTGTGGATGATTGGTGTAGACACCAGCCTAGTGTGTGGATGATTGGTGTACACGGGCACCAGACTAGTGTGTGGATGGTGCAGAGGGGAACCAGCCTAGGGTATGGATGATTGGTGTATACGGGCACCAGACTAGTGTGTGGATGATTGGTGTATAGGGGCACCAGACTAGTGTGTGGATGATTGGTGTATAGGGGCACCAGAAAAGTGTGTGGGTGATTGGTGAATACAGGCACCAGACTAGTGTGTGGATGATTGGTGTACACGGGCACCAGACTAGTGTGTGGATGGTGTAGAGGGGAACCAGCCTAGGGTATGGATGATTGGTGTATACGGGCACCAGGCTAGTGTGTGGATGATTGGTGTATAGGGGCACCAGACTAGTGTGTGGATGATTGGTGTATAGGGGCACCAGAAAAGTGTGTGGATGATTGGTGAATACAGGCACCAGACTAGTGTGTGAATGATTGGTGTATAGGGGCACCAGACTAGTGTGTGGATGATTGGTGTATATGGGCACCAGCCTAGGGTATGGATGATTGTAGAGACACCAGCTTAGTTTGTGGATGATTGATGTAGAGGGGAACCAGACTAGGGTATGAATGATTAGTAGAGAGAGGCACTAGCATAATGTATAATTGGTATAGACACAACATACTATAGGGTTCTAAAATGTAATTTCTCTTGCAAGAAAATATGCGACAAAATAATAATTTGCAAAACTAGTTTATCTAAATGCCACCATATGATCTATCCATTGGAGTAAGATGGTAAGAGAGGACTTTTTACACACTCATTAGACAAGTGCTAGTATCATCATTTAATTCTGAAGAAAAATTAAATTTATGAGTGGAAAGTTTAAATGTGTCAAGGGATGTAACTTTATTTACCGACCTAATACTACCTACATTTGTTTCCCTGGATAATTTTTTTTAATGTAAATATGGCGACCATGAGAAGCATTGTAAAATATGCCACGATATGTGTCCAGTGTAGACATTCATCCAGTGAACAATCATCCAGTAAATGATTGTTCAGGCATTATTTCATGCAAGTCAGCTTGCAAGAATGTTAGACCTACTGCCTGTTTCTGTTAAGTCAAATCGGCACGTCACGGCATTGTTGTTAAGGCCATGTGAAGTGAAAGTAAACTGTTAACTCCTACATACTTTAACGTATTGTATTCTATCAGGTGTGGGAATAACTAAACCTTATGTTTTCACTTTTCTCAAAAGTGGGTGTTTTCATCAGAAAAATGACCGAAATATGCTGAAAACTTAACAGTCGCTCTTTTGTAATGGGGGTACAATTTACTTTCATGATCCCCCAAACTTTTTTTACATCCAATGAACTAGCAAATGTCTATCGTGCGGGAGTCTGTTAATCAAATCTGTTTCTAAAGGAAAAATTTTCTTGCTTTGAATGATATTAAGAGTGCAATACAGCTGGACAGTAATTATTTACTGCTTTCTGCCTCAAAATATTTAGGTGCATGTTGTGCACGTCACATAAAAAAGTTGGGTGCACTGGCCATTTTTCACGTGCATACGTGCACATGTGCATGCATTATTTCGGGCCTTGATCATCACACAAATGTGTCAGAATTTCAACGTCCAATGTCAAAATCTAAGCACTATGACAATATTTGAAAATGGCCTTTTGGAATCGGCCCTTGTACTCTTAATTTCTTTTCCGTGTTTTTTTTTTTTTGTTTTGTTTTTTACTTATATGCAGACAGAGATTGTCTTCTTATGCTGTGCATGTGGTATTAAATACTAATCTCTTTTCTTGTGATTTTGCTGCAGGATCAGGCTTTGGCAACGTTTAATTTTCTTAATTCTGAAAGAAGATACGTTGCTGGCGCCTTTATTCCTCCAGAGTACATACACACTCACAAAGACGATGATGCTGGAATGTCAGAAGCAATAGAAAGAAAAAATATTTATGAAGCCTCAACAGACTATCATATCCCACACCACAGTGTTGACGAACTGAAAGGATGGGAGGATGCATATACAAGAGCCAAGGATCGGGTTAGAATAACGCCCTCAAAAGCTGAAACACGTGCGACAAGTGAGACCGATGGTGGCTCCTCTCAACAGGAGACCACATCTGAAAAGGACAAAACAGGGAACACAGAAAAGCCATAGCTTTATATAGCTTAGTGGAAATTGGTTACTGGTACATGAATTTGTATGTGGCAGTCTTGCTGAGAATGGACAGCTGGCTAAGGCATAATAAACATTCACAGGCGTGCGTGTGAGACATTAGGAAATAATTGGTGGGAAAAATGGAAAAATTGTAAGTGATTCTACAGGTGTTGTATTATTAAGGAAAGAGCATTAACTTATTACAGTGCATATATTATGCTACTAAAGTAAGCTTACACCAAAGAGGATCATTGTTTGTTGTAATTGATAACAACAGATGTCTTCAGTGGTGTCTTCCTCAAGCAAACGTTCAGATCCAATTGTTTGAAAGCAGTACTGTATGAACTAAGTACATGTAGATAAATTGATTCCAGCATTGATGGTCATACATCAACTCTTAGTAGCTTTACATTTATTGAAACAGAACGTCTCTGAGGGAGTAGAGTGCTTTCATTAGCTGGGATATACAAGATGCAGGTTGAACTTTGGTGAAGCACGGGGAATTTGAAAATTTCCACGGCTCTTACTTTTCATGGCGTGAAAGTAACAGCTAGCAGTCAACGACACTCAGGGCATTTGTTCATTCACCATTGTATTGTGAATATTTGTGTGGTACGTGAAAAAGTTTGTCAGCAACTTCCCACAGGTAGGTGTTTACACAGGTTCTATGGTTTCCTCCATATTACTGACTGCCATCATACATATATGTATGAATAAAATATTTTGAATTGTAGGCTTTAAAAAAAAATAAAAATAAATCAACCCAGATTTGTGAAATATGACGACTGTAATCCTACATGCTATTTTCAGGATACTTTGTTGGTACTTGGCTGTGGATGGATTGTTGGTACTTGGATGTGGTATTGTTAGATGGTTTGTTGGTACTAGGCACTGGCATTGCCAGAAAACCTGGCTGTGGTTTTTTGAGATGGTTTTCTGATTCATGGCTGAAATATTGTCAGATGGTTTATTGGTTCCTGGCTGAGGTATTTTCAGATGATTTGTTGGTATTTGGTTGTGGTATGATCAGGATGGCTTCATGGTACTTGGCTGTGGCAGGGTCAGGATGGATTGTTGGTATCTGGCTGTGGCAGGGTGGATTGTTGGTATCTGTCTGTGGCATTGTCAAGATAGTTGGTAGGTACATGGCAGTGGTATTGTCAGAATGGACTGTAGGTACTTGGCTGTAGTGTTGTCAGGATGGATTATTGGCATTTAACTGCTGTATTGTCAGATGGTCTGCTGGTACCTGACTGTGGTATTGTCAGATGGTCTGCTGTTACCTGACTGTGGTATTGTCAGATGGTCTGCTGGTACCTGACTGTGGTATTGTCAGATGGTCTGCTGGTACCTGACTGTGGTATTGTCAGATTGTTTGTTGGTACCAGGCTGTGGCAGTGTCAGGATGGATTGTTGGTACTTGGCTGTGGTACGTCAAGATGGATTGTTTATACTAGGCCGTGGCATTGTCAGATGGATTGTTGGTATGTGTCTGTGGCATTGTCAGGTTGGATTGTTGGTACTTGGCTGTAGTGGTCAAGATGGATTTTTGGTATCTGGCTCATTATTGTTGAAGAACAATTGTTTGAATAAATCACAAATGCTTGGACATGAGACTCACAGCTGATGTACCGGTAGGCTTTTTTGCCTAAAAAATACAGGAAATATAGGAAATTTCACCTAAATGTAGGGCAGACGTAAAAACATAGGATTTATAGAATTTACTATTTATACATCAGTGAAATCCCAGTATTTCCTTCATTGATAAAAGTGATATCTTCACTAGTTACATATCACCTTTGTTATTACGTTTTGATATTACACTGCTGGTGACCTTGATCCATGATCCAGACCCCTGTGATGTTGAAAATGAAACACTTTGTTTTTATGACGTTCCAATCTGAGCTCACTAGGATATCACAATACAAGTCTAGTCAATTGCTATAAATGTCATACTAGACATGTACACATGTACAACATCATCCTTCTGACAGGTCTTTGAAAGCCTGTGGCAAAAAACATTTCTTAAAGCTTCTTTAAATGCACAAAAATGACATTGTTGAAGTATAAATAATTTAAATAATAAAACATTTCCACCTCTCACTGGAACAGTATTTATGGTATTTAACCTTCACTGTGCAATATCCTCTGTATACTGGATGCAGTGGAAGCCCTAGAACCTCCACAGTTCTTTTGTGACCATAAACCTGTACATTATCTTGGTTGGAGAAAAATCCTTTAAACATACATCAAATCAACAGGGGAGTTTCAAGATCGAACTCTTATCACTAAAAGGTAAGAAAAACCCTACATTACCATGTGACCTGTCGAAAATGTTACGACTAGTTATGGTTACATATACTGTAACATGGGCGTCTAAGAGAAATTTCATAAAAATTACTTAGCCAAGACGTTCGGTACGGAAAATTGAGGAGCTGGAAGGTTTCAATTGAAGACAATGGAAGGTGAAATTGTTTGTATCTTCCTAACATGGCAAGACAGGTGATCGATAAATTAAAATCAACGAAATTGCCTGACATTTTTGACAAGTCACATGACACAGTTGAACTCTTTACTTTCTATGACAAGAGTTTGAACTCGAAACTCCCCTATTGGGAAGTTTTGGTTTCTCTTCCAGAAAACAAAACTGAGAAATCAGGGTTCCCACACTTTCAAGGATGCTTTTTCAAACACTCTTTGTTCCACATTTTAGCATCAGGGTAACCTGAAAGTTTCAAGCTTTTTATATTACAAATCGCTGCTACAAAAAAAGAAAGATTTGGCAAATAATAACATCCTTATAAAATTGTTGTTGGACATAACCTCACCCTATCAGAAATATCATTGTTGGTCAGTTTGGCTATTAATGAATTAGACATTACACTGAATAAATGAAAATCAACATCAGCCAAAATCCAGATAAAATCTTTTAGAGTTAGCCCATTTCTGGGGAGGAAGTCATTTTCACTGGAGGCTTTGGTAAATTCCATGTAACCACTTCGCAGGTGTGAAATTTTTATACATGTAGACCTATATAGGCCTATCAAGAATAGTTTAGCATTTCCAAAATGTCAGAACTCTGAGGTATTGATCTCCTTGGACACAAAATAGACAAAACTAGCATGAGCATAGCACAAACTTTCATGATTTTATTATCTGAGTTATTTTAGCAAAAAAGTATGAGCACATCACCCTATGGCTTCCACAAACAGGTTACTTCAAACCATGCCCACTAACCCTTACCAAATCACAGATGACACTTCAGTTGACAATCACATTGACCACTGCACCCTGCAATATCTTACCATCACATATCACCTTTTGAAAATTCAATCTGTTGACAATAACTGATAGTGAACACGCAACAGTTTCAATAAAAATCAGTCATGAAAAGTTGGACTGTTTGCATGATAAAGTGTTTGTTAAACCAACAAAAAGAGCAGAAATCTGAACATTCCCTCTATGATTAGACAAATCTGTATTTTTCTTCAGTTGTGAACTTCTTTTCCAGGAATCAGCACTGTACACAAGAATGAAAACAGTGCACATGAGGTAGCAGATGTACAAATGTTGTAGCCTGCAGATGCATACAAACTAGAAGTATTTTAATGTTGTAGCCTGTAGATGCATACATGCTAGAAGTATTCTGGTAAACAATATATTGGCAAAAACCAGAGACTAATGTAACCTCTATATTCAAATATTGCATAATGACTCGTTAATCACAACAACAAAGTGCTAAGCTTTAGTGAGAGACAAAACTGAAAACAATAATTGTTTTGATAAATGTGTATAACTGTGTCTGCTTCATTGCTAAAAGCACAAATTTAACAGAACTGTGGCACTGTCACTAACAATGGTGAAAACTCAATAATTCCTTTGGATCGTCAGCCACTGGAATACATGTTAACTTATGGCACAAAGTGTCCTTTCTTAAACATCATAATGGTGACTTTCACTTTTACTTTGACTACAACAAATACAGATTAGTAGGCGTAAGTTAGAAAACATTCACTGAAATTTCAAACAAGTACCACAAAAAAAGTTCAAACTATTCTTTACTTAACTGACTTGTGTTTTATCCTGTACTCATTGTGGTGGGAGGAACCAGTAGGGCCTGAACTCATGGTTATTGAATAGGCAAGAGGCTCTTGTGTCGTTGGTCCACATTAAAATACATATACCTCTTAAATGAATATCAGAAAAGAAGGAAATTAATGGCAAGGATGCATTACCCTACAAATAACCAACCAACACAAATTAGGCAACACAAAATAGCTTACTTATTATGCAAAATATCTCACAAAAACTTCATATCCCTTACTTCCAGATCGTAACTTGTATACTTCCATTCCTTTCAAAATCGGGGTTTTTCGCAAAGGATGCACCAAACATTTAATGCCATGCGATTATTGCTTCAGCATGCATATGAAGTGAAAATTACTACATAATATTTTTCAGACAATTTAAAGAATAAAGAACCCTACTGATGAGCTTGTAAAAATTTAGTCCATACAAAACAGATGTGTTCAATTGCCTATTTAAGTGACTTTGAACAAAGAAAGAAAGAAAAAAAAAAAAACAGATAAAAGACAGTTCTAAGTCACACAGCAAAATGGTGCAAGCTTACCATGCTACTTTTTTTAACATCTACCATTTTTATCTAGCCAAGGCTCATACCAACTGCATGCTTCAAAGTGATAAGTCGAAAATAAAAACAGAGCAGTATAAGACAGTGAATAAATAAATCATACTTCACAGGGCTCTTTGTTCCTTCAACAACTAGTTATCATGATAGCCAACATCAGTTACCAATCTACTGAAGTACATGTTTACTGTGTGTATGCATCTGTGGGGTGTAAATTACGTGTATCACAGGCAAAAAAACTAAGCTTTGTATGTACATGTAAAATATATACTAAAGTTTGTCATCTAAGAAGTTAGTTCACAACGCTTGGATCACTGGGTTCCCCTTGGGCAAGACAGAAGTGATGAGTAATTGTCTGAAACTCTGAACTAAAGTACATGTGTCTTGTATTGACAGCCCAACATCAATACACAGCACAAGGGAGACAATACATAATAAATTAGTCACACTACAAAATGTCCAAACTTGAAATGACATAATGAAAAGCAATAACAAGTATACTATACATGTGAACATCTTATCTACAAAGTAGAAAAATCAAGGAAAAAAAAAAAAAAAAGTCCAAATAACATTACATACACATGGCACAGTGTACGAAACTTTTCTGCATGCCATGATGTCTCCTTACAGTTTACACATTTACAATTTTTTGGTGATATCCTGGTCCTGGTTAAATATGTAATCAGTTTTAGCTCTTTAGTTCTGAATTGGTTCAGGAATTAAGAATATCTAACCTTCCTCTGTTTGGGGAAAATGGTATACAAGAAATGGGCAGGATTACACTCTGTCCATGCTCGATCTCACCTAATTTCTACTGTCACAAAAATGGCTTGATGACACATTATTATATCAGATCTTAGGTTAACTATAACCGCTGACTTGCGCTGGCCATTTAGTTTTCTGGACTTATGTCAGTCTTTTTAATTTCATTTTACTTGTAATTGATGAAACAGTCCTCTATAAAAAATTTAAAATGGGATGAATTGTAATGCAAAGTTTAAGATGCAGGGGTTTCCAGTTTTCATCCCAAAATGCAACTGCTTGCAACATGTGATATAAAATACTGGATTACACAACCTTTAAAGCACAACAAATAAATATAAACTATTTGGTCCTGTGCCTGTAGCTTTCTATTTACCATTATGACAATACAGTATTATCAATCCACAATCACACTCATTTAAACCGAGAAAATCTGACCACCAGAAGCAGCAATTAAAAGCGGCAATGTAAATTTTAAACCAATTAAAAGCCAAATCCATTCATTGGGTCTGAGATACATCACAATCCCTGTTACAGTGTTTCACTAAAACAAAGTAATCACGTAACACTGGGACTGATAGCTGTAAAAGTTTGATGGTTAAAAGGTGGTTTGGGGCATGCACTTTGCCATGACATCTGGAAGGAAAAAGACAGCATACACGATAGCACTTGTCATATTCAAGTCAGTTCCATCCAGCGAAGCAGAAAAAATACACATAGTTTATAAGCACTCTCTACACATGCTGTATTATATGACTAATTAAATATTAAGCAGTCTACTAAATTGACAGTGATCAATTGTGTACTCCCTTAAAATTATCAAGACATCCAATCATCTGTAGGAGGTGGTGTTGACAACAGAATACATTAACACTACACTGTACCTCTATTTCTTGAGAGGGCACAGCGCAAAAAATTGCGGCTGTGTTGGTTTAGGTTGGATCCTGCTGTATGTGGACACCCTTTTACAGTTTTCCTTGCTGTATGGTTTCCTGGACGATGACATCATGTGTTTTTCGCCACCACATGTTTGACTTGTAGAGAGAGGAACTCCAGAATTGATCAGAATGTTACCTGAATGGCTGCCCAGGGCCTGTCGGAGTTCTGGATGCTTCACCACCACATCACTCACACCAGACAATCTCTGAATCTTCTGTACTCTATCAGCTGTGTTTTGCACAGCTTTTTGTAGGGTCAGTTTAAACCTCAATCTTGCTGCCTGCAGCCTTCCTTTACTTGGCAAAGGCCCATTTAAAAAGTCATCTTGTGAACAATACTCCAACATAGTCTCATTTCGAGAATCCAATGTACTTAGGCCACCTTTTGCATCATTGCTTGTGTCACTTGGAAACAACTGCTTCTTAGGTTGTGCCATAGAGGTCACTTGTTTATTCTTGTCACTCGTCCAGCCTTGTGTGAACAATGAGGGGCTTAGGATAGAAAAGGAGCTGTCTGAAAACCCTTGCAACTCGGCTCCAGTAACCGGAGTAAATTTCAGATCTTGTGGTGGAGTGGCTAAAGTCTTATGGAAAGAATGTGGGCTCAGTCTCTTCCCATCAGGACTCAAAAACAGCCGTTCTCCCTTACCATTAGGGCTCAACATAAACCCTACATTTTTTCCATCGTCATCTATCAAGTTAAAAATATTCTCTTCAAAAGATGCAATGAAATTTTTATCCCACTCATCAAAGGTCAGATTACTGAGGTCATCCGGAGTTGAATCCATACAACTGTCAGGGTTGTCCAAGACACTGTTAAAATTGAAGTTTTCCATTATCAACTGAAGTGCTGCAGCCTTTGTTTCCAGAAAACTCAGGACAAGTTTCTGATGTGTCAGCAGGATCAATGCATAAAAGTAGACATGATCCTGGTGGCAAAACCCACTTTCTCATCCAAGACAAAAATGTGAACTGTCATGGATTTCCTGTAAAAGAAAGACATAAGAATAAGATAAGTTCCTGCAATAGCCTTTGGGTAATTAATCAAGGGATTAAGAGGTGTATATTAATTTATTTACTGGTGTTTAATACTGCATTCCTTAGGTTTCCCCTCATGACAGCAGTCAGTTTAGGAGATGCATGAAATCAGAAAAAAAAAAGACTCTACCAATGGTATCGTGTAGCGTGTTTCCATGATGAGCAACTTACAGCAATTTCACTATCAATATGATTTTAACACTTAAAATGTTCGGCTATTTGTGTGCCACACACCAAACAATGTGCCAAATGAAGTCTCAATGGTCAGTACGTGGGTAAACCATACAGAGCACAAGTTATCATTACTGTTCCTCTCTATTTCCATAGCTTTATATGTTGGCTAATTTCAGACAAAGAATCATGATTTACTTTAACAGCAATATCACAGTAAGTTGATAAAATCACTTTCATCTGAGGCCCATAAGCTGAACAACTAAGCCAACTTAGCCACATCAAAAGTTCTTTAAAACTGAGCTCACCACTGACACCTTGGTCAGGTACTTAACAAAGAAAAACTTGAGAACATAAGTCAGGAGACATAGGGTATAGCCTAAGGGTGATCCTGTGTCTCAGAGACGACTCATTGTAATAAAATTAACACAATATGAAAGACAGGAGAACATTTTTAAATGAGGCACCCTAATTTCGGTCTTCGGTGAGCCTATTTTGTACACTTGTTATAGCCTTTAAGATATTGAGTTAACTTTGTCAAAATGTCAAATTTTACATAGAAATGTGCCAGGTAAAATGTCCCAGTTAACAGTCTGTATTTGCTTCACATAAAACAAGAATGAAGTATATGCGTAAATTTGCTTGATATATTTTGCATTTACCTATCCTACTGATCCATAGGTGCACATAGCTTAATACTGTATGCTAATGATATGTCTGACAGATATCCATTCCCAAAACCATGGATATTTTCCTATCCATATTTAGACACCTAGCCTCTAAGACCTGTATGTTCCTCAATCCGTAATGATCAGCCTTCACATTGTGCAGTGGGTTTGAAAATTTCAGTTAAGCTCTTACTGCTTGTTTTATGTAATTTTAATGAATATGATACTTGATTCCTTGTTTCCTGTCATAATATTCTGGAAAACTGATATGGGAGGGTAACAATTTTCATTATTTGGATAGATTATGTGACAATCTCACCTTCTGTGACAATTTCTGGCCAAAAAAAAAATATACTAAATAATGAGTTCCAATGTGGGGGGTAAAATGCAGTGCAGGCAGCAACTGGAAACAAGTGAGAATTGACCAAGCTACCTGCATGAAAAAGCTTAAAATCCCCTGCAGTATGCAAGCCCCAAAGGCCATTGAGACTTGCTGGTTTCCCATCACCGAACGCATGTATTTTTACTACCTCATTATTTACCCGTTTCTTGGTAACTCACAGCCTCATTTACAGACTACGTTGTGGAACTTTGCCCTTCTTTAACCAATGCATCTTGGTGTGGGTACATAGGATGAAGCTTTGTCTGACCTCGGTCTAGAACTTGTTGGGATGCATATAAAGGCGAGTAACTCTAACACTAAGTCATTCACCACATAAAGGAAGATGAAAAGGAATTTCACCTGTATTTCTGATACAAGTACATAAATAATGAATAATGAAAAATGGGACCCTGCTGCAACCTCATGAAAAATTCTCATGATGGGAAACAATCAATAAAGTTTCATTAGCCTAATAGGCTAGAACAAACAGACTTAAATTTAGGCTAGGCAGCATCTGTCTGAGTAGGAAAACACGCACATTTTCAGGGAATGGGCCTCTGTTAGGAATGGTTTCTTTAGTACGCAAGGATTAACTGTTCAGGTTCAGGTACACACAATAGTTACCTGCCAATATATTTTACTGAAACATAATTATAACTACACTTTCATGGCCCTGACACTCTGCATGCTCAAGGAAAATGTAAGGTCTATGCCACACGCGCATCTAGCACCATTGTATGTATTGTCACACTATGCTTCTGGGAATGAGCACAATCCTTCTTACATTCGTCGACAATGCGATTCGATCTTAACACGAATACAGATATAGCACAAAAAGCACGGGCCGTCATGATGGGCCGTCATGATGCGCCGTTACACACACCGATGTTGTTGTTGTCAACCCATTCATTCACACAAGCGACAAAAGGAAGGTGGACATGGCCTCCATCAAACTCAAACTTAACATCTTTCAGAGCCATTAAGACGTAGTTGTGTCACAACGCACATCTACCGTACACAACGGTTTCCTGGGTAGGTTTTCTTAAGCAGAATCATCTTCCTTCGCCACGTCTCTGCCGCCAACTGGTTCACTGAAATTGGCGCCATGCTTGTTTCGTCAGCAGATTTCTTACATGCTGTGATCGCATTGGTCTAAACTTAGTAAATATAGCCAATGGACAACTGGTATTCCTGATGGCTGCGGCATGCATTGACCGTAGACAAACAGACAGAAATGGAAGGGGATCTTGTTTATATTGCATTCTGCTGGCTAAACCCTAAAATATGACGCTCAGCGCTAGTGCAAGTCGTCAACAATTACACAGGTAAGTCGAGAAATTGTCCATTCGGGGCTGTCTCTTGCACACAGGTCTGATTAAAATGTTGTGGAGTTGGCATTTCCTTCTGACTGATGAGTCCGACCTGGCAAATTTCAGACGTTTTGCAATGGCTGGTTTCTTGTTGAGATTTCGGGGTCAGATTATAAGCATGGATTTGCCAGTGGATAGCGAGGCTAGTTACTGTAGTGTCTGAACTGAGAGCCTCGGAGCTTGCGGTAAAATGTAGGCCGTGTGAATTCATTCTGTGTGATGTTATGACATAGCGAGGGGTTATAACCGAGAGAGCGTAAAGTGGTGTATGCATGAATTATCGGCTTCAGCATTGGCCGATCCTGCCTGCCCAGATAGTGCGGCTCATAGCCTAATTATGGTTGACTGTGAAGTAGAGCGTCGGTATTGATCGGGTTACAATGGCTGTGTTCAGCTATTGCAAAAGATGAATTTTCCAGCTACAATTTGGATGTCTCTTCTAGGTTCATAATGTCGAATTTTGTGGCTTCTGGTATCTTGATGATAGGACCACAGCAGTACAGTTTTGGGTGGAGCCACAGAAGGTGGGATCGGTATTCCCCATGCCTAGCTGTTGGTTACAGTATAAACCAACATCAGCTGCAGTTTTCTTCTGAAGTAACCAGCTGTGAAATCATTGAAGTTGGTTATTAACATATTTCAGGCACCCAAGAAAACATGATTCTAGAAGAAGATACTCCCAGCAGTGCATTTATGTGCATCTCTTGAATTCATCCTCTCAGTATTGGGATTTTCCTGTTCAGTAACATCAATGGAAATGGATTTGACAGTTCAGTGGCTCCAAGTGAACATGTGTGATGTTTTTCAGAAGTGTGTCCTGATATTTCTGTAAGAAGTCAACTGTATTGGTATGCACATGAAGCGATAATATTGTTCTCAATCTAAAGGTGTTAGTGTATATGCTTTTGTATGAAAAGAGCTGGAGAAGCTGCCATGATCTGTAGGACACATAGTAACACTTTAGTACAGTAGCACATTAAGCTTGCATTGCAATATCAAGATTTCACTGTACAACAGTTAGCTGTTCA
Organism: Acanthopleura granulata; assembly: GCA_016165875.1. Lineage (NCBI taxonomy): Eukaryota > Metazoa > Mollusca > Polyplacophora > Chitonida > Chitonidae > Acanthopleura > Acanthopleura granulata. The sequence goes on along the minus strand of JABBOT010000004.1, from coordinate 12,034,323 downwards.
TGCTTTCACACTTTTATCTGTGTACTATGTTCATCAATTTTAGAGGTATAATGTGTAAATAAGAATAATAATATTAGTACAATAATATTAAGTGGGATCCAACATGATTCTGTGGAAAAATAGTTTTGGTGTTAGGAACAGGTATTCTATTCTTTGTGTATTTATTCAGTTAATAATATCTTTGTAAGTAATATGTAGTAATAAATGTTGGAAGGAAGGAATTGTTAAGTGCATGAATGATGTTTCAAGTGATGTTTTGTCTTTTTTTTTCTTTAAGTATTTGCAAATACATTCGCTGTCAAAGACACTCCAACTGAATAGGAGTAATAAGCTGGTGAAAAGATAAAAATCTGTGGTTAACTACAGTACTTATTTCCTTCCTATATGTATAAACACAGATCAAGATCAAAAGCACATCATCTAAGCCATGACCTGAGCACAGTCTGACCTACATAAGGTGCTGGTTCAACGTAAGGTCTTGGTACTATGTACATGGTGCTAAAATAGCCATTGTAGTTAAAGGAAATAGTGAACAGTCACTAGAATGGAGATGCACTGTATGTTACAGTAGGTTGATCATAAACAAACAAATCTACTGAAGGGTTAATTATACACCATTTCTGAAAGATTGACTACTCTGGCATAAATCACTCTAGTGCAATAAATGAACATTTCCAAGTGCAGTGCATTGACATTAAGTCATGATGTTGAAAATTAATATCATGTTAATACCTGTTGATTTTTCGGCATAATAAGGAGAAATCTTATACTCTCAAACAAGGCAAAGATTCATTGAAGATAGAGAAATGAAACACGAAAACAGAGAAATAATAAATTTGCATCTTGGTATATGATTTAATTTATTATCTTGAAACACCTATCTTTTCAAGTTTACAAGGAAAAGATGTAGACCTCACTTTAAAAATTTCACATTTATATGATCGTAACTTAAAATATGTGTTAATCTTCATTTACTGCATCTGTTCAGGTTGTTATAGTACAAGTTTGTGTTGTTCATGAAAGTGTGAAACACCTTAGGATTTAAAATAATATACAGGTATAAGATATGCTGGGATGAGTTTAGACTGGTGAAGGTCATGTTTAAATATTTCAAAGAACATTGTACCCTAATATACTGCAGTATTTTCTAGTCCCTAGTAAACAGTGTATCATCTTATTTTGTGTTGCTGGAAGTATTTAATGCTCATTTGACACACCTACACAAAACTGAATTTTTAATTTGTAAACTTGCAGTGTCATGCAAGATTTAATAAATTTTCTACTTCATGCAAGATCAAGTCACATGTTTGCAAATTAATGGCAGTCTTTCATGTTTTACCATTTTTAAAGACTGTTGGCATGACTCTGTATTTAACTCCCCTGTAAGCTTGGTCAGTATTTATTTGATCCAATACCTGAGTGCAGTTTAATAAACACTTTTTCTCAAGTAATGAACAGTTAACTCTGATGTATTAAACACCTGTACTCCATGTTAACAGGTGACGAGCGATCCATTTTGTTGATGCCTAGGAATATTTGATTTATGGTCCAAAGATGAACCAAACCAAACTGGGTCCAAATGTAAATCTGCAATGATACCTGCCAGAACCTGATTCCATCACTCGTTCATTGGATAGAACTAGTGTTGTTCAGATTGCTTAAATTGGGAGTCCTGTTGCACTTTCAGTTGAGAAAGTGTCAAATATCTAAAGATTGAGGATATGGAAATGCTTCCTAGCATGCCATGGATACAGTTTTCAAAGTGTGTAAAGGACTTTACTACTTTAATTTTCTCATCCACATACCTCTGCACATGTTCAGCAGAGATTTTGTCAGTAGGATGAAATAATAATTCCTGTTCATTAGTTAAAAAAGGCGGTCAGGTCAGGGCTGTGTGGTGAAGATGCTTGTTTTTCATTTGATAGACTCTCCTTATAAAGTTTTAATTGAGTCTTTCAGTCATATAGTAGAAAAAATTAAAATGGAGACTTCAGTATTAAAGAGACAATATAACAGTTAAAAAGGGTCACCTCGTTGAATTCAATGAAACAAATCATGTCGACCTAGTCACAGTATATTCATAATTTAAAATAAATGGCAACAGTATTCCTATAAACACTCCATTTGTATTTGTGGATCAACAGTTTTCATGTTAAATCTAATTGAATTGATTGTAGAAGAAGAATGCTAAATGACCCTGAGCTTTAGTTTACAATCTGTTTAACAGTGGAAAAGGTTTCTGAAGATGTAATTTCAGCGCAATACAAAATAGAATGAAAAGAACACACAATTTATGCAGAATGCCAAAAATCGATAAGTGGGAAAGTTAATAAATTTTGGTGTTTAATTTGAAATTTCTTATGTCTTTACCTCACAGGTCTTTTTGTGTAAGATGTAAGATCAAGAGAGCACATTTATGAACTCTGTTTACATGTAGATGCATATTGACCAGTAACTTGTCTATGTTTTGTTTTGTGTTTTTGTGGACTGGAAGGCAGTACCTTTTTAAACTTAAAGCTCTGCCATGTGTATCATGATGCTTTGATTTCATTTGTAATATTTTCTCATTGCCTTTTTTTCCAGACGAGAAGTCTACTGTAAAAATTGGACGATTCTATGAAGCCAGCCAGGATGTGATCCACACGACCACATCATTGACATAGCCTTCATCTCATTATGACAGACTTGAACTGAGGTGGTCAGTCTGTAGGTAAATTGTGGCACAATGAGGAAGTTAGAGGGAGCCGCACTGAAGAAAACCATGGCTGAGCTGAAGAAAGGCAAGAATGGTGAACTTTTGAAGGCTAAGGGAAAAGGCTTGCCAGCAAAGAAAAGTGGTATTTTGAGAAAGGCGAAAAAAAGCCCGTCTAGTAAGAGTGCCGAAGGGGAAGGAGAGCATATTTCCCTGAATGGCAAAGCTGATGCTGACCACCAGTTAAGTTCGCCACCTTCTCTCAAACATGTCAAAGAGGACGGAAATGGAGGGGTGAAATTCATGGAGGATGAAACAGACCCATACTGCCCTGACTTCGATGATGAGCCAGCACTCTTACCACTTATTGGACGAAAACGAAAGCCAGTGATGAATAATATTGATAATGGTGTGTCTTTTGACACATTGACTGTGTCAGCTGGTGAAACTGTGTCGATGAATGGTGATTTGAAGGAGAACATAGAACAAAACACAGCATCTACGAGTGATGTGCCTGTAGGTCACCTTCCAAATGGGTCAGGATATAATAACCTTAATGGAAGCACGAAAAAAACAAAGAAAAATAAACTCAAAGCCAACCTGAATGAGTCCCTTGAAGATAATGCTAGTGCAACAAAAGTGAAGAAGAAGCGAAAAGAGTCTGCAGAAAGTAGTGCTGATAACCCTGAACACAGTCCTCCAAAGAAAAAGAAAAAGGAGAAGACAGTGATAAATTGTGAAACATGTTCGAAAACATTTTCATCTGAGAAGCTTTACACACGACATCTGAAAATCTGTGACTTGGATGAGGAAGAGTTAAATAGGTTACAGCCACACAAGTGTTCGGAATGCGACTACAGGTCACCTAAAAAGGCCATGGTTACGAGACACTTAGAATCTCATGGCATCTATAAATGTGTAAAGTGTAACTTTGTGGGAGACAGCAAGGAAGCATTCAGAGAGCACACCCTGGAAGCTCACAAAGACAGAGCAGACATGAAGCTTTGTCGAGTGTGTTCGCGCTATGTCAAATGTGACTCAATCACGTTAGAGCAGCACATGAGTGAGTGTAAAGGAAAGGTGCCACTATACTGCCCAGAGTGCAAGAAGGAATTTAAATATGAATCCTCGTTGAACGTTCATTTGAATTCTCATTACCCCGACAGACCAAAGAGATTTTCTTGCCAGCAATGTGACTATAAATCTAATTACAAAGCCAACTTGCAAAAACACATAACCTGCATGCACGAGAATCGTGTACGTAGCGTGAAATGTGACCTCTGTACAAAATTGTTTTATTCTGAGGAAGCCATGAAGAGACATGTTAAGCTTCATGCTGATGACAGACCATACAATTGCTCAGTTTGTGGTCATACGTGTAGATCTCTATCAGCATATAAATCTCATCAAGAAACACACAAGCCCAACAACTCGTTCTTCTGCACCATTAATGACTGTGCTGACGGCTTCCGTACGGCCAGCCTCCTAAAGAAACATGAGCAAACTTTCCACAATGTGGTACAAAAACACTTCCATTGTCGAGAAAAAGGCTGCAAATTGTCCTTCTTCAAACGGAGCCATCTCAGGCGACATGAAACAACACATACAGGTAACGGGCTGCAGAAACATTTATGTTTTTAGCTGGTGTCAAGGAATTTTTGTATCACTTGCAAATGTATAGCTGTTATTGGCCGCTGCAAGACTGCATTATAATCTTGCAGCAAACCATTATTTGTGGCACATTTACTGATGTACACTTACTGCATGCAACTGTTTAAATTATCATGATAAAATTAATTATGGTGTAATTTTATAAACTATTGTTTATAAGGGGAATGGCCCTCTGGGCAGTAACCTTCTGAAGTTGTCAGGATTGCTGAGAAAAGCACTAAAAGCTAAAAATTCTCAAACTTTAGGAGTTGTTTTCATATGGCGAGAAGCATTTTCCTATCAAAAGTGTGGTCTACCAGGTCTCACCTTTTGGTGGCCATATTGAATTTTGGGAAAAACCTTAAAACCTTAAAGACGTCCCATGCCATTTTCACAGATTTGAATGATGAAGACCTATATGTATCTCAACATTCCAAGCATATTTTTGTTCTTTTGTGTACCAAAAGTGGCTTTTGTTTAATGACCAAATGAGTGATCTGAAATAGCTTCCTATAGTAACCTGCACTGTCAGTGTGATACTACATGAATTCAATGGCTGCAAGGAGTTAGCTGTGGCAACAGGATTAAACCTTGCGACATGGTGTTCCTTTTGTTTTTATGTATACTGTACGAATGCATAGCAGTGCATTATAAATGCATGCAAATTTCCCAACTTTCAGACCTTAGTTGTCGTTAAAAGTACAACCAAGATAAAAAATAGTACTAAAGATGATTCACAAATTAAACCTTTCTGGTGTTCATTTAGAAAGTATTACAGTGAGATGTGAAATGGCAATTCAGTGAGAATAATTTAACATTTAATTTGTTTAAATAAAAAAAAATGTCATTTTTTTTTCACTTCTGGATGCAGGAATATTTTGTTGTTTTTGTGAGGATTTCTTGGGCTACAACAATAGAGCTGACAGTATACTCATATTCTTTTTTTTCTCTGAGAATTCTTGATAAAGAGAAAATTTATAAAGCTCTGCATTGGATGTACTTAACGATTCAGGCCTCACAAGTGTGTTGTCAGTGTCCAACTACAGACAGGCCCCTTCATCTGCTTTGTTGAAACAATGCCATACCTGAAGCATAGTTTGTATAAAAAAAGCAAAAAAAAAAAACAGGCTATTTGTTAACTAGACATCAGTGAAATTTTTATGCATACTGTGTAAATACTATGTAAGTTGTGGCTATGTAAATTATGGGTTACTGGGGGAAAAAAGTGTTTCCTATAACTTTCTTGCACGAAACCAGTTTTGTGTTTCTTGTTGGATCGCATGAACGTGAAATTCGGAACCGTAGAGCTTTTGTCACTTAGGCCAGTACGGGTGAAATCCCCAGCCTGCAGACCATAATTTGAATATGTATCGCTAACCAGCCCTGCTCTCCTCATAAAGCCATTCTCAAACCTTCTAGGTTAGATAACAAGCCGCTGATGGATAAAATTGTGAATTTTGATACATTTTGCAAGGCCAAGCAACAGAATTGCATGTATACAAGAAATCTTAGCATTCATCTTAGAATAAATTTGGAAGCATATAGGCTCTAGTTTGTTGTGGACCTCTGAACAAAAGATTAAAGCTGCATTGTCGCCATGTTCTATTCATGTCTTTAGTACCGGCCCCATTGTATGATACCATGCAGTCTTAGGTTTAAATCCATTGTAGTCCTTTCCATTTTTGTCATACTTTTTCTTCCTTTATTGCGTTTTTGCTACTACTGTAGGTATTTCCAGTACAATTTGTGCCTGGCCTACAAAGCCAGCACTGTAGGTATTTCCAATACAATTTGTTCCGGTCCTACAGAGCCAATTGCTGTCCTTGACACCTTTATTTTATTTCTGTTTCCTCTGTGGTTGTTATTTTCTTTTGGTTTTTCAACAGAGTGACTTCCCTTTGTAGTGTGACATTGCAGTTTCACAGCACTGTTTTTATCATGAGTGTTGGTGTCAGTAAGAAAAAATAGCAATTTTTTATGTCTTTTTACTATATATCACGGAAAACCATGAAAAGTTCTAATATCTAATTAAATTCTTAACTCATAACCCTTACCGAATAATTGATACTTTACGAAAGGAAACTTCTTCCAGCTGACTTGTTGGAATCAGGTTTTGGCTGAACAAGGGTTATTAGAAAGATACATGTACATGCATTTTGTCTTGGCCAAAATGGGTTACGCTATATATAGCCTTGAGCATACCAGCAACGGCAAACAGTACCCTTATGTGACATTTAGTTCCATGTTTTTCCAGCTGGAGCTTATCAATGGTTCAAGTGATCTTGTCAATGGTACATGTGATCGAACGTTTACATATATATATATGTATCTGAGACTTTTAGATCAGAAAAGAATAGAATAGATTGAAACTTATTGTAATGTGCGTGTAGAAATCTGTTAATGTAATTTTACAGAACTTGATATTGTTTGTTACAAAAAGTTTCAGCACCTGTACCTTGGCCTGTAGGTAGGTTTATTACCTGCATTCAAAGGACAGTGTTTTGTTGGGTTTATTAGGAAAAGAAAAACTGATTCCGCAGATGTTTCTTCAAAATCAAACATGTCATCCCCTTGGCACAGAAGATGGTTTGTCTTGTGATCAACTACTCTGTGAATTAGATTTTCACTAGTTCTTGTCAAAACTCCCCTTAAATTTGCATGTGCATAGAACAAACTTGTTTACATCATAGATATGAATGTGCATGAAAATAAATCGTGTACAACATGTTCATGTATGTATAGCACATTGATGCTATGTTATCATTACATAGCAACTTACCTGTGAGTTCAGTCTCTTAAAAGGCTAAATATCAACATTTTGCTACCTTCCAACTTATCAGCTGAGATTTCTCATCCGGCATGTAAATCATTCTTCTTTGAATGTCCTGAGAACTGTTGAAGGATTTTTTCAATGTAAGCTGTATTTGAATTCAAGACTTTTACCAGTGTGTTGCTCCTCTGGTCTACCCAAGTTTGATTTTGGCATTATGATGTTCAAAACTCTGACTTATCATATCAGAAAATCAAGCAAAGCAGCTGAAGTTTTTATGGTATTGCAGTTTTGATTCTCAGTCCATACAAATAAATCTAAAATGAAAATAAAAATATTTATTCCGTGATAACAAATAGAAAGGCTCAATATTACCAACTGTTGTTACTTGAAGTAACCACCTGACTATTTTAGTGGTTTTCAGTATGTCAGTCCAAAAGTATTTAAAGTAGTAAGCACCTTGAAGTAATTTACCTCAGTTACAAAATTGTTCATGTTGCCATGTTGACGAATGGACGTTACATGTTTTTACACAAGGGTATATACATGATATCATTTATATTGATAATGTAATGTTTCAAAACATATGAAATTGAATTGCCTTAATTATCATTGTATTTAGGCTATCATAAAGAGGAGGGCTGTGTATTCTTTTTTTTTTCTTTTCTAATTTTGTCCAACACAGTTGTGTATATGCCTGTAAGTCCCATGTATCATTAAGCATGAGAACTACCTGGTGTTTGATACATACTTTTGGTCTTTTGAAATTGATGTTTGTGCATATGTGGAGCCATTGGGTCAAATAAATCAGTCTGTAATTTTCTTATTATTATTAACTGTTAACAACAGGATCACAAATTTCACAGGCCACAGTTAGTTATGACTTGCACAGTTATATATGAACCTCTTCTGAGCTGCAGATATTTCAATTCTGGAAAAGTTGATCTATCGATCTGGCTGTGATTGTCTGTGACTTACCTGGTGTGCTTATGCATGTTTCATTAGAAATGCCAAAAAATTAAAAAGAAATGCTACAAAAAAGGCTGTAATTGCAAGGCTCTGGTAGGTAAAGATGATCAAATAAAAGGCTTCCAAATTTCTACTTAATTCCCTCATGAAACTGTTGGGTTACAACAAGTAGTCCAAAATAACAAAGCTGTGTTTTGTTAAGCACTTCAGAATCTTTTCATTCTTTTCTGTATTTACTCAACATATGTATAGTAAACAAACATGTGCATTGAGAGCTAGCAGTGGTAGAACTCATATAAATCACCAAATTTAAATTCACTTTAGAATATTTTCATTATGCATATACATTATATTGAACATAAAATAATCTCTGGTGTACTTACTCAAGTTCTCTGTTCTTCATGATATACAAGTAGTAAACATACCCGGGAGGAGTTGCCATTGCAGTGGTCAAAAGAATCATCATAAGGAGATTATGAGCCAAACCACATTCTGAAAGCACGTGAGCAACACACCTTGTTTCTATGACACCTAACTAAACCACAAGTTTGACCTGTTTGATGGTAAAACTTTTCTTCTAAATTATCAGTTTATGGTGTGATTGTTGCAGATTGGCATATTTATAAAAGAAATACCAGACATCCTCCAGCCATATCTGGAAGGGTCTGCCACCAACCTCAGGTAGTCGTGGATTTGACTCAGGCTTTGCTAAGTTTATTCCTACCATAATTCTGACTGCTCTCATATAAGTGAAATATTCTTGAGCACTTCATAAAACTCAAGATCGAATAAGTAAATAAATGCTAGAAATTGAAGTTAAGTGCAACTTGCCTCATCCCATAGTAGATTTGGTAAAGCAGGAACGTTATCCGTGGAAAGTAAGTGGCTCCCATGTTAAAAAGATTTTTCACCCCATTTATCATGTACATTGCACCTGGGTGATGGGTGTAATTTTGTTACTCTGCAATGTGCTAATATTTTGAAACCTTCAAAACATGTATTAATCTTTCAGATTACTGTGTATTGTTTTGAGTGTGTGCCAAACCCATTTGATAAACACATAAGTGTTCCAGCCTGCCCATGAGTCACAAGTTATCCCACTCTTTTAAAGTCTTCTACCGTAACTTACCACAACATGAAATTTGTCTGCATTTATCTTGTTTTTGTTTGAATTAGAAATATCGCCCTTGTTCTCTGCATAAATATAATTACCTAGTAACATACAGGTAGCCATCAAAACTGTTGACCGTTCATTCAGGAAATTCCCCTTAGGCAAATTGCTCAGACTCTATATCATGTGACACTTATAAGTTTTTTAAAAAAAGGTTTGTAGATATATTGTAATATGGTCATATTGTGTGTGCAAGAATGTAGCTGCATGTTTGCAGTCAGCTTGATGTTGGAACTATGTAATGTACATGTAATTACTCATTTTGATACTCCAACAAATATTTATCATTTTGATCTATTACAGTAGGCTTTTAATAAAGGTACAATGTAGCGATAAACCTTAATAATTTATTCATTCTGATATTTACCAGAGATAACAACCAAGCTTCTCTCCTTCTCACCACAATAAAGCTGCGATAATGCAGATGTAGGTTATAGCCATAATTATTTGTTCATATTACCACTGACTGCATCGTACCTTACATGAAGTGGGGGTGAATTGCTCAGTTACAACAAGAGCAAATAGTAGTGATCTTTGTTTGAAATATTCACATCACTTCATCCCTTTTTGAAGTGTGTACACTATCAACATTTGCTGTTTGATGCCAAAGGCAACCATATTATATGATCGTTTATCTCTTCATTGTTCAAATTGAACCCATAGCCACACGCTTTTGACATGCACGATTGATGTTACTTTACTAATAGCATCAACTGCAAAGCGAATAGAAATCAATTCTGCCCCACAGTTATAGGAAGAACAGACGTTTGCTTTTCAGCAGAATTTATCTTCGCTTGTATATTTATTGTCAGGGTCCTTGCAGGTAATATGGCCACCTAATACATGTGTGCACATGTATTTTGTATGAACTAGTGTGTAGGGATTTACACAGTAATTGTTCAAAAACACTGAAAGTTAATTCTACAAAGGTGACCCATCATAGCTGTCACACCTCAGCACGATTGATGCCATGTGTTGCTTTTTATTTTGATCAAGATCGGTTTTGATATGTCACCAGAAAGAAATTGTGCATATATAAATGATTTGTGGAACATCCTTCTTACCCCTCTACGGTACCTGTTTCGTCAAATTCGAAAATACCTTACAAGTATAAGTACAAGCCTTAGAAGTGCAAAAGGAAGTACAAAGTAATTCTAAACTCAGGGACTTATTGGTGGGTTGGGGGAAGGTGGAGCAGTCTGCCATTATATCATGCATAACTGTTGAGTGCCTTTTGTGTGGAAATTCTACTTCATTGTATTCATGAACTTTCATTGGGTGGGTTTAGGTTAACTACACATGACATTAGCAAAAATTTCACCAGTCAATAAAAGATTCATAAGAATACTAAGATTTTTGAAAAAAATTAATGCCAATGCTTTTAATTCTGTTTTTAGGTGAACGGAAGTATCGGTGCGAGTGGGAAGGATGTGGAAAAGCCTTTCGACATGCAGATAACCTTAAGGTTCACATGAGGCAGCATACTAATGAAAACCCCGTCAAGTGTGAGCTGTGTAGCTTTACATGCAAACAGAAAAGCTCGCTTAAATGGCACATGGGAAAACAGCATCCTGCTGAGGATGAAAAGAAGAAGAAAGTTGTCATGGACACTCCTCAGGATGATTGGGCATTCTGGGAAGCTGTGATGGCCGTAATAGGGCCAGATGGCACAGGACTAGATGAGGGTACAATAGGACAAACATCAGTAGCTCTAAAGGACTCAAAAACTAACAGCAAAAAGAAAGGAAATGAAAACTCAAAAAAGAAGAAGTCTTCTGGGCAGGGCAAGAAGAAACTGTCCAAGGGAAAATGTGACGGTTCCTCCAAGCCTGACAAAAGCAGTGGAAAGAAAAAGAAGAAAGGTGTGACAGCGGCCAAAGTTGAAGATGGTGCAGACAGTGCTGATGTTACTAGTGTGAAACAAGATAGTGTCGAAGACATCCCAGCTGAAGATAAATCTTCTCCAAGGGAGAAGAAGAAGAAAGGTGATAAAGAAAAATCTTCAAAGACAACTGGAAAATCAAAAGGGAAGAAAACCAACAAGTCCAAGGTCAAAGCTGAGGTAGCAACTGAAGAAGTGCAAGATGAACCAGAAAGTGGAGCTGTTAAGAAAGGACAGAAGAAATCTCTGCAAGGGAAGGGTGCTCAGGAGGAGAAAAATTGTGATGCCAATCAAGATGTTCCTGAATATGCTTCAGTAAAAGTCTTTCCACCTAAAGGAAAGAAGGTCACAAAAGGCAAAAAGCTTAGTAAATCAAAAGCATGCAAAGTGGCAAAACGTAAAGGAAAAACAGCTGGGAGAGCACATAGTAAAAAAGGACAATTAAAGGGAGCTAAAAAGTCGCCGAAAGCATCTTCAAAGTTAAAGTTTTGTGCTGCTGAAAAACATGATGTTGAAGAAGTAACAGAAGAGGAGAAGACATCAGAAGAGCCTCTTCCAAGGAAGAGGAAAAGGGGAAGGTCAGATGAAAACACAGAATCTGTGACAATAAAAGCAAAAAAGGCCAAGAAAACCCCAGCAAAGACAGGCAAAGCAAAAAAGGCTGCAAAATCAAAGAAAAAGACTGCAAAAGGCAAGCAAAAGAAGTCACCAGTTAAACCAGAAAAGGTTGAACTACAGGAAGAGTTGGAACCTGCTGCAGCGGAGGAAGAACTGCCAAAGGAACGAGAAGAAGTTGTCCCAAGTAATGACATTTCTCATGAAATCGACAAAGAGCCTGCAGCAGGAGCAGAAGAAGAACAGCCTCCAGAAGAACTTGACAGTGACAGTGATTTGTGGGGAAATAATGACGATAACAACACAGAGGAGCCTGATAGAAACTGTGATGCTGACGATGAAAGGGACCTGGACAATGATGACGATGTGGACAAGCTGAGCGAGGCTGGTTTCTTGGGTGACATTGACAAGCCAGTCAGTGGAGCATTGGATAAGCGGTCTGTGGATGAGGATGAAAGGAGTCACATCTCTGACGCCAACAACAGCGTGAGTGATGTGGCATCTCTGGATGATGCTATTCCAGATACTCCTCCACGTGCTCCTATGAGGCCAAATGATAATGAAGAGGAGGTGGACGAAAACGATTACTACCAGCCACCGCCATCACCTCCCCGCATGGAAACATTGGACTCTGTAGACCAGCGTTCAGTGGAAAGGCAGGACTCTGAGCAGACCGTTATTGATAATAGTCTGCCACACAGTAACAACACATGCACGCCTCAGGATGTCCTTTCGGAGGAGGCTGTAGTGAAAGACTCCATGCCACAGCCTGATGCCACGCCCACGTATGTCCACACTCCTCAATCTCAGCAGCCAGAAGCACCGCCACCCCCTCATCCTACAGAGAAGGATTACTTTGGCCAGTATTTACAGGACCTGCCCACTGTAGAAGGCCAGGCAGCACCTCCTGCTCCCACCCAGGACTCCTCACCTGGGCAGGTGCCCGAGGACCTCAACAACATCCAAATCCCCAGCGGCAATGTGGAAGGAACAAGTGATGAAATAAAAGCTTTAGACCTTCGTCCAGAACCAGTAAGCACAATTACCCACACTCGGCTCCAACGTGAAACGGTCACAGGGCTCTCAACATCTAATATAGAGCGAGAAACAGTGAGCACCATCACTCATACAAGCCGGACAGTGCAGCCACTGGTTACTCAGCCTTCATGCATCCCAGTACCAGGGATGCAAACTGATGTCATGTCTTACCAACGGATGGAACTTCTTGCATGTGGAAGACCCGATAACTTTATGCAGCAGAAAGAATCATCACTCCAGAGACTTACCAGCATCACATATCAAAACTTTGGTAGTTTAGACTCTGTTAATCCGACCTGTAGGGACATGAACTACCTCAGGCCCAGTGAAAATATGTTCCCAAGGTCCTGTGCTGGAGGAAGCTTCATGCGGGTCACTGATGGAGAGTCTTCCCTAGGAAGAGCTGGCATGAATTCTTTCTTAAGGCAACCAGACACATCATTTGTCAGGCCAGAAACATCATTGACAAGAGCAGCTAATCCGTCACTGTTGAGGCCAGGTACAGAGGACTTGTTTGCTCGTGATGCTATGGGCAGACCGGTCTCCAGAAGTCCGTTCCATGGGGCATGGACTGGTCAGGAGATCAGACCAGCTCACTGGAATCAGAACCCTTACCTTCAGCGGCCTGTGGACCGCACCACAAACTCTGCCACACCTGCTTTGTTGGGAACTGAGAGGGATTTCACATTTGACCCCAGTCGAACTATCCCTGATCAAAATGTATTCAGCAATCTCACATCTCAGCAGCATGAGTTGCCTCGTGATACTCCATTTCAACTCGAAAGGTTTGACCTCAGTTCTTATTTTGGCACTCACCCCTACAGTGCAACACCTGCTCTAGAATATGGACATGCAACGTGTGGAGCAAACCAAAAAGCCTTTGAAGATCGTTTAAGGCAGCCTTCTGCAGTTCCAGATTTACGGGGCTTGCCTCAGCCCCCGTCAACAGATATGTTGAACCAGTTCTGTGGAATTAATGTAAATCCATCCTTTAATTTAGACAAGTATATGTATGCCCGTGACCCTGTGTATAGACCACAGCATGTCACAGGAACAAGTGAAAGTGCTTTTCTCAGTCACACAGCCCCTACTCAACCTACATATTTCAGTAGGGACTACACGGGTAGGACTTTATACCCCCAGAGCAACCCCTATGCGCTGATGGATGACCGTCAGTATGGAACAGCATCCAAACTGACTCACCCTGCTGGTGTGCAGCAGGACAGAGACCTTATGGGCAGGAGAAGTACAACCAATGACAACCAAATTCAGGATCCTTATCGACGCTCTGTCATATATAATGTTATGAACAGATTTTGAACAGGTTCTTCTGGAATTGTTGTTGCTTGAAGACATTGCTATTGAGATCTTAAGCTTTCAGAGATCAACTGTTGACACAGACTGTGTAGCCGATGGTCATTGCAGCCATATCCTGCTGTCCTTTCTGCTGTCTTTATTATGTGCTTCACTCATCTGCTGAAGTGTACAAAGAAAACTTACCATAAATGTAGATAGACGTACATGTAGTGGTTAAGTGACAAGTCCTCTCTACCCCAGATGGGTGTACTAACTTTTTTGTGTTTGTTTTGGAGTTTAGGGTGTATGTACATGTATTTGTAAATATGTCATTATATATATGAACATAGTGTGATTTACAATGTTTTATAAAGCAATCGTCTCACTTTGACACATTGACAGTCCGTTGTGTAAAGTGTGGGCAGCATAACCCTCTTGTTCCTTGTTCGATTAGGTTTGTACAAGGCTTGCTTCTCATAGTGTAAAATTGTTGGGAGAATCTTGTTAGTTAATATGTATACATGTGACTCTGTCCACTTTTTCTATTGTAAATGATAAGTAAATGCTGTAAAGGCCTTTCTGTTCACTGCACTGTGTATATCCCAAGCACTATGGCAAGAAATTTTTCTGGTAACTTCACTGTTGTAGTGTTGACTGAGTATTTGTATACGCAATGAAGTAGGATAGGTGCAAGTTTTATGTATTTATTCAATACAGGTGTCTCCTAGTTCTAACTTTCGATTTTTTCTGAAACTTCAGTTTATTTCTGCAGTTACAGGCAACAGCTACATGTACTTGTAGTCTTTCAAGTGACTTCAAACATGCTCTACCCTCAATCAGGCTTACAACTATTACCAGATCTACTCCATTTTATATACCTCTTAATGTATTTTTTACGTAATATTTTTTGATCTGGAAACCAAAACCATGCGGTGTGTTTTAAAATTTTTACTCATAACTGAAATAGCATTATTTTAAGTTGAAAGAAGAAACCTTAAATTTTTTTTATTAATATCCATCACTGCAGTTTAGTGGTTTTTATTTATTGTTTTAGATGTTGATCAGCTAAGACAGTTTCAGCCATTATCTACCTGTTTACACTCTCTGCGATTCTTTGGCTTTACCCTGTATATGAAAACGTTGAACGAAGAATGGAGCTACAGAATATTCACAGGTGCTTTTGTTTGGCTTTGTTAAGGGGTAAAAATTAACGTCTAAATGCACAGTTAAAGTTTTCTTTCCATGACTGGGGAGTGAGTTCCTTTTTTAGTTCGATCATTGGTGACATTGTCACAAAATAAAAACATTTGCTAATTATTCTTTTATGTGAACTAAGTAAAATTATATTTGGCCACAACCTTCTCTTGGAATTAAGCGCTGCTGCTCAAACTTGCTCAAACAGTGAAGATTAGATTAGGATCTTCTAATTATTCAGCTTTTGGTGTGATTGTTCTTGTAGTGTTTCATTCAGGGCCTGCATTCATACAACTTACTGAGAATTCCAGTTTCTTATATTGCTGGTACAGTATTCACTTTTGGGTAACAATAATTCTTAAATTTTCAAGTAGATTGGTTGAATTCTTAGTGTTGAAGTCTTTAAAACTTACAGTAAGAATTTTCTTGGAAAGCATTTTTTTTGAAAAGCAGCAAAGGTAAAGATTTCTTGAGATAACTAGAATCTTGGAAGTTTCAGTTTAAGACAAAAAAATAAGAAAAAAAATTCTGTCATTTTGACAATATACATGGTTGTTAAATATCACTTGTTTTACATGACTAAGCTCATTCTGCTAGCAATATTTTTTTCTGTAGAATTTTCCTGTTGAAAAGTGATGGCAGAGTTCATCATTGAAACTCATAATTTGTCTGACTTTTGTCTGTAGGTAGATGTGTTTTATGCATAACTCTTAGAAGAGGCTGCGATATAAAGGTTTACATAAATTAAGTTGTAAGAAATGTAAAAATGTAAATGAACTATAAACTGACTTCTCCATGATTGCTTTTCCTGTCTCAAATATTAAACAATATACAGGTTTCGTGTGTTTCAATGTCTTTGGGGCGGAAATCATGTACATATCATTTCATATTGGTTTTGTATGCATGTGTTTTTTCTCGTTATTGTGTGTCAACTACATGAATCGTAGCTTGCATATTGTTAGTGAATAGAGAAGTTACAGTGGTAGCTGAGCTGATGATTAGGAAGGTAGTCTTGACACATTAATGATTACCGTCAATTATGAACAAAAATGCCATATAGTATACATTTATTAATGTCATATGACTAACAAGTTTTTAATCTTTCCAAAGTCTATATTAATTAGTGGGATGTGGATGTGGTATAGAAAGCAGGAAAACCAGGCAGTTTTTTCTCTCTGGTTTATAAGACTTGTATAGGTGCTATGTTGTTGTGCCACCATTTTATACTGTGTGTGTCTCACTCGTTTTCATACCCATGTATTATTGTATTGACCATTTCGTTAAGTCACTTTTAGTGATCTTGTATGATGTTTTTCTATTCAAATTTTTATTGCTGGATTACTTGTTGAACAATATGTATGTGTTAAAATATCCACTATTTTACTGCAGTTGCTATATTACTACTTTTGTTATTTTCCTTTTTTCTTTTTTTTTAATACTTTTTTTATTTTGAATAGTGAAGCTGGCAGCAGTAGCTTTGCCTCGCATCTGACAAAGGAGTTTCTCATCTGACGTAATTTGCTGTGTTTGTGTAGAAAATCGAACAAAGATAAACTTCCATAACCAGTGTCAAACTGGTAACTGATATAATGGCAATCCCCGTTTGTGGGGGCGTATTGATTATAAACATGGGATGTGATTGGACTATGTACTCTGTTCCATCCGGAAATTTTACCTCATTTTCAAATGTACCCTTTTATATGTTGCATACTGAATGTGATTTAAGTTTCTACCCCCCCCCCCCCCGAATTTTGCTGAAATTCACCTTGACTGGGTTGGAGTGTTTGTGGAATGTGTTGTTAATGATATGAACATTTATACTTACTTTTGTGTTATCCTTAGCTACTACTGTTATGTTTTGCTGAAGGCCTTGTTACTTTGTTTGGTATACTTGTGATGGCGTATTATACACGTATATCTGTGGTGATATTTGTTAGTGCGAAGGCTTCTCATTTCTCTTGGTTGGGTGACAGGCAGTGTCCATGCAGTCTGTCCCTGTGCCAGTGAAATGTTGTGGATTGTGTTAGGATTGTTTATTGTTATCCCTACTGTATGCGTCTTATGTCTTAATTACCCACTGAACTCGAGAAATGCATTACTTTTATAGTCATATAAACACCAACCAAACTTGAGTCTTCCTCCTATTTTTCACCAAGTGGCATTGCAAATCTTTTAAGTTTTGACCAGTGGTAAAAACGGACTGTTAAAATCAGTGCTGAGGGTTTATTCGTGAACTAGTTGGTACAGGGGGAAAACCATAGCACTTAAAACCACATCACGTTTTGTCACAGAGACCATTCTCAGCTGTTAAATTAGTCACAGTACTATATCCTTGAATGATATTTTTTAAATTGAAAAAAAAAAAAACACACACACACACACACACAAGAAACCGTGCCCATGTACAATGTATAGCTTACTTTGGGACATGTGCCATTTTGAACCCATAATCCATTTCAAAAGCTTTCTAGGATAGTAAAAACAAATTTAGGAAAGTAAAAAACTCAGTCACTTTTTTAATATGAACATGACTAAACTTGCCCATTCAGTTTTGACAATGACTCCTTGAGAAAAGGGCTGTAACAGTGCTTCTATGGATGAAAGTTATGTTCCATGCAAGTCAGTGTCAATTTCCCCATACAATCCCACTGAGGGGTGGTCAGTTTCAACATTTGTGAAAAATAGTTTCTGTATCATTTTGCTCAATTGTTTTTGGTTTATCTGGTGTGAGTTCCTCATCTTAAGGTTATCAGTTCCTACCAGGAAGATAGGAACAGCCGTGCATATGCATGCAACACTACTTAATATGCAGGTCTTGAAGATCCGTAATTTCGTACCTTATGGATCTTTCATGTTTAAGTTAATCACTGCATGGTCATTAATGTTTGTTGCACTTCTTGGCTGACTGGCTTGCATTCTTAATACATCAGTGTTATCAAGTGGAGACTTTATTAGGTGTTTGTAATGTGACAAAAAGTTTTGTATGTAGCCATTTTGTAAAGTTTCTTTTAGAAAGAAATTGCCTTAGATCATATTGTTTGAAAAGTATAATAAAAGTATTGACAAAATTGTAACAACCAAACTGTTCTTTCTTTGGGTTCCCTTGACTACTCCCCACAACATGAAGGCAATGTACTAATTCCAAAGCAAGGTGAAATGACAAAAGTTGAGATAAAAAAAAGAAAGTGGTGCATCAATATCAATATTATACATTTTGTCAGAGACCACGGAAGCCAAATTTTTGTGTCCTTTCCACTTTGCCTGCTATAACATCACGCAAGAATACGACAACAGCAATTACTGATGTGTATTCACTAATGGTGGTGCTCTAACACTTTTAATGTCATTCCACCATAATGTCTTACTCGACGTCACATTCACCTAATTCAACATCCGATGAAGAATATTGTCACCTTGCATCAAGAAAATTTTACTGACAGCGGCAGATTTAAGGCATCTTCAGTTACATAGATAGTGCGATTTATCAAAAATCCTTTTGAATCATGATATTGGGTTTGTTAGATAGGATTTCCTTCAGAATCCGATCATTTTAATATTTTGGCTGTAGTCTTTTGGATGGAAAAAAGGCGCATACTGGTCAATTTGTCCAAGAGGCAACCTCGTAAGAGTCAACTCACACAGTGGTGAGTCAACTCGTACATTGGCTAAAATCATGCAATAATGACCTTGATTGCCATCTAGATGTATAAATGTTTGTTAATTTGGGGTCCTCCTCCTCTTCATTATATTGAGTCTTTTTTCTTGTATTGGAGTATTAGAACCAGATAAATAGCAGCCAGTACTGGTGATGTCCCTTTGGTGATGTTTTTGGGAAAATCACAACCAGCACCAGGAGCGGATAGTGAAGCCCATGGATTTAATTAAATTTCGCAATCTCTATCTTCCTCTTGCATTACCTGAATACATTGCATGTCACGTGATTTTTTATATTAATAAAGGACAATTTGATAGTAATGTTTGTTTAGTAAAATCACCAATAAATTGCTAAAATACTTAGTCAAAATGATAGTTACATTTTTTGGAATTACACTATTTGTGTGTGACGATAGGGCTACTATTTCTTTGCATTTTGTCCGGCAGTGTGCCAAATGTTGAAATAATTTGTGTAGAGAATAATTAGCTGGCTGTGTAGATTTCAATTTTAGTTCTTGAATAAATTACAAGACTGATATTAAATAAAAAAGAGCAAAATGGAATGAATGAAGACACTATCATTAGCCCTAAGAATATCTTTTATTGAAAGTATCAGTCGCACGTACTTTTAACCATGGAAGTAAAATATTTTACCCCCATGTTGTAATCAAGGGAGGAAACAATTGGAAGCCATTCTCCCACATGCCTGGAACTAGGTTTAAGCAGCAGATTGTGTGGCCCTTCTCCTTTCAAGTTTTTAAGGTACTCTATGCCGTGTTTGAAAGATAATTACAACATATACATATTTCACTGTCATAGTTAACTTCCTGAGTTTAACTTGAAATTGACCCTTTTCCCAGTGAAAAGTGAAATATACACTGGCTGAAGGCTGTCTGAGGGGAAACTTGCGCATATGCAACGGAAAACTTACAGAAATCTGCAAGGCTGAATCAGGGGGCTGTGGGAGGAGTTTCAGGCTAGAAAGGGGCCCACTTTCCAACTTTTGAAGAGTGTCCCACAGGTATATGGGCCTGTCGGTGAATGGGCTTGAACATTGTGGTGTTTGTATATATTTGTAGATTTTATTTATATGGCGCAAAGGCATCTATTTAAACTGTAGGCCTATCAGTTTTCAAAAATGTAACAAATCTTGTGTCATGAGCGTGATGATGTTAAGAATGTTCAAACATGTGAGGCTTGTATATATTTGTAAAATTTATTTATTTAATGTGACTGTTTTGTTGGAGATAAATTTTTCACTGTCGATGCCACTTGTGACATGTATTTATCTCAGTATGTGGAAGTTTACCAAACATCTATATATCTAGATGGCAATCACGGTCATCATTGCACGATTTTAGCCATTATGTAAGTTGACTCGGAATTTTGGACGGGTTGTCTTGTACAGGTTGCCTATTGGACGAATTGACCTGACACCGAGTAGGCCTACTGCCATCATCATTAAAGGTCAAGCAAGTGATCACTGGCCTTCAATGATCAAGTATCTTTGGAGGATCACATTTGTGGCCCTAACTATCCTTGAAACATCTAAGTATATGATAATGCTGTAAAACTTAGACCAAAGAGCATATAAGTGAACAAGAGACAGCAGACTTGCAGTTGTGCGAACTTAAAACATGTACTATACAGAATTTTCATCTGAAGATACATATGGAAGGCACTTCATGTGGTAATCCAAATAATCAGTTAACAGAATGGAAAATTCCACTCTAGAAGAATTTGTCAGTAAAGGTACAAGCTACATCACCTAATCATTGCATTGTGGGTATCTGTCAGTGACTGATGGTACTGTGGTCCTATGTGAGCTAGTCCCCTGAAGCAGGTCTCCAATTATTTGGAGCTGGATTCAAACACATCCCTGAGGGCCTGTAACACAATATCAAGTGCTCTGAAGTTAAACATTTCTAGATTAGTCCAACAGAGATTTCATGAGATACAACTCATACAAAGCGAAATTCCACTTCTCAGCATTAACTTTCTGCAAATGATAGGACTCACATATGAACACAAGTCTCTCTGATAACATGGAAATCCAACTCCAAAGCATCATTTTGCCTAACATGAATTTCACATAAATTTAACTGAGCATCTGCACACGCTTTACACGCTGTCAAGGGATCCAAAACCCTGATGGTCCAGTGCATTTCTGGGCAAGTTTTCACTGATGCAGTGGAAAACAGGGCTCACTTGCAAGTCCACTTACCCTTACGTACCTTAGCGCTTAGCCCTTAATTACCATGGCTACCAGCACTGAAGGCATTACATACTCACAAAGTTAGAGGGCTTCATGCATTTGAACCCACGTCTAGAACAAGAATTTGAGCTTTTATACAAAACTTTACTTAAAAGAAATTATAAAAACAACAAAGTTAAAAAAAAAAATCATTTATTTATGTACAAACTGTAATAAATGAATGCTAGTTTGAAGGCTGATAAACAAGAACTAGCTGTGTGCAAGCTGATACACAAAGGCAATGAACAGTAGACCAATACCAAAGATAACTGTTGCAAAGGGTTGTTCAGCCACAGAGCTCATCAATATGTATGCTTTGTTCCTAAAAAACCTCTCTTTCAACCTATTACATCAAGAGGATTTATATTATTGCCAACGAATTTACACTGATTAATTTGTTTTGAACATCAAAATGAAATGCTTGAGTAGGCTGACTGTAATGTAGGCAGACAAATTCTGGTGAATCCACTATTTTGGGCTGTTCCCATGTAGGGACTCAAACTTCCATACAGACATGTCTTCATGTGCGAGTGGGTAGCAGAGTATGATAAGCTGGTTCCAAGAATTTCCTCAGTGGGGATGACGTGACAGGACCCAGAGCTCTGAAAAATTCCAAAGTCCATGACGCTGAACTACATGCTGCTCTCTGGACTACCAGTTACCTCCCCTGCTCCAGAACACATGTTGATCAGACAGCAAGGGAGATGACGAAATGATACTGATGAAGAGCTACAGGTATGAATGTACAAGTCTCTGTGTAAACAATACAGCATCTTTGTCATAATCCTAGTAATGTTTTTGCCTCTGATGCTTCTGCCTGTAAACTTTCACTGGCATATTGCTGTAATAACTCCATCTTTTTACGATGTACCAACGCTTCCTCAATCTGAAAGAATAAGACATGTAAATTAAAGACATTGAACTTTCCATTACATTTTTATTCCAAGGCCTAATAATTACAGTTAATAAGGCCATATGTATCCTACCTTGATATCATCAAATGAGGATACTAGTTTTACACCCAGAATTTGCTTTATTCCCAACAACATTGGTGTCAAAATATGTCAAACCAAGATAAAGAATGTAGCCAAGAAATCACATTAAGCTAAATTCAGTTGTAGTGCATTTCGACAAATAAAGATGCTTTTGTGTGGGTGTGTTTGATGTTTCAATCCAGCTCCCACTGGTTTATCTTACATGCATTTATAATTACTGGACTGAAGTCTTGAACAATACTGAAAAAGGTTGGCAAGGTTAAGGGGGAAGAAAACCAGTGCTCAGAGTTAACCACCACTCATTTCCAGTCACATAAAATACTTTCTGACTTACAGAGCACCTCAGGCAGTTCTCTACAATGAAATTGCCAGGGTGTGGCAAGAATAATTCTTTAGGTGAATGAGAAAGATAGGGCCCCTGGGTTATCTAATGCACTATGATAAAAACTGTTGTTTTTATTATGTGTGTTTTTTTTTCTCGTTTCACAATCAATGCAGTTTACCCAAACGGTCACAAAACTTATGTTGAGTCAAAAGTTAAACCGAGAGGGAGTAAAAAAACCTAGGAAGTTTCATGGCACTGAACCCTGTCCTTTATTTTGCAAGTGAAATTCTCTAGAATACAGTACAGCAGAGCAAATCATCCTGAAAAAGTTTATGATGGCAGGAAAAGGGCATGACCAGTTTTACCTCTTTTTGTGAAGGTACCGGGACATGAGCAATGAAATGTCTGGGTTCCTCTTCTTTCTTTGGTAATGGTTTATCTTCATCATCAGACTGCAATACAGGTGAAATTGAAGAATAAAATCAATCATAGTAAAATAAAACCATTTCTTCATCAGAGGAATAAAGGGAAGCCACGAATTTCTTATATTTGAACAAACTGTCTATTCACATTCCATACTTCAATGATTTCAAATTACAGAAACAACACTGAGAAGTATTAAAATAATGACTAACTTCTTCATTAACATAGTAAATATCCTCCTCTTCTCCGTCGTCAGCTTTGGAGCTCTCGCCCCTTAGAATGGCCTCTTTCTTTGCTTTCCATTCTGCAACTTTGGCATCCACAGCTACACAATGAAAGGGAAAGTACAAATGTTATTTGGAGATATGAAGATACAATAATATCATAAGGTAAGCCAATGACATATTCACCAATCCAAGTGGACATATATGGGAAACAGAAAATTAGTGCTTTTTGAACTTGTTTTCAGCATTGGAAGAGATGAAAAAAAAGGAAAACTAGGACACCAAATTCAAACAAAATGACTAATAAAGCCCAACATGGAGACCATCTCACATTTCTGGCTAAGCCTCTAGATGGGACAAAGTCACACCACTTTCTAGTCTGTGTCTACCATATAATTGAGTTTAACAGGATATGTACAGAATTTCAAAACAGAATGAACTCACCAAGTTTTTCCTGCTTCTGCTCTACAGGTACTAACACCCCATCATCTTCATCCCGGTAACCGTAATAATCTGCATCTATGTCCTTCATGAGTTCTGCTCTTGTCTTACGAGGTGCTGACACAGCTACAAAATAAATAAATCTTAAGTAGGCATGGACTGTCTATCCTTTTCTCCCAACACATAAAATAAGCATGTATAAATATATATTATGAATAATTATATATTTGACTGGTGTTTCACGCCGTACTCAATAATAATTCACTTGTATGACAGCAGTCAGCATTATGGTGGGAGGAAACCAGGCAAAGCCCAGGGGAAACCCACAGCCATATGCAAGTTTCTGGCGGACCATCCCACATACAGCCAGAGAGGAAGCCAACATGAGCTAGACTTAACCTCACAGCGACCGCATTGGTGGGAGGCTTCTGGGTCAGGAAAATAATAAATTATAAATCATAAACATATATGTTTCTTCCTCCACTGTGAGGGAAGAAAGATTAAAAGAGAATATAAATATAAAGTATGCTTGACCTCAGGTAAGACATGATAGCATAACTTGCCACTTTTTTTCAATTTATGTTATTTATTTATTTTTTTATTTTTCTGCTTCCCTTTCTGCACTGCCTCCTAAATTTCAAACATTTAGTGCACATTCATGGACCATTTTTACTTACGTTCTTGTTCAAACAGTTCTTTTACTCCAGGTAATTCTTTAGCTGCTCCAAAATATCTGAAAGCAAATGAAGTTGTCATATTTGGAGGGCTTTAAAGAACTTAAATTAATTTCACATCTTGAAGGGCAGCCAAAAATGGATCTTTTGCATTCCACAAAACTACTGTCATTTGTCTAAACCCATGAAGGTGCATACATTTACCTGTAATTACCTGTAATCTACTGGCAGATGTGATTCTCAGATAATACAACATGACCAACTTTATGCATGTCTTACTTGTATCCTTTATTACCAGGCACTTCTTTTCCTTCATGGTCCAACATCCTTGGTCCTACTTTCTACAGATAAACATAACAAATGTTGTTCATTAAATTAGCAACCAGTGTACTTTATGTCCAAAGAACAGAAAGTACCATGTAACACATAAAGATACTCCTTATTCTAGAACAGTATTACAGTGCAATTAATTCAACAAAAAGAATGAGATAAAAAATTGTTAACGTGGAAACACTCCATACATAAAATCTGCGGATTTCATACTGGGGTAGGTCTCAAAAAGAACTGAAATACACAAAAGTTAATACTGCTAAATGAATTCAAACTCACTCATTTCACACTGGCAACAGATGTAGTAAGTTTACCTATAAACATTATTGACTTGAAGCAGAATGGAAATTTCAAAGGTATAAAACAGTTAATGCTTTTGGGACATCCATGTAGAGGCAAGACATCTGTAAGATGTTGTCACTATACTTACCCTATAATCAGGTCCTCCAAGCTCTTTTATTCGATCTTCCCAATGACCCTTCTCTCTGAGAAGCTTGTTAATTTCATCATTTAAATCACGAAGTCGAAATTCCCCCAACCCAGCTGAAAGCAAAGATTAGGAAAATTAGACAATCAGAAAATGTTTCTGTCACAAAAGACATTCCACTACTTAAGTAAACTGAAATTCACCAAATCATATATTTAAATCATAATCAGTTCTTTCCTACATGAATGTTGATCAAATGAATCACAGGCTGCCAGTGAATTATATATATGCATGTATTGACTCCTGCAGGGGTTTCTAGAATGGAACGAACAATATGTTACCTGTTGAACCATTATGAAATGGAATAGGCAGTGTCAGTGTTACAAACTGCCCATTACTTGCTACTTTTCACCATGAATAAATATTTGCATGTTGTGCAACATGTTATTTTGTGAACAAATTGGTGGACTGAGCTAGTTTTATCATGCTTCCTGACAGCACAACATAATTCCGATATGCTGGTTGATTAGCCAGTTAGTTATGTTTGGTATATTGGATAACTGACTCAAAATTCTGTTGTCAAGAACAGAGGTAGAGACAGACCACTGTCATGTCTATGCCCAACTAACCACAGCTACATGTATCTCTGTGAGCTCAGTAAAAATTATTCAAAAAAAAAAAAAATTTTACCAACATACACCAAAAATGCATGAAATGAAAATGATTTCACAGGTTTATATGTAAATATGATCATGTAACTCACCATTCTGAATTTGAGCAACTTTCCTAGAAACTTCTCCTATAATTTGTCTTCTCCATTTTTCAGCCTTGTGTAAGTCTTCACAATCTGTGGCAAGAAATGGCCTTCTTTCCTATTAAAAGAAAAACAAAGAAACAAAAACAAATGAGTTTTACTTCCACATAAAGCCATTCATTAAATTTCAGTATAGCCATTCAAGTTAGTTTAAACAAAAAGGCAGCACAACAATACAGTATCTATACCAACATTCCATATACCTTTCAGAATTTATGACTAAAACAAACATTTCTTTGTTTTATTTTTTACCACTATTTATTTATTTTGCAAGCTATTGATGTGGGCTTTTAAATAACATAAATGGTAATCTCGTAAAACTCCTTCCTGGAGTATGTCACACTTTTCGGTGCAAGTGTACTCATGAAACACTTAGGTAGTATGCAAGAACTGCACCTTCACAGCTGGAAATAACATGTTTCACTGCAATTTGGACCCTTTTGAGTAGAATATCCGAGAATTCCATATGGCTTTAAATGGTGCGAAGGAGAAAAATAGATGAAAAAGGCATAGAAATAATCTTCTTACCCTCTCCTTTGTCCCAGCCTGAGCAGCCCGCCACCGCGCCAAAGTGGTCCTGCAACAGACATATATCACATGTTATCACTATCAGTCCATTAAAGCAAAACTGGTCCTAAATCCTTGTCAAAAAGGAATACATATTAAGACAATTTGTTTTTAACATTGATAAAAGCATAATAATTCCATCATATTTTGGAGACCAGTAATAATAGAAGAGCTAACCCTTGCAAATACATGTACTCAGAAAACAAAACCTGTGTTTCCAGTCTGGCCTACAATCTACATACAGCAAAAGTCATCCCCTGATGTCAAGAAGGAAGACTTCATGTCTGCTGCTGCAGATTGATTGATTGATTTCCAATTTGTTTATATTTTTAACAAATGTCAGAGTGTACATGTAAATCATCAATTCATGTAATAACAGACTGAAGCCAACTTAATACTTACATAGCTTTTTCACTGTTTCGAGCCTAAAAGAAAACAAAGCAAAAATAAGTTTTTACCATTTAATGATTTTATCACAATACCACTAAAACATTTGATAGTACATGTATACATTGGATGGTTTAATTTGCTTTTCAGTGGATGCATTTAGACCATGTAGACTTTGTTATTGAGAGCAATAACTCAAGTCAGCATTTCTTGAGTCTCACAAGTTCACACAAATTGAGGCCAGACAAGGGGGTTACTCTCACAAACTAACATGACTGAAGACAGAATTTTACGATAGTTGCATAGTTGGCCTACCCTCGGAACACGTTTGGGAGTTTCTATGGCCTAAAACTTTGATGGCCGAGGAGTTCCGAATGAGTCGGCCTTATCTATTAACATAAAATTATTATTTTAATTTGCAAGAACAGCCCTCTTGTCTCCCCTCAAACCTTTATGAACTGATGAGACTCTTGAAATGCCGACTCCACTTATTCACTAACATAGACACATGATGACTTCGCTTGTTTTTTTCTCACCGTGAGCCGTGACATGCATTTACAAATACGAGGAGGTAAGTCACTAAATAATGCACCATGAGGACCTCCTGTGTCTTACTTCACCAAAATGACCCTCCTTTGATCAGTATTCATTGCAGATTCTATGCCTTTATAACGTCTTGCTATATTGGACTGGGTCGTCACAATTCAGTTCGAACCTCATCTCAGTTAGCATCTCTTCTAACGTTTCTAAGTCTGTCATTACTGCATTAGGTGCTATGATTAGAAGTTGTTGTTGCTGTTGTTGTTGTTGCAATCCAAAAGTTAGGAAAAAGAAGCACCAGTAATAAACAACAAACAAAAGACAAATCTCTTTAATAAACGTACCATTGTAAGTGCCTGAAGTCACCTTACGCTTGGGACAGGATAAATAAGTACAGGGTCGTTGGTTTTCCACAAATGAAGCTTGATCTGAAGTTCATCACTTGAACTTCGGCTTGTTGTTGTCGCTGCTCTGTCGTTTTGTGCCGAGACGTATACAGGCGATAAATGGCATGGAGTTAAGAAACCAAAAATCAAGTGTTTATTCATATTTCCATGTATGTAGAAATGTTTCATTAACGAATGTTTAATATCTCAGTTCGCAAAATTGTCATAGTTAGATGCATTCTATTTTATTTATTGTTCCAAATACTACAATATACGTTAGATTAGCCTTTACTTCCGGTTTCAACTGGACGCAAAACAACATGGTAGGTCGCACGTGGTTATTCGGAACTGAATCTTCTGATGCCATATATTTGAGTATGACTTGATTGTGCCTTTACATTTAATCGAAAGATAGGTTTTCTCACAGTAGTTCCCAAAGGGCTCTGTTTTCGTGTTGCTTTTGTTCATGTTTTACATATGAACAAGTCCAAAACCTCTGAATGTTCTAGGTCAGCACATAGAATGATACATACATGTACAGCAGTGAGCTGCGGTCCTGTCCAAGGGTATGTGTCTGCTAAAACGATGTTCTTTACGAGCAGCCCACCGATTGAGGCTCGTAAAGCCAATATTTGATATACGCTGACTTCAAAAGTCATATGTATAGATGTGAAAACTGGCCTAATGAATTAGAGGTTGTGTGCTACCGATACAACGTCTAACAGAGGTCAGTTTGAAAAATCAGTATTTTCCCATCAGTATTTAGACGCAGCCTACCCTTTAAAATCTATATGTTCCTCAATCAGCAATGATCAGCTGAGGGGACCGCATGTCGCAGTGGTTTTAAAACGTTTGTGTTAGGACCATATCAGTGGTTTTAAACCATTGCTTCAGTTAAACATTCATGCAGTCCACCATGTTTAGTCAACCATCAAGAGTATCCGGTAATCTAGGTCATGTGGAGTTTTTAGGTGCAGGATTCAGGCTGTTACATGGACAGCTGAAAAACTGAAAACACCCACAAAGTGTGAAGAATTTATGACAAACAAAAGTGTCTAGCGATCGGCAAGTAGCTAATAATGGGGCTGCTGCCTAAAACAAGCGATGTGAGCTATACACAAGCATTTTAAAACCACTGTGACATGGACCTCTGTTAGACGTATCAGTAGCATACAACGTCTTATTCATTAAGCTATGTCAAAACCTGCACTGCAAAACCTTCATGTCAGCCTAACATAGCTCCAGGTAACTCTGAAGCTCTTGCACTCATTATGTTGACAGCTCCAAAACTACAACAGCTGACATTGCAAAATCATGTAGTAAGTCCAGAGTTCTTGCCCAATACACATAGCGGGCAAGCATCGACAATCCAGACCCAAGGCTACTAGAAAACCACAAATGCGGTGATCTTACCTTTGTTTTTTGCCCTCCAGGCAGCCTTAAAGTACGAAACCCCATGTTAAAACATCCAAATCCAGATCGCTCTCGCACCACAACACACAATAACCCAGTACAGCTGTAGTTTCAAGTGTAACAGCCATGGTGGGTGAATTTTGGAGTTTTAACATCGGGTTTCGTACTCTGAGGCTGACTGGATGGCAAAGGAAGAAGATAAGGCCACCACATTTGTAATTTTCTAGTTGCCTAGAGCTACATGTAACAGTAAACCAACAGTTGAAACGTCTGAATTAAGATGTCAAACTGATGTCCACCATCATACTTCAGCCTCAGTCAGTGTAGGCCTACCTGCCAGCAGTTTGAGAGACAAATTGTTGACATGGAAATGAAATGACGAGAATACTCATATATTTGAAGGCTAAAGAAAAGGAAAGAAAAGCGTCCACAAATTGTCCCTTTGGATGAAATATGGACGGTTTTGAGAAGATGTTAATTACCTTGACTTACAAATGCAAATAACGAAAGGGCTTAGTTCACAAATGCCAGAAAATCTGTGGCACAGAGCTGGCTGCTGTGACCCACAACACATGCTCAGAAGGTTTTCAATGCTATTGGACATGTAATCTTCATGATTCATCCAAAAAGTGACATGGACAATCTAGGTGATCAGTATTCTTAATTGATTCAGTAGTCTTATTTAAGAAACAAATCAGATTCAACATCATAACAATTTTAACATGATGCTCATAATAACACAATTAGACCCATTTATCTGGCTCAGAAGAAAGTTTAAAGATGAAAAAGTATGATCTGTCTAAGAGATAACTTGTTGTTGAGCAGAAAAGTGCATAGTGCATTTAGTCCACAAAAAAGTTTGCCAGAGTGCCCCAGTGAGCTCCATGACAATGTTAACAGTAATTCTGAATAGTGGTATATTGGATGTCAAGTTGTTGACAGAAGTGATTTGTAATTTCAGTTGAGACGTCAGGCAAGACTCCGGCGGGAATATATTTACAGAAAGTCTGTTGAGGAACGTGATCGTGCAGTCGCAGACAAAAGACAGAGATTAAAGAGATCATTAGAAGGTAACATTTAAATTAAAGAATTCATCTGCTTTGTCATACAAAAGAATTGAAGGTGTTCATGCTGCCCTGACGACCATCATTAGATTTCTTTGCTTTAATGACTAAATCTTATTTAACATATATATCAAATAGTTATACTAGTAATTACAGTTTTCAAACAGTCCACATAAGTGGTCATAGTCTCTTGACTTTCTTCTGGTATAATAGATCAGTCACAATGTAAAGTAGTTTATCAAAGCATCCTCATTTGATTTGTGGTGATAGAGGTTTTGGTTTTTGTGTGATTTTCCATTGTAGACAACAAGGAGATACCCACAGATCTGAGGAGAGATGCCATAGATTTACAAAAAACATTAGACTGGGATGATCCTGGAGCTGATGGTAGGCAGTGCTTTCTTCTGTAGTGCTGGTAATATGTTACAGTTAGCAAAAAAATAAATCTGGTGAAAAAAATATTAGTTTCTGCAAATTTTTAATTCATGGAAACTTCTTAATGTGCGAATGTGTTAGTGTGGTGAGATGATTTTTGTTATCATTTTTCCTTAATTTTAAATTCTAAAAGAGTTTGTGTTTGATGTAAATCTGTTCATGTAAACACCCTGAATAATACTCAAACTGTTTTTTCTTTTTGTTGTTCTTTTTGGAAGGAATCACAATTAATGTGGATGATGAGTACAAATGGGCTGGAGTGGAAGATCCCAAAATTATCGTGACAACCTCAAGAGACCCAAGCTCCAAGTTAAAACAGTTTGCAAAGGTTCGCTCAAAAAGAGGCTGATACATCAAAATGTTGGCGTGTCTATGGTATCATCAGGATATCATCATTGAGGCCAGCAAACTGTTGGTGACACCAAGGACTCTGGACACTTGTCTTTAAAGTTGTACCTGTGTTAATCATTTGTGACAAACACCAAACAAAATGTTTTTTTAATGTTTCAGATGGAATGCAGTTGTTTATCCTGTGAAAACCAAGCTTACAGCCTGTTTGAATAATTTTATAGTCACTTAGCATCTGTCAGTGTTTTCTTTATTAGTTTATTGTATTCACGTTTAAGTCTCTTTTTTCAGGAAGTGCGGTTACTTTTCCCAAACAGTCAGAGAATTAACAGAGGCAACTATGAGACGAATCAGCTGTTGACAGCATGCAGATCTAATGACGTTACAGATTTAATCCTGCTCCATGAACACAGGGGTGTACCAGGTAAAGACTGGGCGCAAAGAGTCCCTACCGCCAGCATACAAATGCATGTGATTTAAATACATGGACTTTGAAGTGTCACTTGCACCTTCTTTCAGTTTGCATATTCATTCATCTCATAACTTGTCTGTTTTGGTTGAATGGGAATGCAAATGTTTAAAAGCTAGAGTAAGTCAAACTGAATTAAGAAATTGTCACAACCGTACAATTCTACTGTGTCAAGCTCTAAACCTTCTCTTTACTCTTGGACCACCTTGGTGGCCTGGTGGTTAGAGTGTCCGACTCAATGTTGGGAGATCGGAGATCAATCCCTGGTCGAGTCATAACAAAGACATTAAAATTGGCACTTGTTTCTGCCTCGCTCAACGCTCGTCACTGGGAGGTTTGAGCAAGGAGACAAAACTGGTTGTCTCAGTGTCAATATATTGTCTCTGGGTAGGGTGCCATGTCTTGTGTCTTCCGCATGATGCTGCAGTGGCGGCACAACTTCCTAAGGACTCCTCGTCATCGTATGACAGAAAAACTGTTCACTTCGACCTAAAACACATTCTCTTTACTTTTGCAAAAACTTTAGTCATCTCTTATATGTAGTGTTTCGACATTTGTGTTGTACAGCCAAAGAGTTTTTAAAAGAAATGCATTTACTTATTTAGGTCACATTTTAGCAGAAACATGTAACATCCTATGATTATACTACTCTGACGTGATGTTTTTTTGTAGATGGTATAATAATCTGCCACCTGCCATATGGTCCCACAGCTTACTTCACCCTGTCAAATGTTGTGATGAGGCATGACATTCCAGATGTAGGTACAATGTCAGAGGCTTTCCCACATCTCATCTTTAACAACTTTTCCTCAAAATTAGGTAACAGGGTAAGTAACATCACTCAGACAAACTTTCACTGGTAATGTTTTGTTTCTTATAATTGGAATAATTCTTATTCTGGGTAGAATATGATCAACCCATCGAAGCAAACCTCAAAACACCTCTAAAATCATCAGGACACCCAGAATCAGGACAAACGAGTGACTTATTCATGGACAAAATTTTAGGTCATTTAGTGGTGATATTTGACATTACTCCCCTCTCCTCGTTTCATTGGTTGTACATGAATTATTTTGTGGTCACTCACCTTCT
Organism: Acanthopleura granulata; assembly: GCA_016165875.1. Classification (NCBI taxonomy): domain Eukaryota; kingdom Metazoa; phylum Mollusca; class Polyplacophora; order Chitonida; family Chitonidae; genus Acanthopleura; species Acanthopleura granulata. Next base: position 12,001,784 of record JABBOT010000004.1, on the reverse strand, counting down.
CACTATGTGGCATATAAATTCAGGTGGAGAGGTAACAACTTGTATGTCACATCAGGGATATTTCACGCAAATATGACCTAGGAAAGTTTGTCAGCTACTTCCAAGGCTAAATAAATAACTGAAACATCATTTATTCCGGGCACATCCGTTTCCCCCAGAATTGCACAGGACACTTGCTCAATGATAGTTATTCTTTCCCGACCCCCCTCTGTACTTCTGACAACCATTATTTAAAGTGAACTATTTTGAGTACAATGTGAAAGATCAGTCAAATATTTAGAGCAAGTGTGTAATGATACTGAATTATGTTTCAGGTGAAAAATATATTGAAGTACTTGTTCCCCGTGCCGAAAGAAGAGAGCAAAAGAGTTATAACTTTCTCCAATGATGATGATTTTATTTCATTCAGGTAATAATTATGTTTCTCGGAACCGTGATGCATTCTCAGAAACTGCTAGCTAGATAATGGATTATGAAACATTTGAATAAACTAATGAATCTGATATTTTGCCAGTATATTACCTCATTTAAAGAGCTACTTTGGTGTCAAAACATCTGTGCTTTACCAACAAGGTGAATTAACAAAGACTGGGATAATTGGAATTGCTTTCCTAAATTGTGAAAATATTGCAGAGAATTAAAACCGATATTGTACGTATCGTTCGAGTATACGGAAACAAAATATTTCTGTCGCTTCCACTTTGCCTGGTGTGACGTCAGCCACAAACACGTCATCAATCCCTGACGTGTTTACACATTATGCTGCCCTTCCAAACGCTCTTGACGTCATCCCAGCATAAATGCCTTACTCAGCGTCACATCTGCCTAATTCAGCGTCATCCAGGGAATTTTATCACATCAAAATCAGGAAAATTTTACGGACACAGCTGAAGATTTTGTTTTTCAAGGAATCTTCAATTATATGGGTTAAATAGTGTTATTCATCAAAATCCTTTTGAAACATGGTGTTAGACTTACTCCGTAGGATTTCTTTCATATCATTGTAATATTTCCATGCGATTTGTATTCTGATCAGATTGGCACTTTAATGAATTGATAATTTGACTTCATTTTGATATCAAAATATAGTAAATTGCTACTTGCCTATGAAAACTTAGATTTGTTACATTTTCAAATTGTTGAATATTAAAAAGCTTAACAGCAGTTCTGATTGTAGTTTATACCCAACTGATGACTGGGGGTCATCTTTTTCAGGCACCATGTTTACAAAAAGGTAGACAGAGATATTGTCCTGACAGAAGTGGGCCCACGCTTTGAAATGAAGTGTAAGTACCACAGGTTAAAGAAGTTTGAAATAAATGTAGAAGAACTTTTGCCAGATTTGCAGGTTTTTCAGTTATTAATAGATGTCCCTGGTATTGCATGCATGTATGCTCATTAAAGTTAATTTAATGTCAAAATAGAAGTCCTTGACAGTGATCATTGGAGAAAACCTGCTCAGTAGCATTTGTCCCATGGTAAAACAGTATTCTGCAAGTAGTGCTTTCTGTTTTTGCAGTGTATCAAATTATACTCGGAACACTGGACACAGCCAGCACTGCAGATGTTGAATGGGTCTTAAGGCCATACATGAACACCACAAAGAAAAGACGATTTCTCACTGATGAATAAAATGTTCCCTCTGATACAACTCTGGAGTTCATGGTTTGAATCGTTTTACAGCATTAGCCTGATTTCCACTCTTCATGTGTTTGTTAGTTGCTCCTTGTCTGCAGTGTAAAAATTTAAATGGTTGAAGTTTTAACAACTTTTGGACAAGAAGCACACTCTTATGGAGTCATTTACTCCAGGCAGTTGATTTTTATATTTGTTGTCAAATTGGTCTGATTTTCCATGGAGCCTTTGTAACAATAAGCAGTCAGTTCATTTATGGGCCTGTTGGAAGATCACTTGTCATCCATAAAAATGTTACGCTAATCTGATAAAGGTTATTGATAACTTGTCAAAGCTCAGTGGTTTACCCCAGGATCTCCGGTTTCCTCCACAAATACAACTCCATACAAATCAAATAACTGGAAAATCTTTCGAGAATTAAATAACAAAAGAAGCCTACAGCAATTTCAGACAATATTTTATTGGTGTTAATTTAATGCCCAGCTCAAGAATTTTTCATTTTTATGGTGGTAGCCAGGTTTATGGGTGGAGGAAACCAGAGTGCTATGACCTTTGCCAGGTACATGAGAAACTCTCTGGCTACAAGCCCAATGTAAACTGGTGATATCTGGATTCAAGCATGCAGTTTCATTCATCTGTCATGATAGTCACTGTGAACCAGCGCTTTTGATCACATCATTGGTTGTAATAGTATAAATTATGTTTATTGCTATCATTCGGGTGTAAAGTTATGAAGTATGCTCATGAAACACAAATTGCTTGTTGCTAGAGTAGATTAGGTTCATGTTGAATCCAGGCCTTGGACAGCATTTTTGTGGTCACCTCGCTCTTACTATTTCTGAGGGCTGTGACATCGATGACACTGGCATGTCCGTTTGAGCAGTCCAAGGTTTGTTGAGATCAGTTGTCTTGCACTGTGCACTGTATGACAATTAGGATAAAGTATGTCAGTACTTTGCCAGATGGTGGTGGTTAACCCCCATTATGGACTGCCAACAGCTGTCAAAAAAATTCTTGAGTAAGACATTAAACACAAATCCAAAGAAAATATAAATGTAGGTGATTTGTCAGGCCATCAGTTTCTTCTATTCATAAGCCTGGCAGCTCTTTTGTAAGTGAAAATTTTAATTACAGGGATAAATACCAACCAAATGAGTCAACATAAATCCAAGAATTCACAGGCAAAGATCAGAAGGGGGTTGCAGATGTGCTTTTCTGTTCAAGTGGTAAAAACAGATCTTTTTAGCCACTAATCTTGTTCTAAGTTGTTCACTCTTACCCTGTCAGACTGTTCTGTATAAACTAAAGTTTATGATTGTTTATATGTTAGACTCTTCAATGCGCAATGCTTGAAAACATCCAAACTGAAATCAAGATTTTCCTAAAATCAATAGAATCCAGTAACTTAGAGTAACTTAGTCAAGGACAAAAGTTCAGGTCAAAAACATATTTTAAAGTTGTGCTGAAAGTGAGTTGACTTCAGTCTGCTAGTTCAAAGCTAAAGGTAGTGAACCTGCAGGAGACTTATTGTGCTATAAACAAGAAGATCATGCAGATTAAAAAAATGAATCACCAGTACCCGTAATGCAGATTTCAAGTAGCATCAGTTGCCATGATTACAGATAAATGAAATATCAAACATTCACACAGACATCAATATCCTATGATGCACTGAGGGATTTTATTATACTTGGAGGCAACAACCATGCAAACATGGGCAAAGAATTTACCAACTCCTGTACAAAATACTTTCATATCCATAGATATATACATAGTACATACATAACACTTTCACATTTTTATCACAGCAAGAGAAATTTGTTCTTGAGGAAAATTAGCAGGAGAGCAAAAGTTGATTCATAAATCTTTACACAGTGTGAGTTTAAGTACTTTCATGAGAGTTGTATCCTAAGCTTACACTAACTGTAGCATAGGGATATACATAGAGCATATAGAGCTATTTTCATTCAAGTGCATTGTGATAAAGTTTCTGCATGACAGATAATAAACTTTTAAGAACATTATTATTAATACAATTTCTTCTGCAACTACATACATGTTACCCTATATCTAAAGTTGGAGAATTTAACTAAATAGAGTACCATAACTTCATAAACCGGTGCAAATGTTGTGTGTTTTGCATTTGTTTTTTACTGACTGAAAATTTTTCGCATGAAATTAATTCAACATAGCAAAAAACATTAACACTTACAACACAAGACACTCATTACAGTATTGATGCAAACTGATGCTAAAAAGATCAACATAAAATGCTGGTACCAAGAAAAAGAATTTTTTCCTATTACAAACACTTCAAATCTTAACAATTCCATAGGAAAATGTAAAAACTTATACATTTGAAACAAACACATGCATATCATCTGGAAGATATTTTTGAATCATAAACAGACATCATACGGTAAAAATGGGACACTGTCAACAGGCAATGCACACACAGATGTACAGTAGCCAATAACACTAACCATTCTAATCAGTAAACCTAAAAAGGAAAATTCCTTCAAGAACATATAACACACAATACATGTAATTGTGAGCTTTAACCACACTTTATGAGTACGAAAGGATATCACAGCAAACTGGTCATGTAATCTTGGATAAACAGCTGTTTGTGGAATATTTCTTACAACAGTGTACAACAAGGATGATAATTGAAAAGTGAAAAAAAGCAACTAATAACACCTCGGTAAAGCTGTTTTCTTAACTCTAAATTTTCTTAAATTGTTGGTTCCTTGAGCATTGTTATTATTTGTGGACTGGTATGCACATCCTGTGTATTTGAGCTTTCTTTGGGTAGTTAAATACATTACTATTGGGTGGCAGGTGGCGTGTTCACTAAAATAATTTGTCAGGTCTAGCTCAGTAACAGCTTAAAATGTCTTGTTTAGGCAAGAATACATATATATTTAGCATTTAACTCAGGTTCATATAACTTCCAAATCAATTTTGTTATGACTTATCTCTTATGTCTTGACATGTACTGACATTATTATACAGGCAATCAGGAGCAAAAATAATGCTAACCAGATCTTGGTTCTGAAAAGTTTGTGAATGTTCTCTGGTGTAACAAATGTCATGAAGATCAACATACAAGTTCAGTGTGTGGAAATGACTGAAGCTGTACACCTCTCCATGAAAACAACACCGTGACACTTCTCAGTCCAGTGCCCCTGACAATTCATCCTATAAATGAATACCTTCAAAGGGTTTAGCAAATTTGTTTCAGATCCCACACATTAGGCTTATGTTGTTATGCATAAAATCTAATGGTATTATACTGATTTCACTTCAGTCCTGTTAACACCCTGTCCTGCTCTTTATCTGTTCCTGCATTATCTTGCCTACATTAATAGCCTTTCAGTGGTCGACAATCCTCTAACACGATCTATGGACACGTCTTGTAATGACAGATGTGTATATTAATGCAGTGTGTTTGAATGGAGGGCTATTCATTTAGACAACACTTGCAAATACAGTAAAATTACATGATTACACTGAGAATCAAAGGTGAAATACCATGTCTGACATGGATTTGAAATTTTTTTTTTCATTTAGATGGAACTTGCAAGTGTATGTTATAAATCTTGGGCTCAAATACCATTACTTTTCTGTACTTGGAATGGTTGCAAGGTTAACAACATGACAGCTGAACTATCCAGACCATGTATGTACCACATAAAAGTAACAAATCGATATCCAAATCCTACCAAAAACAATTCTAATACATAATTTATGCCAAATGTAACGTATTATTAAACTCGGAATCAATAATACTTTTAATTCTGTTTTCTAACAAGAAATGGTAACTAAATATGTACTATTATGTGCATGTTGGAAATGCTATCACTGCTCAGTGCATGCAAAGAGTACATGTAATGGATAAACTGGTCAAAACTGAGCACATACACAGTGACATATTTTGACATACTCATATCCAGAAAATAATAATAATTCCTGATTCACGTCCTGTGGTCCATTTTACACAGATCAGTATTCACAACAGTCAGGCTGATGCCGGTCCACTTGTTTATCAACTATCACAGCTGTTGTAAGTGAAGTCTTTCGATTACTTTGTACAAGGGGTTGATAGATGTTCATGTGCTAAAATGCTGATAGAGTTATTTTAAAATAAGGGTGAAAAAACTCAACCAATCAGGCCTGCCCACTGGAATGCAGCAATTGTTTAGGCAATTTCGGAAAGGGGTAGTTATCTCTCTATTCAGAAATCCTTCATAGCAATGATTCCTATTTTGGCATCAGTGGTTTTATAGAACACTGAATACCTTCTAGCCATTTCAGTACACATATTCACGCAGCAAAGTTTCCAAGACAAAAGGACACCCAATGTAACAATTCATTCCAAACAGGCATTTCAGAAATGCACTGAACTTTTCACATTTGAGTAGATTAACTAGTTAGTAACAACAGATAGATTAAAGATTAACTCCCCTGATTCACAGCTGGTATTTAATATAAAACACATTCATGATTATGTCTTGTTCGAACATACATGTACATACATATATATATATGGTGGAAACTTCCATTCAGCTAGAAATTAATTATTGTCCATAATTGGTACATATGAAAATATTGCACACCGTTGGACTCTTGTATCTGTCAAGTGGGCCTCATCTCCACCTTATCCAAACTACGTCTTGGTATCCAACTGGTCTTCAAATAAGTCCAACAGCCGTTTGATCTCCTTGCTGAAAACAACAGCTAAGGAAAAATCCACTTCAACTTTGAAATTGTAGTGAGAAGAAACTGTTTCTTACTACTCAGCCTTACATGTACATCTGACAATGATGAAAGATTTTATATACTCATCACGTAAAGCTACAATCAATCTATCAGAAGCATGATTCAGTCAATGAACCTTTATATTGGTCAAGGTCTGCACTTACCTTTGCCAACATATATTTGTCTTATGGACACATTTACATGAGTGTTAAAAATCTTAAAGAGCTACTCAGGCCTGAAAACACCTTTCTCTTTAAAGCAAGGTGAAATGATAAAGATTGAGACATCTGGCAGGAAAAGCTTTCCTAAACTGTAAAAACATTACACTGCATTACAACAGATATTGCACTTTTCATCAGTGCATATGGAAACAAAATTTTTCTGCTCTTTTCACTTTGCCTGGCGTGACGTCACGCATGAACACACGACGTCACTAATGGCAAACGTGCAACACAAATGACACTGCCCTTTCAAACACTCTTGACGTCATCCCATTATAATTGCCTCAGCCGACATCACATCTGCCTGATTCAATGTCATATAAAGAATATTATCAGATCACATGAAGAAAATTTTATGGACACAGCCAAAGATTTTGTTTTTTAGGAAATGTTGAGTTACATGGGTGAAATAGTGTTATTCATTGAAAATAATTTTTAAACCATGGTGTTAGGTTTGTTTGTAAGATTTCTTTCATATAACTTTAATATTTCTACGTATTTTGTATTCTGACCAGGGAAGTGCTTCAAGCCTTGTGTTCTATTTCATGTGTAATGTTTTTCTTCAGATGAATCAGATTTCCAAGAAAAGGCTTTCACATGACAACTGGACAATTTGTTGTCCATGTCAGATTTGGTTGATGCTCCCTGATCTTGTTGACTTGTCGCTTAGATTAAGTACATATGAAGTAACATTAGCACTTAATACATCCCATCAATCAATTTCCTGCTTCCTTAATGTGGAAAGTAAAGTGAGCTCTTCATTTGATTTCCTTTAATGTCACAAACATATATATCTAATGACACATCTGATGGTGTTGACACCTCAATTCAAAGAGGTGTCACTGGACAGACTCGTAGCAATTACTTCTTATTGCATGATTCTTGAAATCCTTCTAGGCAGCACCTCTTAAGTCTGACTTGAACGACACTGGAATTTATATATAAATTCATTTACATAAGGCTATTATGTTTGCTGGGCGTGACCTGACCCACTCTTCATTAAAGGGCTGTAGTCTAATTTTTATTGGAATGTTGACAAATTTTTCTTATATAGATATATATTTGTCTCTCCTATTAACTAATTCAAAGTCCTGATCTTTTTCATTAGTCAGTCTAGAAGTAAAAATAAATCTCCTACAAGTCAACCATTCTTTTCTTCTACCTTCAGGTTAGGTTCAAGAAAGAATGTTTGAGGATGGCCTAAAACTGGTGACTTGTGTTCAATCAATAGTACATAAATACAGATTTGAATCCAGATTTCTGCAGAACAAGATGCTGTCTATTAAATGGCCTAATGATTCAAGAAAAAAGGATACATCTGATCTGCTAGCTTGTACACAGGTTTGACAGTCGTACTCAACTCCTCACACTTGGCCATCAGAGCATACATAGCCTGAAGAGAAAAAATCACCAGTCAGTGCAGCCAAATACACTGATGAAATAAGGAACAATCAAAACATAGGAAAGTCAAATGTCATCATGCTTAAACATACACATAGTAACTGTTACTGTACATGAGCAACTTGTTCAGGTTATGAACATACATGTACTTTTTGTCAGATCAATAGATCATTTCATCTCTAGTGTTATTTATAATTGGATTGGATTTTTACGCTGTGCTCAAGAATATTTCACTTTAATATATGACAGCTGCCAGCATTACAGTGGGAGGAGACCAGATGCTGCCCGGGGGAAACCCGCGACCATTTGCAGGTTGCTGGCAGACCTTCCCACGTACAGCTGCAGAGTAAGCCAGCATGAGCTGGGCTTGAACTCACAGTGACCGTATTGGTTCACTGGTTTTACGCTTAACTTACATGAGAGCTTTTTAACATGTGTATTCAAAACATATGTGAATCAGTTACATCTTACAGCTGTATGGTCATAGGTGAAATGGGCAAAATCTGTAGGAGATGATTAGAACTGAGTCCCTTGTTAAGCTCCTGTGTATGCCAAGCCTAAAAGAAAAGAACACATTTATACAACCTACACTTTAAATGAAAGAGCTATACAAACTGTGTGGAATACTATATTTTTTACATTTTTTAAGGATTCATAAAAGAGAAAAACTGTTTCAAACATGGCCATTTTTTTTTACAAAATCCACCTATTCGGGGCACATAGAAAGTCCCGCAATGTTTTAGGCTTATCCAATGAAAATCCTCCTTTCCTCCTCTTGAATATTCATTCTGACGTCAGTTTGCTTAAGGTTTTACTCCTACCATTTAATTAACATGCATTTCCAGTCTCAGCTAAATATGTTCGTACATCGTGATAATCATGGATTTTAAGTTCTGTTAAAGCCAACTCTAAAAAGGAAGAGCTTGAGATGTACTCGAGGACCACAACATGCCTAAATATGTGGCTTTAGGCTGCCAAAATGTGTCTGAATTGTCATATCCTGAAGGCAGAGAATGCGACCTATCCTTTCACAGATTCCTCCTGTCAAAGCCAGAAATCCCTATTCCCACTCACTTGGGCCTGATGCGTGGTCGGTCAAACTACTGCTCTCAGCCTCACTCCTCAGTGATTCAAACTGGTAGCCTTGTAAGCCAAAGTTACATTCACTATCATCAGAACTAGAGCTGGGGTCCCCACTGAAGCCCTCCATTACATTATCTACGTGATTTTTGTTTTTATCTAGAAGAGCTACTTTGCAAAGCTAAGCATGAAGACGTAAGCAATCTGTTAAAATGGCGGCCTAAAAAGGCTTCTCAGTCTTGGATGTTTCACTATTAAATACTCAAATAACAAGCACTTCCACCAGAACAATTGAGCTTTTTTATTTATCCATAAGTAAAGCTCTTTCTTTTAAGGTATAGGTTCTCTAAATGTGTTCTTTTCTTTTAAAATCCATGCAAGTACACAGTAATCATGGAATGTGACAAAGCTATGGTCATGAAAACTGACAGTTATACTACTGATACCAGATACACAGAGTCACACATGAGTGATAGACCAGACAGTCAAGCACGTAAAGTTACTTTCAATGGTTTCTGCACAGAATTTGCGTTACCGTGGGTGCTCATGATTTTCTCTACATAATTACAAAGACTGGCAATACTGTGCTACTTGCTGGGAATTAATGCAGATAACCTAAGGTCCATGTTACAAAGCTGGTGCAATGTAAGGCAAACCTAACTGCCATGACAACTTGTACTGTAGAGTTAAGTCATCATGGTGCAGTAGTTCTGTTAGACTTAGCATAACACCCTCTTCGTAAAACAGGTGGGACGGAACTATGATATCCCAATGACCAATGGCAGTAAGCGCAGAGTGTACAAGCACACACAGCTTTCCAGCTGGAGTGGCATTAGTATCAGTAGCAGCACTTGAACAGGTTTTTACAACCTACAGAGGCTTACCTTTATACTCGCATCTACAGCTTCGCAGGTGCTCTCCACAGAGTGTTTGTAAGCATCCAGTGTACCAACTGTAATCGCTGACATCTGAAACCCAATGATGTCAAATAGTAGCAGGGTTGCAGAACAGCTGTTTGTACACAGTCTAACCCAAACCATCCACAATGACTTTTTATATCCACACTACAAATTCCAAGAACTATCTTTATTTAATTCATATAAAAAACTATGACCTGTAGGTATAAATGTTAAGAAATTTACTGATACAAACAAACAAAACAAAAATGTACAGTCACAACTAAAATAGTATTCCCAGAAACACTGTAAAAATTATCTCAATATCTGCTACAGACTTCTGATAAAAGTGTAATTTTTTTTCTTTTCAATCCAGGAAATTATCTGATGTGTAAATAGATCCATTTCCCGAATGGACTTACTTGGTTTGTCAAGTTGATAACATTCACCACTATAGAGACCAAACATGAGTCTGGTTTAGTTTATGGTAATGCATCTAATAATTTCAGTGTGAACTCGGGAAGCATAGGAATAATTATTAATCACTGCTGCACTCTATGCATTTTACCACCATTAAGGCCACAAAGCACTGAGTGCATTTTACCACCATTAAGGCCACAAAGCACTGAGTGCATTTTACCACCATTTAAGGCTACAATGCACTGAGTGCATTTTACCACCATTTAAGGCCACAATGCACTCTGTCCATTTTACCACCATTAAGGCTACAATGCACTGAGTGCATTTTACCACCATTTAAGGCCACAATGCACTCTGTCCATTTTACCACCATTAAGGCTACAATGCACTCTGTGCATTTTACCACCATTTAAGGCTACAATGCACTCTGTGCAATTTATCACCATTAAGGCCACAAATGCCAGAATACCTCATGATGTCTGGATAAACGGTTCTATTGTCCGGTGACAGCTGTGTCAGCTCAACAATGAGAAAACATATTGCCAAATGTTTTCATGTAGTGACTATTTACACAATACAAAATAATTTTTCCAAGTTATCAAATATGTAGTTGCATTATTTAAGTGCACTAATTGTATTGTTATATAAAATGGCCATTTGTGTTAAATAATGTGGTACTGATTACACTGCCTCACAACAAAGATTCCTGTAAATGTATGTCACTGACAATCGCATTCCCTTGAATGCATATTATCAGCTCCACCATAAGAGTGAAAATAAAACCTTGCTTCCTGGGGTCCATGATACCCCAAATGGAGGTTATAATTGAATGTTTCCCTCAGAAAAGTACACTATGTTCATTAAAACACCAAACCTAACAAGGCGATCAAGAAGCTAGCCATGTAAATTGCAGTCAGAATTACAACCCTCATCAACTCGACCTTCATTCAGGTGTTCACCATACCTTAAACAGATTTGCCTTCAGGTTGCCCATCATCAAGTCTACCCTGTCAGCTACCACCCTGGCTTGGCTCTCCAAGTCTTGCACGGCCTGAGGGTCAATAGGGGGTATGGCGTCTGGTGACTGCTGCACCAGGCTGCTTGGGGAGCGGGACATGCCAGAAACGGATGTGGCTAACGATGAGGTATAGCTGGAGATGCTGTTCACACTGGAGATGCTGCGCATACTGGATGTGCGGCTGCCCATGCTAGAGGAGTCTGCCATCAGAGAGAATGTGACCTGTAAGCTGCTGTCATTTAACATACAAGTACACATGCACAGGTGGGATGAGGAGTATCACCTGTGCTCTTCAAAGTTAGCTGAAAGCAAATCTGGTACATTGTATACTAACACACTAAATATACACAGAAAATTCAGAAAGCATCATGTGAATCGTTTTTAACTGTGCCTGTTTTTAAACATGCAGAGTTTGTTGTATATTAGCATATGAAGTCTGTATTCTTGCATATACAGGTGTCAAGAGTGCATATAAACTGTGACGGTCATCAACATATGTATAATGTAAATTCAAGTAAAAATTTTAACACCAAAGCCTGCTCAATGGCCTATGTACACCTGGTGCATGCAGTGTAAGTACTAATACATGTATGTGGCACTAAAACTATTCAGAGCCTAAGGTAATCATAATACAAACATGTTCGTTGGCTATAACCTGAATGACCTTCTACTCTACTCCGTCTACTCCAAAGTTTTTCACTGAGCTTTTGTTGGACATATATTGAAAATTAAACAATGTACACAGCAATAGATACTAAAGACCAAGATATGTATACATAAGCATTACAGTAAAGTCACATATGAATATACTTAATGATTGACTTCATTGCTAAAAATCTTTTAGCAGAGTACTTCCTAACCAACACAATACTTATTATTGTTTAAACCAAACACTGGATCTGTCTGTGTTGAATGAATAAAGCTTAATAATTTTCTGGCCTAAACAATGTCTACGAACATGTTTAAACTGATGAACACTTACATGTACATGTCACAAGCTGATTGCTTGCATCCACAAAGGTATATTCATTATAAAGTAAAACTGATATGCACCATAGTATATGTACTTGCCCTTCCATTTTAATACGTGCTTTAAACTGATAGCTTTAAGCATAATGGGTGCTTTCATAGTTACGTCAAATGAATTTACACTGACATTCTTTTTCACTTTAATAAACGTATCTTTTCAAGACTGATAAGCAGAGTTTCATAAAGCTTTGTATTCTCTACACGCTTATCTGCCCTTGATGTGGCAGTTTGCTTTTTTGTGCAGCTATCAACTTTGCTAATCATACACCGAACTGCAATAGGGTTATTTATCATGCCTTCCCATAACAGATCACTTCATGCGAAAATGGATGATTGCCATGTGATGTGACCTTTTCTGATGTGAACCGAGTAAGCACTGTAAACTATGCCCTAGCCACTTTGAGGAGATATGTTTTAATCTGTCATACACACTAAAAACATTGCGCATTCAAACCAGAAATGCCACAATTACATCCTACATATTTGGCACACTAGCTCCATTCTAAGGCTAATAAGCGAAGTGCAATTTCCTTCTCTCCTTTGGAGTTAAATACAATTTTATTTCCTAGAAGTAAAAATAGTCACCAGATGCATTTTATTGTCTGTATGTTTTGATTTTTTAATACCACAGGTATATCATTCAGTTAAATAAAGTGAAAAATAGAACCAGGGCATATCACCTGCAGGTTAGAAAGTTTATCAGATAGCTGATACAGGGTGGTGGTTTCCTCTCGACACTGGCTGGTTTCCTAAATATATTAAGCTGACTGCTGTCATGTAAATGCAATATTCTTTAGCTCATCACTGGTAAAATAACACTCAGCTGATTTACTTAAAAAACACCCTTCAGAACCTGTTGAGCAAGGCTTCCACGTGCCACTGGATCAGCACTTGACAAACATTCCATAAAGGTAAGTTAAAGTGTAGCCATGCCAGGTTGAAACTTGACAAGTTACGACAGGCTCAAATGAAGAATCTTTATTCACTTGACCATTGCTCAAGGACTCATGTACATATATATAAATATATATCTACCAACACCAAAACATGGTCCATGAATAATAATTTAATACTTGCCTCTGCTTCCTCTAATTTTTTCCTGCAAGTTATCAGCCACAAACTCAATCATGTCACCTTTTCTCATTATCATTCCTTGTAAAGATGAACCGAGGGAACTAATGTCACTGTCCACACTTATTTGGTCATCGCTGCTTGTGTCATCAGGGATTCCTGCCTTAAGTCCCCTGTGTCGATGTCGCTCATAGTGCTGTAGAGGTTTAGGCAGCGATAAGCTGTGGGGCCTATTCTGGGACCCACTCTCTAAACTGCTGCTCTCCTGATTACCATCATAGGCAGTTTCCTCAATGTCTGTCACATCACTTGAACCATTGGTTTCCCTTGTCACAACCTTTTCAGTGCTTTCACTCGCGGACTCACTCGGAAGCACAGCCTTCTCAGTGTCAGAGTTTGTGCTCTCGCTAGTCCTCGACGTATTGCGAGAACGGTTCTGTCCGGTGTCACTGTTGGTGGTAACAGGCTCGGTGTCTTGCACAATCTGATCAGTGAACACATTATCACTACTTCCCGTTTTGTTTGATGCTTCGACTTCACCACAGTTTTTATTTCGATTTAAACTTTCCTTTGGGCTTGTGTCTAAGTGTTCACTTTCTGTCATTCTAGGAGACACTTTCCCACTTGTTTTTTTGGTGGGTTCCACCACTGTCACAGTGCGCGTGTTGTTACACCCCATACTGGCCTGACTTTTGTCCTTATCTATTTCCTTGAGGCGAGACTTGGTGGTGGCTATATCTGGCCTGCTTTTAACAGCAGGTACTGAAGCTGAACAACTCTGCTCTCCATTCACATGTGAAATACCTGTAGCAGCATTGTTTGTATTCTTTGATTTATCTGCAGCACTCTCAGTATTTACACCTGTATGAGGCTGCTTGTCACTGTTTCCATTGACCAAGCTATTTACCAAACTATCTGTTACTTCTGTCATAATGTTCTGGAAGAAAATATAACATAAGGATAATCACAAATCATGTACGATTATCTTATATTACAGGTTTTCAACATACTCAATTATCTAATATTGCTTCAACCAGCAAATTTGTCTGTGTAATCTGATGAATGTCCATCAACACAAGGGTTATAATTTGTATCAAAATTAAATATGTCTGGTGTGTATGGAATGTCAGAGAAATAGGGTTATATTTACATGCAGCTTTTTATACTTCCTTCAGTCACATACATTTTCCCTCAACTTTTAATGTCCTATACCCCTCATTTTTCAAATGGACCGTTCTACGTTATACTTTGTATCAGTGGGGTACGTCTAATTCATTTAGGCAAGAATGGGGACAGTTTGACTTGCAAAAAATTAACATAAATAAGCTTTCTTTCATACCAAGGTCTGTCACAGGACACATAATAATATGCTTCCTGCACAGACATGTTCGGAGGATACAGGCATATCTATATTATGTTACCATTAAATTTCTTGAGAATATCATTGGATCAGACCTTGCATATCAGACTCAGTATACCTGTTCCTATTCATGAATTAAAACTGATACATTCATGCAAATCAACATTTCATGCCATCCTCTACCACTGCACTGCAAACTTTCCAAGCTCTTGATATTTCATGGATAACTAAACATCTTTGCTAGTATCAAATTAACAACCAAATAACCTGGTAACAACCTAATAATTTTCATACAAATCTTTAGTCCATCTGCTGATCTGACAGGAATTCCTGACTAGACGTACATGTCATGTCACCATGTTAAACTTACTACTATACACCAAATCTGCACTGGAGCCGTCTCACGAGATTAAGACTGTTTCGGCGAGACATGAGTCGGTGCAAACTATCGCAAAATAACGCTAAAAAGACTTGACCTTCAGTAGTGGCTATACCTTAGAATGTTCTTGTTATTGTAGCCACTCACGTCTTCTTGGCATTAGTTGTGAGAGCCCCCATTCATGTCTCGCCCAAACAGCGTTAATCTCGCGAGGCGGCTCCAACGCCGATTCGGCGGCTATTACTATTTAGGAAATCTTGTTCTGCGAGTTCACGCGATTTCAAAGGATGTAATAATTTTGTCTATTCTATAAGTACTAAGAAAACAGACAACAGTCATCCAAAGACTATTATTATTGGGTATAGACATACATTCATCCATTTTTTTCATCTTAAAATCTACATGACGTCAATGGCAATTAAATGTCAGTAAAGCCATTGAACAACAACAACAAAACAATAGCTTCTTCCCTCCTGCTCCCGGCCAATTTCCAAGAAGAAAAATGCAGCAACATTTAACGCAACTCTAACACCCCTCTATTCAAAAAGCGTTCAATTCGGAAAACAACGCACCAATGTCTAGATACCAATCCAGGAATATCATTTACGATGTTTCTCTTCCTTTCCTGCCACTGTTCCTGATGGGGTTAAAGGCGGCAGATTTTTCACTGCGTCCTTGTTTCTAATTGGCCTCCTGTCACTGTTGGGCCCTTTAGACGAGAATCAGTTTTTCTTAGCCGCAGTTTCGACAAAATATAAAAAACTATAATTCCGCAATTCCTTGTATTTTGTGTAGATTAATTCCCTTATGAGAGTCAACTAAAGTGTATTGTTGCAACTTAGTCTGATACATTTCTCTTTTTTCGTTTTTGTTAATAGTCTTAATATTAACAACCATAACTGTTACAAAACTGTCGCAGTGTCTCATTTCTGGTGGATATTAGTTTTGTCTCCATGCAGGTGTAATATCGAACCGTGCTACTCCAACATGTTTAATATTATTTGCATACTATGATTTCCAGTTAAGATAAAGACATTGTTAAGAGGTAATAAGAAAAGTTTTGATAGCACCAAATCTGTGGGACTCGAGCTCTTCTTCATCTATCTTCACGAATTCCTTGTGTTAAGGACACAAACAGTGCAGCCTTTACAAGCTGCAGCAATTAATTTCATGAAGCCTTGCACGGTGGAAGTCCTCATAGTACGTTAAGCAAATACAAGACAATTCAATTATGAATTCTTTTGTTGCTAATTACACGAAAACTGCAAATATTGTTTCGCTCTGGCACGTAGATCCTGGCTCCTGATATCAGAGTGTTTCAAAATTTATATTTTAATCTGGATTCACCCATCTCGTAGGAGTATGTTTTCAAACATCTTTCAAGAAAATCCAATGTGGCCGCCTAGTTAGATGACTGAACCAGTCCAAAAGTTACAAGCCACGATCTCAAGTCCTTCCGTAAAACATACGTAAGTTTGATAAATTTTTGAATGTCCATCTTCCTCAGAAACGTGACTCAGTTTTGAGGGAAACCATAAAGTAATAATAATAATAGTCCTAATAGATACTGCATGGATAACCTGAACTCCAGCCAGAAAAGTTGGGTACGTGTCGATATACGTAATATTTATATACGTACTTGTGGTTGAGAATAGCCAATCTTGGTGTTTCCTGACGTCACTATCTGCGGGCCCTGGCAGGAACAGGGCCCAAATCAATTTCGTGGCGCGGCAGTTAGTTGTAATGACTTTTCCTGTCTAGATCCATGGAGCAGGTTCACAGTCGACATGCGCACACTTTGACTGGGTATATGTACACGACGTGGAGTTAGTTTTATTTTTGTCGGCGTATATACAATTTTGTGAGTGTTAGTTACTAGTTTGTGTGTTGAAAATAACGAAGTAGCGACATTGAATTTTTTTCTTTTCTCTTTTTTAATGAAGAATGCAAGTGTTTGCAGCAAATAATATTGACTTGATCACAAACATACGGTAGAGAGTGTACATATACTACTAATGATGCTAATGTGTAATGATGCTAAATCAAGTGTTGATGCTAATGAGTAATGGCAATACTTTTATTGTTTGTCTTTGAACCTGTACTCAGAAATTCATTCATTGTGAAAAGCAGGTTCTTTAATGAACAAATGTCATGCTCTTTGTACCATGTGACAAAACAACCACCTCACTTCACATCTATCACGTGGGCGTACTATCACCAGTGAAGAGAACAGAATATCCAATCGTAATATTTGAACAGTGGTCGGGTGGAATTGACAGCCCTTGATGTTTCAACTTGACAGATACTTTTTGCCCCGACCAATACCCCACTTTCACACTTTTGGTGTGGAAGATGCAACGGGTGATTATGAGAGAAGGCATTGTGGGAGTAGGGCATGGGCGGATGCAAAGATACATTACTGTTGAAACATGATGAGCTGTTAACAGCATTGTGGTGTAGTTCTCATGTTTCAGTGCTAGTGTTTTAACTTTGCTATCAGTTATGACTTTAGTCACAGTAGCCTTTTGCATTATGATTGCAACTGATGAACATCAACAAGAAGGAAAAACAAGGCCAGTGTCCCTAAGCCGCATGTATATTGGGTGTGTGCCAAGACAAAGTCTTGTCATACCATACACCTTATAGTATAGGTTGAGTTCTCATCATTATTAACCAGTAAGATGGCAGAGAAGCTATTCTGAGGGATAATAATCTTAAATATGGTGAGGATGTGAAAGAGTATTAGTAAAAAATGTTAACAGTCGAAAAGAATTTATTTCTCCCAATAAATTACACTTGTTGGCCTTGAAGACATTCATTTCTCAACAGACGTCAGGATGTTTGAGGTTTCAAGTTCTCCCAACTCGCACATGTCCAATATGTTTCTAAGGTGTGAATTCGATTCCATTTATAGACATAATTAAGCAACATGAAAGTTTGTAAATTATAACAAACAATCAAATTGTGAGTATTTGCAATATACAAAGTCATTTTTACAGTTGTCATTTTTATAGGAAGGTCTGATAAACCATAAAAAACAGCCAAACTCTTTGACTGATTCTTGGTATTCAGCCATGGAGAGGCCTGTGACCATATAAGTATTTTTGGAATAATCAACTAGCAGTTTTACATCAGATATATGGCAGCTCTCAGGAACTTGACCATGCCATTGGGATTTGCAAAGTTTCTGCTGTAACTGCTGTTGATTGCTGTGTAAAGGTTCAGCCATCAGCAATACACATCAACCATTGGTGATGTCATGTTTTCATGCGTCACATCACACCCGGCAAATTGAACAGGACAAAAAAATTTTTTTTTTCATATACTCTGACTAAACATACAATATCTGCTTTAATACACTGCAATGTAGGAAAACTCTCAATCTTTATCATTTAACCTAGCTTTTAAGACAAAGGTGTTTTCACGCCAGACTAGCTCTGAAATAGTTTTATAACCTAAATTACAGAACCACATATTTCAATTTTTATTATTTCAGAGAACAAATATTCGACATAAATATTGGCAGAATCATGGTTGAAGAATGCTGAGAATGTGTGACTCTCTGAGAATGGTTTTTTGACTCTGGTGCAGATATGAAGTGTCAGTGATCAAAGAGGACAAACTTGCATGAAGTATATATGTGGAGAAGATGAAAATGTACAAAATGGCCAAGAAAGGAAATATAAAAAGAGAGGAAAGTCAAAGTTTACATGTAGATGACATGGGTTCCAATTTAAGTTTTCATCACCGTATAGAAACGGTAAAATCAGAAAATAGAAAGCGAAAAAGCAAGAAGTTGGAAACTCCAGTCAAAAAGAGCAAACAAAGACGGAAACAATATGAGCAAAAGGGAGATAATCCCCATGAAACTGGAAGAGGAAAAAAGACGATTAAAGATGCAAAGTATGCTGGTGAAAGCAGTGAATCTGACAATAAAGACAAAGAACATAAAGATTTTGACAACACACGAGGTGAATCATTTCAAGATCTCCCAGTTCCATCTGCCAGAAAGTCCCGATATAAAGTTCAGGGACAGCACTCTCCTGACTCCATTGCTGATGACAACACTTCGGAAAGACCTGTGACTGCAATGAGGTAGGAAAGTGCATAGCATTTGATCACCATTGTGCACGTGTGTTTGTGAGAACCCTGCTGGCTCATTCATTGAAATTCCTGCTCTCCTTGCATATATTCATCATTTATTTTGCTACATATGCATGGCTTCACCACAACACTGCATAGATCAATTTCCAGTTTTTGACCATTTGGTCTTCAACAAAATCATGGCTGTTTTGTTTGTCTTGTCAACATGCTTGATACATGTACTTAAATTACATATAAAGTTTTATCATGGTCTGAAAGGGCTGTGATTTCAGCATAGGTTTATTCTGATGGCTCAAACTGGTAGCATAACAGGTAAAGGCATGTATTGTGAAAATAGATTTCAACAATGCTTGTTTCTGTCAACACCCCATCTTCGGTAGTAAATTAAGTGTCATCTGTAACTGTCCAATGTTAAGGCCACAGTTGGATGAAAGATGAGTGTAGATTTGAAACATGCTTACACAACGTTACAGAGTGTTCTCTTTTTGTGCAATACATTTGTAAAGTAATGTCAAGAAGAATTATATTCCTGTTATATGTTGTCTCTGCAGATGTATCAAGGTAAATGATGGGTGTGTGCTACTCTTGAGACATCCTGAGACCCTGAGTTTACAAGGAAAAGCACAAGTAGCTGTTCTCTTTGGAGAGGTCAGTTTGTATGGCCACAGACTGACCGCTAAGTCCCCACAGGTCACTGTGTTCTCCCCTGTCTCTCACAGCTTGCTGACGTTAACCTGTGAAAAGAAACCAAACAGAGTCAAGAAAAAGAAGATTACCTCCATGTGTGAAAAGCATAAACTTTGCCACAAAGACATCGACAACATAATTCCTCATGTCACTGCTGATTCTGTTGCACTGTTGATGAAAAAAGTTGAGACCCCCTGTTGCCAGTTTGTTTCTAAACATTCTCCGTTTCAGACTCTGTTCAGCGGATGCTCTATAGACAATGAGAATGCTTTGTTCTCAGATGTTAATGATGTGTTAGAATCTGTAGGTGTTCAGGTGGGCAGAGTGACAGACACCAGTGTACCTGTGATGAGCATTCCTGCTGACTTCGTAACTGTGCGGGACAAATGGCTCAACATCTTAGATGAGAAAGGTAACAGCGATTGAAGTTTTTTTGAGACTTTTGGCCTTCTTTACATTTATATTCTAATAATATGTTGACCTTTCACTTTATGCCAATACTGGGGTTCTATCCTGGATGTTTTGGTGCATCTGACTTACATTAACACCTAATTTCATGTAATTGTGGTGACAAGTCATTACATTGGTGAGTTGAAATGGAAAGGAAAACTTTGGTACACTTGACCAAATATAATAGGCACCCAAATGCTTGACAAGTCAGTACATTGGTAAGTCTAAATGAAAAGAAAATTTTTTTTTTAAATTATTAAATTATTTAAATTATTAAGGATGTTAAGTTATCTTTTTAGTAATAACTTTTGATATGTAGAATAAATCAACAGCCACATACTCAAATCTCTCTTAGAGCTTAAATCTCTTGACTTTTTTCTGTTCAATTTCCAGCCCTTGATCTTCATTAAACACTCAATTAGACATTAGTGCACTTAAGCCAGTATCCCCAAATTATTCCTGGATTCCTCACTGGAAACATATTTGTCTTTGCCAAGACCTTGTGATTTAAGTTCTTGTGTTAGTAATTCAGTGTTAATGTGTTATAAGAGACATGTGCCTTAAACATGCAGGTTTCTTGGCTTTGTGCCTTTCAGCTATCTACTGGTTGAAACATGTTCTTTCCATAGTAATAGTACTGCAGTACTGTCGAAGTGGCTTTAAGCAGTA
This sequence comes from Acanthopleura granulata, assembly GCA_016165875.1. Classification (NCBI taxonomy): domain Eukaryota; kingdom Metazoa; phylum Mollusca; class Polyplacophora; order Chitonida; family Chitonidae; genus Acanthopleura; species Acanthopleura granulata. The sequence continues at coordinate 11,980,603 of JABBOT010000004.1, read as the reverse complement.
ATGAATGGTTCATGTATGTAGCTTCCTTTATTACTGATTGTTGTAGCTTTTGCCCTACCCTCACACCTCTGTCACTCAGCACTTGGAATATCACTGTTATTAATATCACGTAATTAGTAATAGTCAAATAATTACTGTTTCGAAGCACTGATTTATATGTTTCGTTTTGTAATATTTGTGATGGATCTTTTACTCAGATGTTGCTCCCAAAGCATTATCATGTGGTGGAAAGAATGCAGGGAAATCAACCTTCAGCAGATACTTAATAAATTCAACACTCCAAAGGTATTTATAATTATAAGGTTTCCATACTGATCAAAATGTCTGTATTCTTTAATTTATTTAATTATTTGATTGGTGTTTAATGCCGTACTCAAGAATATTTCACTTATATGACGACAGTTGGCATTATGTTGGGAGGAAACCGAGCAGAACCTGGGGGAGACCCATGACCATCTGCAGGTTGCTTGCAGACCTTCCCAGAGAGGAAGCCAGCATGAACTGGACTTGAACTCACAGCGCCTGCATTGGTGGGAGGCTTCTGGGTCATTGCTCTGCACTGGCCAGCTAACCAACTATTCTTGTAAAAATGTTAAAATGTACATATTGTTATCATAGATTGTCATTCTCGGATCCTGACGTAAGCCCTACCTACATCCTGATATCGTGCTTAAGGTGTATCCGTGGTGGACTAACCACCCTTACATGCTGATCAGAATTAGACTGGTTCTGTATGCTACGATTAGAATGTTAAGTGGATGACATCAAATGATGGACATAATTTGTGTGCAAATGTGATAGTGATGATAGTAGTTAGGTCAGTGATGCTGTCATGTAAAGGACATTAGCTTAGTACATGTACAAGTGTTATGGCCAATGGTTGTGTAACGTTGATGATAAACATGTTATGATTCTTTATTAATTTTCTTTTTTGTTGTTGAAGATATTTTCTTTTTTGTTAGAATACTCACCAGGCTTAGGTAAAATTCAACTTGAATGCCTCTAGGTCATCCAGTTATCTCTCAACGGACAATAGCCGAACATGAAAATGTTTCAGATTTTTCCTTTACATGTACTAATATATATATACTAATTGTATATGTACTAATTCCAACAGTGAAACCATACCCTATATTATAAATTAGGACCAGTTGTCAAGATAAATTAGTAGGTTGAGTTTGTATTTCTTTATTAATTAAAATATTTTCAAGAAGGGGAAAGTGATGTCTGAAATCATATTTTTGGAATTTTATGGCAACTGCTGCAGTCCTTGTGTTTCTTATGTTTACTTTTAGAGCAAAATCTGTGTGCTATCTCGACTGTGATATTGGACAGACAGAGTTTAATCCACCAGGGTGTATTGCTCTCCATTATATCAGTGAACCAGTGATCGGTGAGTTTTGCTCATTTTGTCCATGCCAGGACCAAATCATTCACTTACAGTTACCTTTAGTTATACTCAGTAAGAAACCTTAGAAGATGAATTGAAAATATTCATTTGTTTAAAGGTGAATTGTAATCCTTTTGATGTTTCAGGTCCCCCGTTCACTCATCAGCAAGACCCAGTCTTGTAAGTACATATGCCGTCCATGGTGTTACAGTTATCAAAGGGTTAATGACTTCTTACCTAACTCTTTAATGCCTCTAGGCATGATGCATATTGATACTAGAGATAATAGGTCTGTTCAAAATCCTGGTTGGGTGAGTGGTGATGGTTCTTGTTTCCCGTGTAAAAAAAAAAAAGAAAAAAGTACTACAGTTTAACATGTATATATATTCAAAGGCAAATGGTTGAAAAGGTTGTTGATTCTACAAACACATCATATAGGTATGGTTTGGTTGACTTAAGCATTTGCTGTTTTGTTTGTATTTCAGCATGTGTTTCTTTGGCCTGGTGTCCCCAGCAGAAGACCCCAGGTTTTACAGCTCCTGTGTTCAGAAGGTGTACAGCCACTATGAGAACATGGACCCCAAACCTCCCCTTATCATCAATACCATGGGCTGGAACAAAGGTAGGCCGAGTCTTCATTATCAGAAACACTTCAGGGTGCCCAAACTCAGATTAGATGCTTTTAAATTAAAAATTTAAATTAAATTAAATTTAAGTTTAATGAATTTTTAAATTAAAATAAAATTACAGAAGACAAATCCACAAAAAAAATTAAGCATGTTGTAAAAATGTTGGTCAAGTACTCAATGAAGTTATCATCCTAGTCAAAAATGATGTCTGTCAAAAATTATGTCTGCAAAAAGAGGAGCCTGGATCCTCTGCGGGGAAAAGCCTTACATGTGAACCGTCATTATCATCAGTTGCAGTTTTGAAAGACTTGGATGGGTTTGGATTTGTGGTGAATATCTCAGATATTTTTGACTAATTTCTCTCTTTCACAGGATATTAGTTGAATAGCTTGGGACGTAAAGAAAAGACAACAAATAATTGGACTTTAGTTTTTTAGGAAGAGAGAGAGAAACAAACGTGAACCTTCATGGCCATTTTGTTTTAAACTCAACGAAGCAACTTTTAATCTGGAATTTGTATGAGGCCATGGGATATGCCATGTTACAGAAATAGGAAACATGTTGTGTCATTTGTACCATAGTACAGGCAGAACAGAGTTTGGGTGATATCAGTAGAAAATACTCTGTTCTCAGGTTTCGGAAATAACTTGCATCTGATGGGTTAAAATTTTTGATAACTTGGCAGTGCTTTAAATTTTCTCAGCATGTGTGACTTTGCTTTATTTTGATGTGCATTGTCAAAGTTATGCTAAAAACAAAAGTGAAAAGGTACCAGAGGTGTGCTTTTTAAGTGATATATAGGATACTTGCATATTGGAGCAGATACATATGGGTTAGTGTTTTTTCTTTCAACATCGATGTTACAAATAAAAGTATTGCATATTTCATCACATACTTTGGGGTAATCCTGTTTTAAGTTACAAAGTTTTTTGTTTTTTGTTTTTTTTGTGATTTTGATATTTTGTGATATTCTTGATGGCTGACGAGAGAACAACCAAGTTGGGCCCGCAGAGTTTCTTTCAGCTTGAATATTCTATAAAATAAAAATATAGTTTATTTGATGAGTTCCTGTGCAATAGCCAGTCAACACCTTGCCAAAACATTTGAAAAATTGAATTCATGGAACTTTTGATGCTCATTAAATATGCCTTGTTCCCTTTCAGAATTGTGGCAGTTGACTTATTTCCAACTATGCTCTTAAGTATGTATACTTAGAAATGGCAGAAACCTGATTGTATTCAAAGACAGAAAATTGAAATGAATTTATTGGCTTTTGTTCATGAGCTCATAATATGTATTTATTATTTATAAATAATTTTGATTTTTGATCAATCACAGGTCACAATGCATAAATTTTTAAATATTTGGTATATGAAAAAAATCTGCAAGAGTCATTTCTTGTCCATTTAAAGGTTTGGGAATTCACCTTATGGTTGACACCTGTCACATTACCTGTCCTGACATAATCATACAGCTAGATTCCATGAATCAGTCAAAAAATTTCCCTGCTATTACGCCGGACTTTCTCCACTGTTCACCTGGATGGCTGTTCAACCGTGATCCTGGAGTAAGCATTTGCATTTGCCTGTTTTTATATGTCCTGAATTCAAAAACTCTTCGATATTCTGGTTCTTGTGAATGATTGAATGAATGCTTATTGTTTAACGCCCTACTCAAAAATATTTCACTTATACGAAGGCGGTGTCTCCTTGGTGCAGCATGCATTTCCACCGTATCTGTTATCTGGTGCTGCCTCACCGAGACGACTTGCCGAAGACACCCAACAAGCCCCTTCACCCAGTCACATTATACTGACACTGAGCCGACCAGTCCACCCTCTATCCTTTAATTGCTGAGCGTCTACCGACTTTTGTAAAGTCTTTGGTATAACCCGACCCAGGTTTGAACCCAGATCTCCCCGTCCCAAAGCGGATGCTCTACCAGGCGGGTCCTGGTTCTTATGAACTTGTCATAGATAAAATCTTGTCATGAAGAAAAACTTACATTGGTGTCTTTATATTTGAATGATCTAAGGCATCACAAATCATGCACTTTCTCCTTATGACTGACACTTAAAATTAATTGGCATGGAAATCAAATTTGCTGAAGACTGATCTTGTGTTTTGTGATATACAATATATCCCCTGAATGTCCTAAAATTTTATCCATGACAAAGCTTCCCATATTAACTGATTCTGAGAGTTCTATTGATTTTGGAAAGGCGTTACAAGGTTTGTTTTGCAAAGTAGGATGATATTATAGTGGATACTTTATGCAGTTAACTTTCTGTAAATATTCAGGCATATTCTGAAGACATTATTCTGTTTTGATAGATGAAATTATGCTTTTTGAGAAGCCCTTAAACTAGCCAGTACAACAGGTGTAATTTTGTCTCCAAATCAAATTAAAAATGTGCATAAATTGCTCTGAAAGTTGCTCTTTCACATGTGAAAAGGTTGAGGAATTAGGGTGGTTGAAAACTGAACTGTCCTTGCTTGAATACACATTCCTCTACCACAAAATAAACATGGCATAAAACTATTTTAGTTACTGCTGACTTTGTACGTGCTTTCAGGTGACTATTTTGAAGAAGGTAGTGAGTGGTGTGGTTAGGGTACTAGTGGGACAATCTCAGTCCCTGATGGTGATTAATCAAATATAACTTTGCGAATTATTTTGACAGCCTGATGTGGAAGAAGGCAAGTTCAAACATGAGTTAATCATAGTGGACTCACCTGTGGTTCCAAGCATAGAGTGAGTAGTGTTTTTGAACTTAAGTTGGCTGTTGTTGTAAATTGTTTTGTGTTTGAAGATGTTTGCCTTGGATGTGGGTTTTAAGACTATTTGATGTAAATAAAAGTACAATACTTGAACTAAAATATGGACTTTGTTACATGGAAGGTTACTTCTTTTGCCAGATTCTGAGGGTACTGTTGATCATAGAAAAGTGGTTAAAGTGTGCTTTGGAAGTTAGGATGATATCCAAGTAGAAGAATATGAATGGCAGCACCAGTGGGAGTATTTTATGACATTCATTTGCCCGCTAATGCATTTTTATGCCAGCTTTTAGAATAAATGCAGTGTACGACAATGAAAATATGGTAATAATTTTGCAGGTATGAAAGACCACTACTGCTACTTAGCTGACATTTCTGGGTTTGACCTTATTCCCGTGACTCTTTCTTTTCAGAAGCCAATTACGTTTCCATGCCAGAGATCACCGTGATTTAACAACCTTGGGGTACCTGTCAAGGTGTGTGAGGTCGTCTCAGTGGTTGCAGGACGCTCAACCGCATTTTGTAGCCTGGAAGCACCTTGCTCTCCACACAAGCCACCTTACTGTCCCTCCTTCACATATCCTGGCCGCCTTCAACGCGAGCCTTGTGGCGCTGTGTGTGACTGATCACAGTGAGGTGGGTTATGGCCAACTCTCTAGGTCCATAGATTTGTGTTTTCTATAAGAGGACAATGCTATGTTCAGTTATTCAGGACCTAACTAGCCTGTGTTCGTTTAGACAGAGAGAGAAAAAGAAAAGAACACATTTATACAACCTATACCTTAGAAAAGCTTTACTTATGGTTAAATAAAAAATCTCAAGTTTTTGACGCAAGTGCTTGTTATTTGAGTATTTAATACTTAAACATCCAAGACTGAGAAGCCTTTTTAGGCCACCATTTTAACAGATTGCTTACGTGATCTTGCTCAGCTTTGCAAAGTAGCTCTTGTGTCTTTGAAGGTAAAAAAAAAAATCATGTAGATAAGGAAATGGAGGGCTTCAGTGGGGACCCCAGCTCTAGTAATGTAACTTCAGCTTACAAGGCTACCAGTTTGAATCGCAGAGGAGTGAGGCTGAGAGCAGTAGTTTGGCTGACCACACATCAAGCTTAAGTGTGTGGGAACCGCAGTTTCTGGCTTTGACAGGGGCAATCTGTGAAAGGACAGCCACGCATGTAGGCATGATGTGGCCCTCTCTACTATCTCCCTTTCTTTTTAGAGTTGGCCTTAACAGAACTTAAAATCCACCATTATCATGATGAACGAACATATTTAGCTGAGACTGGAAATACACGTTAATTAAATGGTAGGAGTAGAACCTGAAGCACAGTGACGTCAGAATGAATATTCAAGAGGAGGAAAGGAGGATTTTCATTGGACAAGTCTAAAACATGGCGGGACTTTCTATGTGCCCCAAATATGTGGATTTTGTAAAAATGATGATGTTTAAAACAGTTTGTCTCTTTTACGAAACTTTAAAAAATGTAAAAAATACAGTATTCCACACAGTTTGTATAGCTCTTTCATTTAAGGTGTAGGTTTTATAAATGTGTTCTTTTCTTTTAAGGCATATCATGGTGTAAGTTGTATTAGTTTTAATACTGTACAGGGGGAATGACTTCACCATGTTTTATGAAACATTTCAGGGGTGATAACTCTGTATAATTCAAACAAGTAAATCCAGTTCTGGTAATTTCTCCACAGGCCAGGCATATCTCCAACAACCCTGATCTCCCTCTTGTCTTTGATAAGACACCTGTTTGCGAGTGTGTTGGGATGGGTAAGTTTTCACCTGTAAATGGCTGGGTGCCATATTATATTTCGCTAATTACTGCTGCTTAATATGCACAGCAATTGTCATTGCTAATGAGGTTGCTGTGTGTTCCAAATTACCTCATGATTACTTCATCTGTGGAAGTATGTGGGAATACATGCCAGCAACCTGTGGATGGTCTTGGGTTTTCCCTGAGCTCTACCCAGTTTCCTCCCACCATAATGCTGGCTGTCAAACACCAGTTATCAAATAAATAATCTTGTTTAGTATCTGTTGTTATTATTGTGATAAAATTTCAGCCTTTTCCATTTAAGAGCTTTATATGCATAAAGGAAATTGTGTATACACAATTTTTAAAGTTTGTGAGGCTTTGGTAACACTAAATCCAAGCCCTTGATAGTTGTTTCTGAGATATTTACATAGCCTGACATTCATTACAAACCACCTGTAAGGCAAGAGAGTTGTAAGCTACACATGAGAAAATTCGTCAGAAGTCAGTCATTACACCAATAAAACTGACACGATCACTAAACATCATTAAATAAGGATCTAATAATCATACATAATTTGCACTGGCCAAGTAGCCCTATCAGAGACTTACCTTAGATGTGGTTACCTTATAATTGCAGGCATTGTTGCTGGAATTGACATGGAAGCACAGGAGATACATTTGATTTGCCCACTAGACTTGTCATGTCTGAAGAGGGTGAATACATTGATCAGAGGAGCTTTGAATTTACCTGACCAGTCACTTCTCCAACAGGTGAGGTACATAGCAACATGATGTAGATTGTATTAGAAAGTACAAAACTGTGGTGTGTCTCCTATCAAAGAAAGAAGTGGTTTTCTTTGGATATTGAAATGGATATTTAACCCTTTTAAGAACAGTATCAACAAAGTCAACAAGATCTAAAATGAAACTGAACACCTATGGAACTATGTTGGCCACAGAATAAAGCATGTGATAATGTTATTACCTTTGGAACAATGACACCAGGTAACATTGTTTTTTACTTTGGCTGTGAGTCAAGCTTATGCTGGCTTCCTCTCTGGTGGTACGTGAGAAGGTCTGCCAGCCTGATTTCCTCCCATAATAATGCTGGCCATCGTCCTATAAGTGAAATATTCTTGAAAGACCAATCAAATAAATAAATAAATAAATTTTCATGTCATTTAAATTTTTTTCTCATATTTAAATGGTCGTTTCAGTTGCTGTTTGGTGTGAAGCTCTGAATGGTATGATTGGCTATGTCTGATTTACTTTAATATGACTTGGTGGTGATTGGATGCATGTGTGCTATCAAAGATTGGATATCACAAGCATAATACTGTACTTGCCCAAAAAATTTGTCCAACAGATCCTTTTGAGTGGCAAATAAATGTCATAAAAATAATACTTTTTACTGAAACTTACAATTTTTCAGTAGCATATTATCATGTGTTCCAATTTTACAAAGGTCAATGGAAATCTCACAATCAGGCAAATGTGTAACAAGTTCAGTCTGCTGTTTTGGTCACATTTGAATTTAATGATCTTGTATACTATGCTGTAAAATGAGCATACTTTTCTACTTTCAGAAGAGTGATTCTGGCCTACCCTATGTGGGGACTCACCTCTCTATGATGGGAGCCAGCTCTGTGAGACCAAGGCGTTACATGCCCAGGAAAAGAGCAGTTGATCCAGAAAGGGTCTGATGAGTAGTGTACATTGTACATTGAGAACACGTAGATCCTTGCATTTTGTAGACCTTCGCAGCCTTTCTAACAGGAGCAAAAAAAATATCAATGAAAATAGCGTAGGATTGTCTGCGAGTAAAATATACTTTACACCTGAGTGACTTTTTTTATGTTCTTTAAAGTTTCTTTTTGTCTATCTGTCCCAAATTAAGTATCTGATTGATCTTGGCTCAGACTGTTTGGATTTGTCTCAAATTTAACATGGAGGTGCCTTGGTGTGGTACCTTAATTGAGATTGTTTTGTGTAACTGTCAGTTTGTCAATCAGGTTTTTGGTTTCCTACAATAACATACCATCAGGGGTGACTCCATGAATAGAGCTCATGGTCATGGCAAATTAATAGATTAACCAGGGCCTCGGTGGTCAGTAAAAATGTCTCTCTTAGTTGTAAGGTATTTAGTGAGACAGCACCATAATAATGTTGGAATTGTGAATAACTTGCTAAAAGGAGACCATTGTCTCATGATCCAAAAATTCTTATAGGCTGACGTTAAACGCAAACCATCATACGTAATTATGATTGAATCTTTCTGGATTGGGCTCTAGTTGGCAAGAAATGTAACTTAAGGTGTTTTGCTTACTTGCATTTATAGCTCAGAGCTCACAGATTGTCATGGGTTTCGTCCTGTCATAATGCTGACCGCCGTTGTATAAGTGAAATATCTTGAGAACGGCGTTAAGCACCAATCAAATAAAATAATATTCCTAAGCAATGATTATGCAAAGAAATATGTGATAAAAAGTGGCATGAATTATTTGGCATGCTTGCATGGAGATGTGATGCATTGCAGCTTGTACTACTTCTACTTGAAACTGCCAAAAAGTGCCTTTGTCTGTGGAAAAGTCAAGATGCAAGATCAAACCCCTATCAGTAACTCTTCAAGGAACAAGATCCTCTTAGGAATGCAAGTTTAAAGTGAGCTTATGCTGGCTTCCTCTCTGGCTGTATGCGGGAAGGTCCAGCAGCGACCTGCGAATGATCGTAGGTTTCCCCCAGGCTCTTCCTGATTTCCTTCCAGCATAACGCTGGCAGCAGCCATATAAATGAAATATTCTTGAGTACAGAGTAAAACACCTAACAAATAAATAAATTTTACGAATGCAAAGTCTTCTGTAGATTCATTCGTTTATTTATTTATTTGATTGGTGTTTTATGCCATACACAAGAATATTTCAAGACGGCAGCCAGCATTGTGGTGAGAAGAAACCAGGTAGAGCCCGGTGGAAATCCATGACCATCTGTAGGTTGCTGGGAGACCTCCCCACGGCAGCCAGCATGAGCTGGACTTGAACTCACAGCGACTGCATTGGTGGCAGTAATCTGGGTCATTATGCTGTGGTAGCGCGCTAACCGAGCCATGAAACCCCCCTGTGGATTCATAGATTCTGGTGTATTAATAGATTTTGGTTTATTCATAGGTTCTGGTGTATTCATAGGTTCTGGTGTATTCATAGATTCTGGTGTATTCATAGATTCTGGTTTATTCATAGGTTCTGGTGTATTCATAGATTCTATTTTCATACATTCCGGTGTATTCATAGATTCTGGTGTATTCATAGATTCTGGTTTATTCATAGGTTCTGGTGTATTCATAGGTTCTGGTGTATTCATAGATTCTGGTATATGAGTAGATTCTGATGTATTCAGATCAGGCAGTCTTATAGGGATTTCGAGATTTACTATACAAAAGTATTTCCGTCTGTTGTTTCCTTTGGAAGGAAGGTTGATATCCCGGATAATAATGGCCGAGATGTGACCCTACGAATGGGTGCCCCATGACGCGATCCACGTGAGACAGTCTATACAAGCTTTTAGTGGAGAATGATGGAGGTGACTATATACGGCCACAAGAAACTTCTCCTGTAGCATTCTTAACATTCATAACATTCTGTAAAAGGTGAAGGCAGGATAATGTTTAACTGCCAACTGGTGGAAACATTCGTTACACGCAACACCCTGTAATCTGACAATGTCAAACGCTTTTCAGATTTATAATGCATAACTTGCCTTGAGAATCATTTTGATGTATGGTGTTCTCCATGGTTTAAACGCATATGTCAGTCTGTGTTACATTCCATTGATTTACCATGATTGCATTCGAATTTCAGACCTTGCTTTCTTGATTTATTTATTTGATTGGTGTTATATGCCGTATTCAAGAATATTTCACTTGTACGACGGCAGAGCCCGGGGGAAACCCACGACCATGCATTCTTTAGTTATTGGTTTATGTGGTTACCTGAGTATATTTGATGTAAGACACGTCTGACTTGTCCGAATTGTACCACCGAAATACTTGAAGATCCTCCTGACATAAAATCACACGTACAGTATACAAAGCCAAACCGCGTTAGGTAACAACTTCAAGTTGGTATGTATGTACGTTCAGGTGAGGATGATATAGATTCGTGTTCAAAGTTGATGTTAAATGATTGAGTTCATGGTTTCCCTGTCAACCAACGCTAAAATGAAATTTTGGAAGATGTGGTCACAACTGAAGCCAAGCTGCAGGAGGTAGCAGGTTCAGAATTGGTATATATATGTTCTGAATGCGATGTGGCCATAGACTTTGTTTTTCTCAGCTTGATTATAAAAAAATCATTACTTCGGTTATACTATTCATAAATGACAAGCAAGGGCACTGTACACGACCCAGGCACATTTTACATCAAACAACATGCAACACAATACTAATATACCAAAGACGTCTTAGTGTGTGGAATGGTCGATGGGATACGTGTATTTATAGGAGGGGAGGGGGACGGTATTACACGTGGGGTTTACATATACAGCTGTTTTAGGTGGATTTTTTTCCCATCTATGATTCCTGTCCTGATAAACCGACTGATCAGCACGTGAACTGATGTTTTGACAAAACTACACAAGATTAGGCATTTGTAAGGGTGCCGCATATAATTTGACCCACAGGCCCTTGCATCAAATTTGTAGATCGACTATGCCGAGTATAGCTATGGTGTAAGCATAGGCGATCTTCTAATGTGATACAACGGTCTGTGATCTGACCGTAGACAATTTATGACAAAATGTGACCCATATTTGCCTGTTTAAGAACAAATCTATAGTCAAGATTTTGAAATTTGTTTAAACTCTTTCATTTTCAAGCCAGATGCTTACATCTGAACCCTTACAAGAGCGTACATGCATACCTTTCAAAGATAAAGTAACCTAAGTCTTAATTGCACCCGGAAATGGTACTGGCCTACACCTCATGACACCCCTGTTGCGAAAGTCTTTTGCATATCCTACAATCCGGTGATAATTTATGGGGTATCCGCAATCCATAGGCCCGTAAGGCTAAATATATTTAAGAACAGAAAAGTAATGGACTTTCTGTATTAGTTTCGTCGAAATCGTCTGTTTCAGGCAGATCAGTCAGCCTGTGGAAAATGACTAAAAAGTGACAAACAGAGAAAAGTACGTCATTAAATACGAATCGACGATAAACTAGAAGGACTGTCCTCATCATAAGGTGCTCCGTGTATATTCCGAGTGGCAAAAGTCTGGTGTGAGTCGCGTGTTCACTTCATACTACGGCTCAATACGCAGTAGCAACATCCTGATGTACAAAACTGATGGGTTTGGTCAATTAGGCCTAAATCCTGACCCCATATGGGAACAATTACACGGTTAGTTAGAGGCAATGTTTGGTCAGGCGGAGATGGTTTGCTTGGCCCGGTCATTGAACACAGAGGCCACACCGTAAAAGTCAGTGAGTTTATAGGACCACCGACGCAAGATATCCGAGACACAGGCCATGTTAACTGCGTCAGCCCAAGTACAGCCGTAAACTGTCCGTATAACTGCTGCTTTCGGAGATAACAGTGATGCCTCCAACAATCACTCTTTTGTCCCAAAGTCATGCATCTTTGTCAATCGGCTCAGATTAAAGACTTGCGATTTGTATCACTACCCCGAAAGCAAATGAGGGCGAATGGGTATTATATGTATCAAGCCAGTACAAAATAATGCATACATGGAATGCGGAATACAAGGTCATCTTTATAAATATGCTGGGCTGAACCCGAACGACCCTTCCAAATTGGACATTTTTTTCAGTTTTCTCTCCATCTTATTTCCATCCACCGAAACACCCTATTTTGCCCAAAAAAGGAATTTGTAAAGATGGTCAAAGCATACATATGCCGGTATTTCACTGAACAGACAGCCGGGTTAACAGATTACACCGGCCGGGTGAACTACTCATGTGCACTTTGTTTCGGCCTGTAGGTTTGCAAGTTTTCAGGCTTCAGGTGATATACAGACATCAAATCCTAATATGTACGTCGTCGTTTTACGTATATGACCTTTCCGTGAATCATGCTTGTCTTGCGAAATGTCTACGTCGCGGCCCATGGCATTGTAGTGTGGCATTCAATGTTAAATACATATGATGGATTATTTGACAGCCTTTTGTGAGTTCTGAATAATGCGCTATATATTCCCAAATCATAGCACAGTTGCGAGACGCAATTTGAGTGAACAAGGGAATGGAATCATCGTTCTCAAGAACAACCAAAGTCAATGAAAATAAAATGGTTCTACATGTTGATTAAGAACAGTTAGAGTTCTTTTCAGTGTGGTTTAGGTAAATCTGGCTGCAAGCGTTCGTAGGTAATCTTCCCAAGTCAATGGAGACAAAGGTGTGACATCCATGAAAATATGTGAGTGACAATGAAAATCAAAAGGATTACTCTAAGCATCTACGTGCACTTAAGGTGCGACGAATTTGCCAATGTCACCGAAAATAGAGTTCTTTGCAATACCTAAATGTACATATGGCGTTATAACTGTAGTTGATCTGCATGTATGCAAAAGATAGAATATGTGCAACGTACAATGGAGACACAAGCCTATACAACGAACTTGAAGTTATAGTCCCAGGTGTATGAAAAACAGTGCAGTTCTTGTTCATGACTGTAGGTGCTCGTGGTACAAGTTTGGTGAAAATTACTTCATGACTTACTTAAAAAATAAAATAAAATAAAATAAATAAATAAATAAATAGATAAATAAATAACTGATGTCGGCCCATTGACCGTCAATGCGTTTATCAATTTCAGCAAAATATATAGGGTTCTTCCCAAACTTTTCATACTGTGGTTCGGATTGACTAAACTTTACACCGAGATGGACAAATCCTATGTCGCCCTCTCAAACAAGCGTTTCTTTGCGGTGTTTGTGAAACTCTACACGACTCGCTAATTGAGCATCAGAAGCCTCATTGGTCATCTTGGAAGTACCTAAATTACCGTATTCACTATCCTATGTTTTCACTGTAATGATACCTATATTATATATATCTTAGTTCACTGTATTGTTGGTTCGCAGCCGTGTTTGTCAAACACTATAACGCATGTACAACGAATCTAGGTAAAAATCCGCAACATCCTGTGTCTTGGATTCTCCACACTTCTGCAAAAAGATTGGCTCGGCCATGCAGTCTGTGCTATTGGGTGACCTATACGACGAAGTCGACTTGTTTACCAAGGTATAGCTCTCAGTCTAATGATAGATGATATCAAGCTCGGGAGCGACATGACGCCGATTGGTTACAGGTGCTTGTCTTTCAATCGCAAGCACACATGAGGTGCACGTTCAATCCCTGCAATGGACAGGGAATTTGTACATTTTCCTGCTACTCTCACTGTTCACTGTTGGGGCCTTGGTGACATTTTCAAAAGATCGTTGGTCTGTTGCCCGTTTGGTGCGCATGTCTGTGTGCTGCACATACGGGCACTCCGGTTTCCTCCATAATATACAAAGCTGGTCGTCAGCGTATGAGTGAAGAATTCTTGAATATCGCGTTAAAGAACAATCAAATAAATAAATATAATATCAACCTTTAATGATAACGCCTAAGGCAGAGACTACGCCTTGTCCACTTAGATGCACTTACCAGGGTTAACTTCTAAAAAGTTTCTCCCTATCTCGACGCAGTAATGTCTCAAATGTATATGTGGACGAACTAGGAAACCGAGGCCTCCAATAATTAATCGTCACCCTTACCATGGTTAAAACTGAATCGGCCAACAGTACATTGTAATGCTTAAGTTTAAAGTGGAAACATATATCAGCCACGTACCAGCCGCCGTTCCTATATATATGTATACGTTATCCATTCCCCAGAAAGCCTTAATGTTAGTGTGTACACAGAAACTCAGCGGACTGACACATTTCTATACTCCGAGCTTGCTCTCACTTTAGGTTTGGCAAAATTTTGATCAACGTTGGTTTGGGCCATACAATGGCCGATCAAGATTTTGCCAAACCTATTATAACGTCTGGAAACTCGGACTAAGGTTTTTCAAGTCACCAAGAAATCAGTCTTCCGAAATATGTTCTTGTCAACTCAATAAATATCCGGAAATCCGTCCCAATGCAAAACTCTACATTTCCATCTCGAAATACCAAACTCACTGATGAAAGTGGACCAGTGATGTTTGCAAACCTTAATTTTATACACTGGAAAGGCCTGTCACAAGATCCTTCATGTGTGACCTCTACAATAAACGACGCCCTTCACGACAACGGCATAAGTTACCCATCCAAATGTCTTTCAAGCCAAAGGTACCATTTACAAAGTGCAGTTTATTAGTGTAACGAATTGTACGCCGATAAAACATTAACGCCACTCGACGTCAGCTCAAAATATAAGATCGCCACATTTGTTATACGAACAGTTGCAATCAAAGTGCAACTATCACAGGCCTGCATGTTTTTGAAAAACGACAACTCAAGAAATAGCACGGCCCACTATTTGGATACTGATTTAAGTCCCTTTCGGTAAAAAAATTTGTTGCGTCGCCCCGTCATCACTGAAAACTGTTGACTGTTTGCATGAATCCATCCTAATTTCTTAGTTCATATACTTTCTTAGGCCTATGGTGGTTTGTATTAAACGTTGCTTTGTAAATTGGTCTTGTGATTAATGAACAGAACCTTCCTTTACTCTTGAGGGCTATAGTATACGAATATATGTTACGACCCCTATACATAACCGAAGGTCAGACAACTGTTCAAAAACGAAACGCGATGAAAAGGGTGTCATTTTAGATCATATTACCGACAACCCTCCACACACAACTAGTTGAAAAGCAACAAAAAATCATCGCTGTAAACTTGACTGATTAAAGACAAAGTAAATTCCTAGAAGATATACTGATAATGTATTACAAGTATATACGATTTAATGCATTGTATAGGACAATCCGGCTTTTAACTGTCTTTCCAGGACATAAAACGTCACTTGGTGCGACGTCCACGCCGCGTGTTAAACATGTCATGCTTGTCAGTGAGAGTAATTATAGCGTCACTGGGCTGTCAACAATTCTGTCCCCTAATTCCAAAACTTGTTCTTCAAGGAATTAGTGAAGAATTGATTGCAGAAATATAGAAGTTATGGATAATTACATGTGCTTCTGAGATTTGTGCAGAAATAATTGCGGTGAATGCAGATATATACATGCAGACATATATATCTACTTCATACTTTAGCCGTAGTCCTCTTTATACACATCCATGAATAATCCTGTACATGTATCACGTTATTTTCTGTTATATAATGATATACGCAGCTGACCCTCTTGAATGCCATGTACTAGTCGGTCCGTTCAGTAGAGTAGGCCCATAGTAACAACGCGGTCTCATGGTCACGGTGCGTACGATATGGTTTTATACTGAATGGATTTGAGCGGATGCAAGCCTGGGAAAGGGGGTGTCTGTAAACAGGAAAATTTTCATCACGGATACAACACTTCAATATAGGAAATCATAAGCTGCAGACATTTCCCTGTCACCGACTGAACAGTCGGAGGATGTGGGCCCACAGAGAGAAAATGTTAAACCTCGGATTTTGTTGTATCAAGGGTAGAAACTTTACTACACTAAATGCAACCTCATTTATATACCAATTAGGATATACGTGGCCTATGAGTTAAAGTATATAGACACAGCCAGCTATATGGTCCCCATTCCACAAAGCACTTGTAAATGCTAAGATGATAGTAAACACAATGAAAACACATGCTAAATTGGTGGGCTTGCATTTATATACATGAACATTCATGCACAACAAATGAGTGACAAAAGTGAAAAGAACAGACCACATTTAAACAAATTTGCATCATCTAAAAGGCCATTTCGTGTTGGTTTCAAATATGGCTATCATTATTTTGGAGCACCGTTTTTTTACAGTGATTAAAATGGAAGTAACGATTGCGGTAATACGCTTTACTTTGTGGACCATGTTGAACAGGGTGTCATCGTGAAGTCACGGATTCTTACATTTGCTGCTAAATGCTATAACTGTTATATTTCCACATTAAATACAGGCACGGGAGCTACTACATATATATTCACGAAGAACGTAGACGTATAGAAATCAGAGGATGTTAAGCAGTTAAAAAGATTCAGTGACGTCACTGGGCTTCAGCCTGTTCAAAATGGTTCAAAAACTACACCATAGCAAACAAATCTCAGTCTTTATTTCCATTGTAATCACTGTGAAAAAATGCCTGAAAAAATGAAGAACATATTTGGAATTATCACGAAATGGCGTTTTAGATGACGTATTTTATTTACATGTGTTCTTCTCTTTTAACCTTGTTTTATTGATACCTCTGTTGTGTTGTCTTTTAAACGGAGAAGACAAACTGCAGAATTTATGATAAAATCTGATGCGCAAAAATACGAATCATGAAATATTTACAATGGTATAAACGTTATCTTTTTGTGTTTTGACCCAGAAAAAAACGATAAAAATTTGTTCTAAATGGACCGAACTGCGCATATTGTTAGTTACATAAGGATACTGAGTGAAAGGATACCAAACTATATGGGGTCTGTAAGCATCATATTGGGCGAGGTGTCAGCCCAATATCAGGCTTATTGACCCCATACAGTTTCGTATCCTTTCACTCAGTAACCATGTAACGAATTTATCCCGCGGAAGGCTCGAAAAAGTAGAGGGAGTAAGGAAGTAAAATTTCTTCCTTGAAAAAACAAAAGAAGCTTCAACAGTAATTTCCCGTTGAGGAGCTTTGAATCACCAAGCAGTGATCAGGGAATTATGACGTCATACCGTTACTGACAAAGTTCACTGAACATTCCTTTGTGACGTGTCATTGTTCTGTCACATTGTAACTGCGACGTCATGGCGTTCTCCATACTGTTGTGTCGTCAGACGCATATAACATCTGCTGCAGGGTATAGAGTTTTAACCCGCATCAGACAACATCTGATCTGTAAGTCTCATATTAGGCTTATTGACTCCATATAGTTTCGTATCCTTTCACTCAGTAACCACGTAACGAATTTATTCTGCGGAAGACTCGAAAAACTACACTGAAAATTTGTTTTTTGAAAAACAATAGAAGCGTCAACAGTAATTTTTTGAATTTTGAGTTTTGAATTACACCAAGCAGTGATCTGGGAATTATGGCATCATAACCTTATTGACAATGTTCACTGAACATTCTTTTGTGACATTGTGTCAATGGTGTCATTGCTGTGTCACATTGTAATTGTTACGTCATGTCGTTCTCCCTTGCTGTGTCATCAGACGCATATAGCCTCTGCTTCATGGTATAGAGTTATATCTTTCTATCCCGTGGCCATTACTGTCCAATCAAAAGCCGACGATTTTGTCTGATGCGGGATAATGGCCTATACATGTCTGACATGGTCTGGAAGTTGGTGACTTATTCAGATACGCTGTTTCTGGATGCTTGATTAAAGCAATTTGTTTATAGGCCTGTATGTATTACTCTGGGTACGTTGTTAATGTGCAATGTGTTCAGTTCGTACACGCACCATCCATCTCCTTTGGAGCTTCATATGTTTCACGATTCAATGTATACTTAGAATTATTGATTTCATGGGGAGCGAGCTGTGGCTAAGGTAATTGTTTGTCTGTCAGTCGCTAGGACGCACTGACAGGTTCAAATACGGCCGTGGATAGGGAATTTGTAGGATCCACCCGCCCTCATTTATCTTAATCCCACCAATTTTTAAGTCTGTACCTCACAGATGTCTGGAAATGTTTGTCAAAACTTGGCAGGAGTACCTTAACACGGGAACTCTGGTTTTCTGGAGCCATAAAACTGAAGGCATCGTATCACAAGTGAAAAATTCTTGAATACTGCATTAAGCAGTCCTCAATTAAATATTCGAGGATTTTTTGCTTAGATCAACATTTATTATTAATATATATTATCTATGTTTCATCATTTCACTTGCCATAGCATGCAAGTCTGTGAACCCTCCATTTCCGAATACACAGCCTATGTTCTTGCTTTGTGACAATGACGTGCAGGACAAGCATGTGTGTAGTATAGTTCACAGTGGGAATGCTTGCGTCATGTATATATCACCTGCACAGGGTCAATGGTTCTCTTTCGTTTCGCTGCGGGAGGGCAAGTTAACTGACCGAAATGGGCACAACTGATAGTTCGACAAAGTTACAGATTAACTATACCTAGGTCATCTAATGAAATCTCTTGGCACAAAGCTTCATTTAAATATTCTGTTCAAGTCTGGCACTCTTTGATCGAAGCGTGTTGTATATATACCGGAAATGAATTCGAATAATCCTTCAAAGATGCCAGAGTCAGCCCTGAGTGCATACAAGAATGACCTCTTGTACAAGGACGAAAATGCGTTTTTTGTGGAGAACATGTAAGTTCGCATATACGCATGTATGCATGTCTAAAACAAGGTATGTAATAAGAGGCGGAAAAGTATGGGTACTCTGGTGTAGTATCTTTTAATAACATGTGCCCTGTTAGACCAGATATGCACATAAGGAGTAGTGATGTTTTGCTGGGTTAAAACTAAATACTTTGCATATATACATTAGCAACGGAACCTTTTCCGAACCGACGGTGGTAGTGGAGGAAGAGTGAGGAGGCATGGTGTCAAAATGTACCCCTCTTAGCTTCTATACTAAGCCTTGGAAAAACTTGGAAAATAAGCCACGGAATAAAATACAAAAAGGAAAAAAAAAAAAAAACAAAAAAAAGAGAAAAACTCACGCACATCGATATACATTTATTGCTCCTAGCACACCTGCCGAAGTTCAGGTTGAAAAGTTAAAACGGACAGATAAACGGACAGGCAGACAGGTAGATGAAGGATTTCCACTTTATCCTGCATTAAAATATACATGCTTTAGTTTTGTTCTCTTCCTTCAATCATGCAAGCAACCTGTGACTGACTCTGAATGTACAGACTGTGAATTAAGCGCAAGGTCGTAACGCGAACACACCATATACTTAATACATACACCTACCGCTTAATTAGTGTTTCATGCAAGAAGGTTGACCGAAATGGTTAGCGTACTATCGCAGGGCAATGACCCTGGAGTCTCACACCAAAGCGGTAGCTGTGAGTTCAAGCCCAGCTCATGCTGTTCTTCTCTCTGGCCGCGCGTAAAGAAGTCTACCAGCAACCTGCGGATGGTCGTGGGTTCCATACCGGGCTCTCCACGTCTTCCTCCCGCCATCTTTTTCCCCGATGTCGTATAAGTGAAATAGTCTTGATAATACAGGGTAAAATTCAAAATGAAGTAAATAAATAAATAAAGAAATAAAGCCAGAAAGAAAGAGTCCTGTGATATTATATTGCAAATATAAAATCAGTCGCCAGAAGACAGCTGTAATAATGATCAACTATTTAGCATGTCTATATACTACAAATTCAGTATATAAGTTCAGTGATAGTTCAGCGGTACAAAAGATATAGAAAGTGAGGAATATTATGGAAAAGCCTATGCATGCACGTATGACACGACCTTGCGGGGTCAGCATGCATGGTGCCTGACACATTAGAACATATATCATATGTACTCGTACCTCTATTACACCTACTCTTCCAAACGCAACAAACCAGCATGCCTGATGCGTATATTTAATCAATGTCTCACGACAATCAAACAGGCTGTGTAACACAATTAAAAATATATATAGACCCAAACTAAATAGTTATGACTTGCCCAACATATACCTGTAATTATATTGGCTTCAGGTCACATCAAGGGGGATATATCACCACGCAATTAAGATAACAGGCAAGGGACGTAATTTAATGTACTTATATACCCTGTAGCTTAGGCAAGCCACATATTATAATCAGAGCGAATATAAACCCATATATTCCCATAAACACCTGTGTTTCTGTGTGCCGTCGTGTACGCTTATATATACGCCTGTACTGTGCATGTTTTGGAGGAAAGGGGAAGAGCAGGTCTTGTGTTAACGTGTTAATGTTTTGACATTAGATTTGTATCAATATGCCAATCATCACTGCGCTCATGTGACATGACATGGGAATATTGCATGTGTGGGTACGGCGACATCCAGCTACAGAGAACGACTGCTTACATACATATGAATGTAGCACGCAGAATGTCATATTGATTGCGGTGTATATGCATAGTGCATGTGCGTGTACATTCGTTGGAAGAATATAGTGATCTGCGCGCAAAAGCATACAGGCACGTATAGTTTGTATATACACATGGCTGCTGTTTGAAGCTCTGGCATGGTGTAAACATAAATAGTCCCCTATAAAACGACGGGTTATTAGATACTAAGATGTACCATTGAAAATAAATGTAAGAGATTTGGGAATAAAATCTAGTGTATAGGCTCAATATATATATATATACATATTATAAAAGTCTGACCTTGATTATTTTGATTCTGTATTTACCGATGATTTACATAATAAGCAAGGTTCTCTGCGTGCATGGGTGAAACCGCGGAGGTTCGCGGGATGAAACCATGCACTTCAGGCAGGTAAGCATATAATACACTTAGGCATACCTAATTCGACTCCTGGTGATGGATATAGTGATATTTGTTTTCAGCAGAAGCGTTAGTATTATTACAAAATGTAATGAAATGAAAAAATATGAATTAAAAATATTTTCATACGTATATGGAGATATATGCCTTGTCAGACTTGTACTGTACAATAGGTCTTCAGACAATTATATTCAACACGCAGCGATGCACCCCTTGGACGAGCGGTACTGCGCTTCCTGTACTTTACGCGCCAAATATTTTTGACAATAATCGCGGATTGTGTGAAAGTTATAACATCTGCGCTTTGTTCTAAATACACGATCTAAACTGGGCGTTTTTTCTTTTCCCGTTTGTCCGTGACCGAACATGACACAAAGATCATTGTTTATGAAAACTGGATTCAAGGAAATAATTGGAAGAAAGCAGGGTTTGTCGTTGGGTGTAGCGATTACACAAAGCACTTAAATTGTGCCCTAGATTCAATCCTGGTTGACTTGGTCCAGACAGTCTATAGGCAACTCCAAGTCTATATATATATATATGCATGCATGATGTGCTCAGGTTCCCTCCACCCCCATCCCCCACATGCATGCTTACACCAATTTTTCCACAGCGTTTAATGTGACGCATCGTGACTCCCAAATTGGACTGTTTAATGAATGTGGTCATTAACATGTAATTCTTAGACTTACAGCCATCGTTCTCTCAGATTTGCAGTGATGTACTTACATGTATGGGTCTATATATATAGAAACGTAGATAGGTATCCATGATATTCGATTAGCGACCATCGTGTCAGTTCAATATAGTGCACTTTATTTAGGCTAGAGTCAATTTCAAAGTGGGGCTAATTGGCTCCGTTTGTCACATAATGTGTTAGTTTGTGGGGGGAAACGTAAAGCTGTATAAGTTTTAACAGTCACTGTATTAAGTGTTCGATTAATTGCCGTGCGTTATATTTGATATAGCTGATATTGCACACGTTATACGCGCTGTTTGGATACTGATTCACACTGCTCACTGTATACACGTATATATGGGCTTGAAAACTGTTGGCCATTGTTTTGGTTAAATTGTCAAGCGGCCCCAGGTCATTGTTTTATGAAGCAGACAAGGATTGCCAGGAATTCGAACCTAGGCTGGAAACTTGATCCCTGGGACATCGCCCAACGGTGACGCGGATACGAGCCTATCGGACTTCAGCAACGGTGTGTCCGCTCCCGTGTTCAGCCAACGGGCAGTCCCCGGACGACGACGTCCTGCTTCCAGCGATAAAAGTGGAACTTTGGCGCGGCAGTCTTAACCCAAGACTACACTCTTGATAAAAGCATCGGCGAACCAACTCGCATTTTTGGGGGTTTTCGAATCCTGTCTTGATTGACTTTTCAAATTCATTATACATTTTTGTACCTTTGTTTTTTTTTTCTATGCACATGCGGTTTCCATGTGGACGTTAAATTAACTCTGGAATAGATTGCATAACAAGGCGCTCATTATAGGGGCCTTTCCCTTGACTCTGCAACTCGACCCGCGGCTTTCAAGTGGCACATTGGTGCGGCCCACTGCTAACAATTGCCCCACGCGGACCTATAGCTCCGATACAGCAGTGACCCAAGTCCCTCATAGGACTTCCATGTGAACTCATCTGGAAATACCATAAAAAAACATGGCAATCCGTGAATTCATCACCTATTACGTTTTCTTCAGTGCGATGGGTAAGTACGTTACATATATTAGTTTTCAGAAATATTTTATAAGAATTTATATGCGTTTTTTTTTTTCAAAATTACTTGGGCGCAAATGACGCGCATTTAGCTGATGCACACAGAACACGTGGGTGTAGAGGAAATGCTAGGGCACAGGCCTATAAGTATAGAGGAGTTATGTTAAGGATCAAGTTTTGTATACACAGTGAACTACATATTGATGTTCCTCTTTTAGACAGAAATATGTTGCTAAAATTCTGCCGACACAAAACTATGAATGGAAAACTGCAAACTTCACCCAACATCACAGGGAAAAACTCTGCGTTGTTCCTTGTTAACACAGTTTAATATGCTCTTGTTTTGCCATGTATAATGTACAGACATTGTATGCAAACGGTTGGAAACTTCGTCACCAGTGCTTAATACCAATATACCACATAGACACACAAGAGAGAGTAAAGTAATTGTACATTTTTTATGCATCCTTTAGATTCTCCTTCTCTTAGTTATAACCCCTTTTCATATAGGTTAAGTTTATACATGTACATCACTTATACCCTACTCTGTAAATCTGTTATACCTCGACAATTTGACAAATTTGTTTTATTTATCTATCTATAGATCAAAGTAAACAGTGTACAGGGCAATCGGTTGGTCTTTAATTTAGTATTGGACGTCTTCCTGTGCCAGTAATTTATCTAATTCAGAAGGACCAATTTTGCCATTAACCATTGTATACAACCTGTCATACTGAGTTTGTGATTTGAAAGTTATGAGAGCTTTCATAACGCATTTCAGAGAACTTGTTCTTTAATGCCATGCTTTGACCTGAAGTTACAACACATCCTCACCGACACTCCTTATTATGTTCTGTATTGCGATGCAAGCACACAATCTTCTCTTCTTTGTTATAATTGTATCGACAATAGCGTATAGTTCGACTTATTGCATAACCTACATTGAAGTAAATCTAAGTTATGTATTCCCTTCATGAAACCCGAATGCTTCACAGAAATGTAGTTTGGCAAGGCAGTTGTGACTTAAATTCTTCCCTATTTTTAGACATTGAGATTTCGATTTCAGACTAACAGTTTATATATTGGGATCTTAGCAGACACCGCAAGTTTGTACTAACTAAACTTTATTGTAAAATTTGCTTGAATGAAAAGTGAACACTGCTTCAATTCAGATGTGTGCAAGGATTAACGAGGTTTTACTGTGAGATGTCAATTACAAGCATTATTGGACTTCGACAGACGCTTGGAATAATTGTACTCTGCTGTTTATATACACCTTGGGTATGGCAAGGTGAAACGCAACATCCACGTATGGATCATTGTACCGAATGGTGGTTACCGTACCTGTTGACGTCAAAAAATATACCGATGCAGTATAATAGATATACCTGATAATGACATGTAAGAATAACATTGATCAAGGTGACAGCATGCA